>OZ010736.1:169591086-170026086 GCA_963932295.1 Tipula lateralis | reverse complement strand
ACAGTACTAGTTACAAGAACTTAACTCGAAATATCGATTTTATGAATTGCGTGAGTTAATTTGCGATTTATTTTAGTTGTTATGGTCGCAACACAGCCTTCATCAAATTGAAACACCTCAAGACAATATCTTATTCCGACAATCCAATCAACTTCTTGCTTATGCAGATGATATCTGCGCGTGATTGGATTAAATGGTAACGGAGTGAAAGAGATACTTGATCCACTAGAACAATTTTCAGCTTCCGTTGATCTCAAAATCAACGAGTCCAAAACCAACGCAACGTTGATGGCACATACCGAGTTCTTTATTTATTTATTTATTTATTTATTTATTTATTTATAAATAAGCCTACAAATACGACTTGACATTAAAAATGACGTTATAGTCAGACATATAAAATAATAATAAAAATCAGGAAGAAGCAAAGTGTTGCTTCAATCTTCGTTTTAAGGTTTCCTTGCTAGAAGTAAAATCGAACAGGTGATTTATGTGATTAAAGCTTTTGCATATCATGTTAATCGGTTCATTAGAACCATAGTTGGTTCTATGGACATCAACTTGCAAGAACTCATTTCTTCTTAGATGTCTACTGGGTACTTTAATTTGTAAATTTTCCAGTATTGATTGTGCGTCAATGTGGCCTAATAAAATATTACCAACAAACGAACACTTTAAAAGCTCACGTCTATTTTCCAGAGTTGCTATGTTGTTTGTTTTGCAGCCATCCAGATATGGTGGTAAACGTTGCAGGTTTTCATGGTATGGTAATTCGTAATCATACTCCCAACCGCTTTTCCAAGTTAAGTGACGGATAAACTTTTTCTGAATACCCTCAAGTTTACTGATGTTTGTATCATAAAATGGACACCAAACAGTAACAGCATATTCCAGTTGCGAACGTACGTATGCGAAATACAGAATCTTAATTGTCTCCAGGTCATAAATGTCTCCCGTCCATCGTTTAATAAAACCCCACATAGAATTAGATTTAGCAACACATTGTTCTATATGTTTGTTACTGCTCATATTTTCCACGAAAATAACACCGAGGTCTTTGATCTCTGATACTCGCTTTAGTGGCATATTGTTTACTTCGTAATGTTTTAAAACTGGATTTAATTTCCGGTGGAATGATAAAGTCTTACACTTATTGATGTTCAGACTAAGAAGATTTGACTCACACCATATCGCTAAATTGTCAATGTCCTCTTGAAGTTTCTCGGCATCGCTTAAGTTCTCGACAGTTCTATATATTTTGAGGTCATCAGCAAACATTAAAATTTTAGAGTGTAGAATGACTTCAGTTATTGCGTCGATGAAAATGGTAAAAATCCAAGGACCAAGATGAGAACCTTGTGGAAAACCCGATGTAGCTTGAATTGGCTTGGACCTGCTGTTACCAATGTCGATGTATTGGATGCGGTTGCTTAAGTAAGATTTAAACCAAGCCACATAGTTGTTTGAGAATCCAAATGAGTATAAACGTTCTAGTGCTTTACAATGGCTAATGGAGTCAAACGCCTTGGCAAAGTCTGTGTACACCACGTCAACTTGCTTGTGGCTTTCAATAACTTTGATTGTGCTGCTGGTAAATTCAATAAGGTTTGTAGATGTTGATCTCTTAGGCATGAACCCATGTTGGTACGGTGAAACATGTCGAGGCACCACTTCTTTGAAGGAATTACATATTACTAGTTCAAATAATTTGGGTATAGATGAAATCGACGTTATACCTCTATAACATGATACATCACTTCTATCCCCAGTTTTAAATAACGGGGTTATTCTGGTTATTTTCCATTTTTTAGGAAACTGTCCCAATCTCAGCGACTGATTGAACAGCATGCAAAGAGGTAGTTCCAAACTGGTGTATTCTTTCAAAAAAGAAGCTGGTATTTGGTCAGGACCGCAACCATCGCCGAATGTTTTTAGAGCCTTGTTTATATCTTCTATTGTAATATGTGGTATTTCAATGGACAGGTTCCCTACACTAGCATGGTGGGGATTTTCGTATTCAAGTACAATTTTGACTCAAACTGTTTGAAGGCCATTATCGGCCAATGCTAGAGATTTGGACTCAGGTTCGAATAGAACATCAAATAGGCCATTAAATTCCTTATCTAATGATTATAAGCGGTGGTCTCCAACCCCCGTAGCAAATTGTCCCCAAATTTTATTCGTTCAAGTACAATTTTGACTCCAACTGTTTGAAGGCCATTATCGGCCAATGCTAGAGATTTGGACTCAGGTTCGAATAGTACATCAAATAGGCCATTATATTCCTCATTTAATGAGCATAAGTGGTGGTCTCCAACCCCCGTAGCAAATTGTCCCCAAAATTTATTCGTTCAAGTACAATTTTGACTCCAACTGTTTGAAGGCCATTATCGGCCAATGCTAGAGATTTGGACTCAGTTTCGAATTAAACATCAAATAGGCCATTAAATTCCTTATCTAATGATTATAAGCGGTGGTCTCCAACCCCCGTAGCAAATTGTCCCCAAATTTTATTCGTTCAAGTACAATTTTGACTCCAACTGTTTGAAGGCCATTATCGGCCAATGCTAGAGATTTGGACTCAGGTTCGAATAGTACATCAAATAGGCCATTATATTCCTCATTTAATGAGCATAAGTGGTGGTCTCCAACCCCCGTAGCAAATTGTCCCCAAAATTTATTCGTTCAAGTACAATTTTGACTCAAACTGTTTGAAGGCCATTATCGGCCAATGCTAGAGATTTGGACTAAGTTTCGAATTAAACATCAAATAGGCCATTAATCTCCTGACCTACTGAGTATAAGTGGTGGTCTCCAACCCCCGTAGCAAATTGTCCCCAAATTTTATTCGTTCAAGTACAATTTTGACTCAAACTGTTTGAAGGCCATTATCGGCCAATGCTAGAGATTTGGACTCAGGTTCGAATAATACATCAAATAGGCCATTAAATTCCTCATCTAATGAGAATAAGTGGTGGTGTCCAACCCCCGTAGCAAATTGTCCCCAAAATTTATTCGTTCAAGTACAATTTTGACTCCAACTGTTTGAAGGCCATTATCGGCCAATGCTAGAGATTTGGACTCAGGTTCGAATAGTACATCAAATAGGCCATTAATCTCCTGACCTACTGAGTATAAGTGGTGGTCTCCAACCCCCGTAGCAAATTGTCCCCAAATTTTATTCGTTCAAGTACAATTTTGACTCAAACTGTTTGAAGGCCATTATCGGCCAATGCTAGAGATTTGGACTCAGGTTCGAATAGAACATCAAATAGGCCATTAAATTCCTTATCTAATGATTATAAGCGGTGGTCTCCAACCCCCGTAGCAAATTGTCCCCAAATTTTATTCGTTCAAGTACAATTTTGACTCCAACTGTTTGAAGGCCATTATCGGCCAATGCTAGAGATTTGGACTCAGGTTCGAATAGTACATCAAATAGGCCATTATATTCCTCATTTAATGAGCATAAGTGGTGGTGTCCAACCCTTGTAGCAAATTGTCCCCAAAATTTATTCGTTCAAGTACAATTTTGACTCCAACTGTTTGAAGGCCATTATCGGCCAATGCTAGAGATTTGGACTCAGGTTCGAATAGTACATCAAATAGGCCATTAAATTCCTCATCTAATGAGCATAAGTGCTGGTCTCCAACCCCCGTAGCAAATTGTCCCCAAATTTTATTCGTTCAAGTACAATTTTGACTCCAACTGTTTGAAGGCCATTATCGGCCAATGCTAGAGATTTGGACTCAGGTTCGAATAGTACATCAAATAGGCCATTAAATTCCTGACCTAATGAGCATAAATGGTGGTCTCCAACCCCCGTAGCAAATTGTCCCCAAATTTTATTCGTTCAAGTACAATTTTGACTCAAACTGTTTGAAGGCCATTATCGGCCAATGCTAGAGATTTGGACTCAGGTTCGAATAATACATCAAATAGGCCATTAAATTCCTCATCTAATGAGAATAAGTGGTGGTGTCCAACCCCCGTAGCAAATTGTCCCCAAAATTTATTCGTTCAAGTACAATTTTGACTCCAACTGTTTGAAGGCCATTATCGGCCAATGCTAGAGATTTGGACTCAGGTTCGAATAGTACATCAAATAGGCCATTAACCTCCTGACCTACTGAGTATAAGTGGTGGTCTCCAACCCCCGTAGCAAATTGTCCCCAAATTTTATTCGTTCAAGTACAATTTTGACTCAAACTGTTTGAAGGCCATTATCGGCCAATGCTAGAGATTTGGACTCAGGTTCGAATAGAACATCAAATAGGCCATTAAATTCCTTATCTAATGATTATAAGCGGTGGTCTCCAACCCCCGTAGCAAATTGTCCCCAAATTTTATTCGTTCAAGTACAATTTTGACTCCAACTGTTTGAAGGCCATTATCGGCCAATGCTAGAGATTTGGACTCAGGTTCGAATAGTACATCAAATAGGCCATTATATTCCTCATTTAATGAGTATAAGTGGTGGTGTCCAACCCTTGTAGCAAATTGTCCCCAAAATTTATTCGTTCAAGTACAATTTTGACTCCAACTGTTTGAAGGCCATTATCGGCCAATGCTAGAGATTTGGACTCAGGTTCGAATAGTACATCAAATAGGCCATTAAATTCCTCATCTAATGAGCATAAGTGGTGGTCTCCAACCCCCGTAGCAAATTGTCCCCAAAATTTATTCGTTCAAGTACAATTTTGACTCAAACTGTTTGAAGGCCATTATCGGCCAATGCTAGAGATTTGGACTCAGTTTCGAATTAAACATCAAATAGGCCATTAAATTCCTTATCTAATGATTATAAGCGGTGGTCTCCAACCCCCGTAGCAAATTGTCCCCAAATTTTATTCGTTCAAGTACAATTTTGACTCCAACTGTTTGAAGGCCATTATCGGCCAATGCTAGAGATTTGGACTCAGGTTCGAATAGTACATCAAATAGGCCATTATATTCCTCATTTAATGAGCATAAGTGGTGGTCTCCAACCCCCGTAGCAAATTGTCCCCAAAATTTATTCGTTCAAGTACAATTTTGACTCAAACTGTTTGAAGGCCATTATCGGCCAATGCTAGAGATTTGGACTAAGTTTCGAATTAAACATCAAATAGGCCATTAATCTCCTGACCTACTGAGTATAAGTGGTGGTCTCCAACCCCCGTAGCAAATTGTCCCCAAATTTTATTCGTTCAAGTACAATTTTGACTCAAACTGTTTGAAGGCCATTATCGGCCAATGCTAGAGATTTGGACTCAGGTTCGAATAATACATCAAATAGGCCATTAAATTCCTCATCTAATGAGAATAAGTGGTGGTGTCCAACCCCCGTAGCAAATTGTCCCCAAAATTTATTCGTTCAAGTACAATTTTGACTCCAACTGTTTGAAGGCCATTATCGGCCAATGCTAGAGATTTGGACTCAGGTTCGAATAGTACATCAAATAGGCCATTAAATTCCTCATCTAATGAGCATAAGTGCTGGTCTCCAACCCCCGTAGCAAATTGTCCCCAAATTTTATTCGTTCAAGTACAATTTTGACTCAAACTGTTTGAAGGCCATTATCGGCCAATGCTAGAGATTTGGACTCAGGTTTGAATAGTACATCAAATAGGCCATTATATTCTTCATTTAATGAGCATAAGTAGTGGTGTCCAACCCCCGTAGCAAATTGTCCCCAAAATTTATTCGTTCAAGTACAATTTTGACTCCAACTGTTTGAAGGCCATTATCGGCCAATGCTAGAGATTTGGACTCAGGTTCGAATAGTACATCAAATAGGCCATTAAATTGCTGATCTAATGAGCATAAGTGGTGGTCTCCAACCCCCGTAGCAAATTGTCCCCAAATTTTATTCGTTCAAGTACAATTTTGACTCCAACTGTTTGAAGGCCATTATCGGCCAATGCTAGAGATTTGGACTCAGGTTCGAATAGTACATCAAATAGGCCATTAAATTCCTCATCTAATGAGCATAAGTGGTGGTCTCCAACCCCCGTAGCAAATTGTCCCCAAATTTTATTCGTTCAAGTACAATTTTGACTCCAACTGTTTGAAGGCCATTATCGGCCAATGCTAGAGATTTGGACTCAGGTTTGAATAGTACATCAAATAGGCCATTAAATTCCTCATCTAATGAGCATAAGTGCTGGTCTCCAACCCCCGTAGCAAATTGTCCCCAAATTTTATTCGTTCAAGTACAATTTTGACTCCAACTGTTTGAAGGCCATTATCGGCCAATGCTAGAGATTTGGACTCAGGTTCGAATAGTACATCAAATAGGCCATTAAATTCCTCATCTAATGAGCATAAGTGGTGGTCTCCAACCCCCGTAGCAAATTGTCCCCAAATTTTATTCGTTCAAGTACAATTTTGACTCCAACTGTTTGAAGGCCATTATCGGCCAATGCTAGAGATTTGGACTCAGGTTCGAATAGTACATCAAATAGGCCATTATATTCCTCATCTAATGAGCATAAGTGGTGGTCTCCAACCCCCGTAGGAAATTGTCCCCAAATTTTATTCGTTCAAGTACAATTTCGACTCAACCTGTTTGAAGGCCATTATCGGCCAATGCTAGAGATTTGGACTCAGGTTTGAATAGTACATCAAATAGGCCATTAAATTCCTCATCTAATGAGAATAAGTGGTGGTCTCCAACCCCCGTAGCAAATTGTCCCCAAATTTTATTCGTTCAAGTACAATTTTGACTCCAACTGTTTGAAGGCCATTATCGGCCAATGCTAGAGATTTGGACTCAGGTTCGAATAGTACATCAAATAGGTCATTAAATTCCTCATCTAATGAGCATAAGTGCTGGTCTCCAACCCCCGTAGCAAATTGTCCCCAAATTTTATTCGTTCAAGTACAATTTTGACTCCAACTGTTTGAAGGCCATTATCGGCCAATGCTAGAGATTTGGACTCAGGTTTGAATAGTACATCAAATAGGCCATTATATTCTTCATTTAATGAGCATAAGTGGTGGTGTCCAACCCCCGTAGCAAATTGTCCCCAAAATTTATTCGTTCAAGTACAATTTTGACTCCAACTGTTTGAAGGCCATTATCGGCCAATGCTAGAGATTTGGACTCAAGTTCGAATAGTACATCAAATAGGCCATTAAATTGCTGATCTAATGAGCATAAGTGGTGGTCTCCAACCCCCGTAGCAAATTGTCCCCAAATTTTATTCGTTCAAGTACAATTTTGACTCCAACTGTTTGAAGGCCATTATCGGCCAATGCTAGAGATTTGGACTCAGGTTCGAATAGTACATCAAATAGGCCATTAAATTCCTCATCTAATGAGCATAAGTGGTGGTCTCCAACCCCCGTAGCAAATTGTCCCCAAATTTTATTCGTTCAAGTACAATTTTGACTCCAACTGTTTGAAGGCCATTATCGGCCAATGCTAGAGATTTGGACTCAGGTTTGAATAGTACATCAAATAGGCCATTAAATTCCTCATCTAATGAGCATAAGTGGTGGTCTCCAACCCCCGTAGCAAATTGTCCCCAAATTTTATTCGTTCAAGTACAATTTTGACTCCAACTGTTTGAAGGCCATTATCGGCCAATGCTAGAGATTTGGACTCAGGTTCGAATAGTACATCAAATAGGCCATTATATTCCTCATCTAATGAGCATAAGTGGTGGTCTCCAACCCCCGTAGCAAATTGTCCCCAAATTTTATTCGTTCAAGTACAATTTTGACTCCAACTGTTTGAAGGCCATTATCGGCCAATGCTAGAGATTTGGACTCAGGTTCGAATAGTACATCAAATAGACCATTAAATTCCTCATCTAATGAGCATAAGTGGTGGTCTCCAACCCCCGTAGCAAATTGTCCCCAAATTTTATTCGTTCAAGTACAATTTTGACTCAAACTGTTTGAAGGCCATTATCAGCCAATGCTAGAGATTTGGACTCAGGTTTGATGAACACAATATTAATTTTTTATTATATTTAGAATTTTGGACTTTTAATAGATTTTGCATATCCTGAAGAGAACATTTTTTCCGAAATTTTATATATTGAAGTACAATTTTGAGTGAAAATAAAAATGACTCTTTATTCAATCATTTTCTTATGAAATCTATGCCTTTGTATTCATATCTAAGACATTAAGCAACATACATATTTTTTATAAATGAAATTTTTTTTTTAGTACTCCATCTTTCACTCAGAAATTTCAATTGGAATTATCATTCTTCCTATTGGATTTTGAGTTAACAGTGTAAGACTAACACATGCATAAAATCTGTAGATCTGTAGAAAACTTCACAGGCATGATATATATCAGGTATAGTAATAGAGTTTAACTACCGATAGTGTATTACCATGCGGAATTTTTTATCACCCAACGTTTTTTTTTTTTGGAACGATTCAAATAGGGGAATTGTACGAAGATCTTGAAGGTCTTATGATTCCGTCCTTTAAGAGTTCGTGGGTAAGGGTATGATTTTGAGTAGACAGGAAAATCCGACGTTGTACGTATTTCACATTTGACTTTTGAAGTATATGTCAGTCGTTTGTCTGGATCGGCGAAAAGGTTAGGATATTTCTTTATTAGCGATAAAAATTTCTGCTTTTGATCTTCTTTTAGATGAGAAACCCTAAGGTTGAGAGCATTAATATTTTCTGATGTATGTTGTTTCAGAGGGAGTTTTATATTAGGATGTAAAATCATATATTCATCGTTAGTATGGATTACGGCTTGGAGATTGCGGAGATAGTCGTTCCCTAAAGGATTATATCATGTCCGAATATGTATCCTATAGTTGTGGTCGAAATGGAAATTGAGATTGCTGTTTCTGAAAGGATGTATTTTGTGGAAATCCTGGTCGATTGGATGATTGGCCAAATGGTTGGGGGTGTCTTTGGAAAAATGGTGGTTGTTTCCTTTGCGGATCTAGCAAGAGTTGTGCGTTAAAGGATTGCTGTGTATTATAGGATTGGTGATCATTACGTTTAGGTAGTGGAGGAGGCAGAAGTATATATATATATATATATATATACATTTTGTATGTTACATTGTTGACATACCGTAAACTTCTATTGAAAAAAGAGGAATACAAAAGTCTTAGAATGGCACAACAATTTCGCTTCAAATCTATAACATTATCTAATCTGAGACAACACACATTTAGTTTGACCAAAAGTGTTAAAATATGTTAAACAATAATGGATATAGTGTTTAAAGAGGAGAATGCAAGCTACCGTTTAATAATTTTGATTTTTGAATGAAACAATAACAAAAGCGTGAGAACATTAGATATCGTATACTAACGAATGACGCCTAAACCACTTCACAAAGAAACAATTAACAGCGGATATTTTTAACACGAGCAAAGCAATTCAAAAACAATTCAACCTATTATATAATAAAGATAACCGAGTTAATTATGGAACAATGAAATTTGAGACCACGTCTTATAAATAAAGACATTCTAAAATCTAATTGTACATACTCAAAACCACATTGTCTTGGATTTGTTTTATTGTTTTTAATGTAACACATAAATAAATGTATACGTTCCTATCCTCCTCTATATATGTACACGAAGTATTTCATGTAGGTTTTATAGTTTTGCGTTCATATTTCATATCAATCTGGCGCCAAGAATATCTCCGTTTACTTATAATATTCAATCAAAACAAGTTGAAATTTAAATAAATATTTTATAACAAAAAAAAAATATAATAAAATTAAGTTGTTTGCACTTACACTTTTAATTTCGAACGATATTCCGCGCACAATCAACTTTCCATATGTATATATACGCGCATAGGTTGTGGAACAACTAGTTATATAGTTTCCAAGATTTTCAGATTCCGTTTGGTTTGGGTGGCCAAAACTAAAAGTGATATTATATTCTATAACCTGTTAATTATTTATGTCCAGATAATTTTATATACCACGGAAAATTAATCGAATTGAATGAAATAAATCAGTTTTTTCTAATCGATATATAGATACAGCATTTGTAATTTATTCAGTGTAGGTATATATAAATTAATCAACAATAATAATCTTACCAGTGTTAAAATGAGCCAAAACAGTGTTGGTTACATGTATTTTCTACTTTGGAAGCACACATTAACCCATATGCAGCAGCCATTTTGTTAATCTAAAACTTTTTGCATTTTGAGGTCCCGTGTCAAAAGTTCAGATTGCACATAAGTTTATGATTACTCCAATACACCTTAAAGTTTTGAAAAATATCCACTCATCCTGTCACCATTTATTTATTTAATTAATTAAATATTTGTATAAATATAATCTCAACATCAGTTAAACTTCAACGACATTCTCAAAAACTGCACTAAAAATATATACCTTAACTGTTTGAGGCTCTATCTAACGAAAATATAAAATTATAGTCGGGACACAATTAGTACTAATTATTTTGTAGTACGAATATTCACCACCAGTTTCGAACTCGAAATAATGAATTCAAATATTTAAATTTGTATTCTGTCATTTTGAGTGGAACGTTGTATAATTCGTCACGTAAGTAAATAAATTTAATTTATTTTTATTATTTAAATATAACTTTTTAAAACTAATAATATATTGTAGATTGTGTGATAAATGATGTAAAATTTATATACACTATAATGTTGTTATTAATACGTAGTTTATTAGAATTTGTGATGTTCGTTGTTTTTGAACCCATGCGGTTAAAGCTTAGCAGACATTTTGGAACGAATGATTCCAATTCAATTCTCTTATATATTGGTTTATTTATAAACAGGATCTAACACTCCGTTATTAATGATCACTTAAGATGATTCGTTCTGTTAAAATTATTCCTAAATAGCTTTAACGTTATTTTGTTTTATCGGTGACGTCATTCTGACAACCTGTTACGTAACAAGGCTGTTTGTCATTCAGCTAGTACAATTTTTTTTGTTAGATTTTGACTCAATTCATTGGACCAGTGGTCGACCAACTTTGTGATAGTGTCCAGTTCTAACTTAGTGGGGTATTTGCCGTACTTTTTAGTAACCTACTATGTATGTATGGCCAGTTCTAAAAGCTCATCCATTTAATAGAAAGGTTTAATTCTTTACAACTTGTTCCAATTATACTTTCGATAGCTCATTGGAATTGATAAACTATTATTTATATTAAACTAAGCTTAGTTATAAGAACCGTATTGTAGATTTTATATAGAAGAGCTCAACTGGACCATCTGTAAATACAAATTCCAGCTGATATCGGCTTAAACCTATTATATAACAGAGGAGTACCTGTATATGATCCATTTTATAGTACGAACTGGCTTTTTAATTTTGTCTGTCTGTGTCTATCTCTGCAATATATTTTGGGGCTCAAGGCTCTCTCAGCTTTTTCGTGGTTTTCTTATTTACGTCATACTATTACGCCATTACGTCTCTAAGTCCAATTTATGTAGAACCATCTGCACATTGCATTACTTCATGTCAGCCTATAGTACTGATAAAGAAGATCGGTTTGTTCATAAATTTTGCTCTCCAACAGGGGATCATATAGATGTACACATTCACACCACCGTTGGCAAACGAATGGTGGAAATCCCTTTTGCAACCTCTTCTATCGAGATTCGAACCCAATATCTCCCGTTTTATTTGCCGCAGCATTTACTACTGTGGCATTTAGTCGGTGTCTGTTTTACTCTATATAGTATAATCGCGATTCTCAGAAAAAAAAACGTATCACTCTCTGATTTTGAATTTTGACCGACTTAGACGAATTGTGCTTGAGTTCTGTTCATCATATAATAAAAACATTATAACAGAAATATATAGAGCGTTTAGAACATCTTTCCCACAGAACAAACAAAGCGTTTTCACCATTGGTTAAGGCAATTAGAAGATTTTTAGTTGGATTGCAATCATGTTTCAAAATTTATAGTTTCATTCCCAGCCAAAAGCCATTCAATATACTGCTTGTCATCGCGAAATTGATAAATGATTCAATATGTCAACTTGTTAATTCGATGAAGTTACACATTAATCACAATTTCAACAGTCAAATTTTCTTTCTTCTCGTCGTAAACAACCAACTGCTAGCAATGTATTGGGTACATTTACACTTGCTCATAAAGTCGTTCCATGTCACTGTTACTATACACCATAGTTGGCTTTGCGATAAGGAACTTATTTCTGTCCATGCGTGATTTGATCATGATCATGGAAAATACTATGTTTGGTATATAAAACCTTGTACCGGATCGTTCAATAGCTTTAAAGTCTGTTTATTGATTTCATCAACTTCAGGTTATAAACTTTTTAAAGCACCGCCCAGGTGGCACAGTGGTTAAAGCTGTGGCAGTTGGAGAAGGAATCTCGATATAGGGGCAGGATGCAAAAGGGATTTTTCACCATTTCATTACAATCGGTGGTGTGAATGAACACAACTATGACCCCCTGTTGAAGTGCAGAATCCATGGGCCGACCCATCTTCCATGTCAGTACTATAGGCATGGAGCTATGCGCAATGTACAGATGGTTAGGTTAATCGGACCGTCCTCTATTTGGCTGCAAAGCGTAAGGATGTAAATAAGCGAACCGAGAAAGAGTTGGGAAAGCCTTGAGCCCCAAAACAGATGGCGTAGTAATAAAATATATATAAATATAAATAAATAAACTTTTTAAAGCATTTATCAACATCTTTTCAATCGAGATTGTCCTCAAATATAATATATCATTGATTATGCCGCATTCTTGTGTACAGCGTACAATGTTTAACTGACCTCAATTCTGATGGTGTCATCAATATCAATTGACGTATAGGTCTCCAAATCATATATACAAGAACTTTTTTGAAACATTCTTAGGATTTGGCAATTATTTTCCATTTTACATATAAAATGGGTCGTTTTATGATACCTTCCAGTCGACAAACAGTATGCTCACAATAATATGTCACTTAATAATATCTACACTGTTAAAACCATTTAACAGACTGTTGATAATTCGATAGCATTTTAATGTGACATGATCAGATAGGTTAGGTTTAAGTGACTGCTTATGCACACTTATACCTGTGTCAATCTATTTAGAATAGAGTTTTTTCATTCGAATGAGGCGCCTATTCACTCACGCATACTCTACTAGGATAACTATCTGCACATTGAATAGCTTCATTTCAATATGCAAGTCCAATATGCTTTGAAGTCCAATATAACGATGACTACTATAATGTCATGAACCAATAACCTAACAAATAATTTAAAGATAATTTTGAAATACTTTAGGCAAACATATGGTTTAAACAACTGTTTTAATATTTAATTTAAAAACGACTTTAATACATTAAATTTATATAATTTTACACGGTAATAGTTATAATCGCGGTAATTCAATATATTTTATATACGATTTTCAGTTTGTGACTTTAAAACCAACTTTAAATTCGTCCGGAACGCCATATTCGGTGTGTGGTTTAAACATTTGGTTTTCATTTTGTAATCCATCATCAATATGGGCTACTAAAGTAGATTTTGATTTATCGTTATGTAAACTGCTTGAATGATGCAACGATTGGGTTAAATGTTGATCATTCAACGTTTCCTGTTTATACGATTCACCATTGTTAACTAATGATGCCGCGAGAGTTTTATACAATTCCGGTTTGTACGATCCATCATTGTAGTTTGATGCATCATTTGAGTGAATGCCATTTGTTTGGAATATTTTTTGTTCTGCTTCATGCTTATAAAATCCATCTTGCGATTTGTCAGAAGTTGTATACAACCCTGGTTTGTATGATCCATCATCGTAATTGGCATTGGAGTGTTCCACTTTGTAAGTTCCATCGTTGGATTTGTCAAAACTTTTATATAATTCGGATTTGTACGATCCATCATCAAAGTTGGATTTGTCACTTGTTTTACGCTGGTCAAGAACTTCATGTTTATATGATCCATCATCGGAAACTAACTTACTGCCTGCATGTCCAATAGATCCATGTGATGTTTGGTCAACACTTTTATACACTTTTGGTTTGTATGATCCATCATCAAAATTGGATGTGTAACTCGAGTGAGCACGTGAGTTATGTTCATGATTATATGATCCTTCGTTAGCGACCAAATCATGTGATGAGCTTTTAAACGAATTATATAATTCAGGTTTATACGACCCATCGTCGTAATTGGTCGCGTCATTGGAGTGTTCCTCTTTGGTAGCGGAGTATACACCATGTCTATAAGTTCCATCGTCGGATTTGTCAAAACGTTCATATAATTCGGACTTGTAAGATCCATCATCAAAGTTGGATTTGTCACTAGTTTTACCCTGGTCAAGAACTTCATGTTTATATGATCCATTATCGGAAACTGAATTACTTCCTGCATGGCCAACAACACTTTTATATAATTCTGGTTTATATGATCCATTATCAAAGTTGGATGTTAGACTGGTGTGGGCACGTGAATTATGGTTATCATAGATTTCATTTCTATACGATCCATCGTTGACAACTATTGCATCACTTATTAAACCATATGAATCGTGGGATGTGCTCTTTTGAGAACTATATAACTCTGGCTTGTATGATCCATCATCAAAATTAGATGTGACCCTTGAATGGGCTCGTGAATTATGTTCATGCTTATCCGATCCATCACTGGATTTTATTTTACTGCTTACATGTACAGAGTTATGCGTTGGATGATCGAAAACTTTATATAATTCTGGTTTATATGACCCATCGTCGAATTTCGATGCGTCGATGGAGTGTTCTTTCGATGATTCCAAAATAAATGATTTAACTTTAGTTTTAGTATTTTCTGGTTTAGTGCGATTACTAAAATGTGACGATGATGAGTGATGAAAGATAAACGAAACAACGTTGTTGTGTGGCTGCGGTAAATCTTGGAATATAGTGCCATCTGGTTTTGGGCCTTGATGTTGGGTGGTGCTATGGGTTGTTTTATTTTTAAACGTATGACTGTGTGAACTACTTGACATAAATGTTACTTTATTTTTGTTGTGTTCATTTTTGATATCTTTTGTAAATGGATTCAAAATCACTTCAGCATTGAATGGCACTCCATACTCTAGTGCTTGTTTAGAACTAACTTCAGGTGGAGTCGAGTAAATAGTTTTTGATTGGTGTCCCTCATGATGGTCGCCGAATACGAATACAAATAATGTTCCCAAAATAATCTGAAACGATCAATAAAATAAAATATATATTTTGTTAAAATGTTTTGATATATTATATGTATACCAGTTTCATTTTGCTTCATTTAATGCCAACCATCTAATGAAGTGTACATCTCTATAGACTTGTATTATATACGATTACAATCTATTTTTTTTTGTTTATATAAAATATAATATATAATCGATAAAAATTAAATTGGTTTGTCTTCGGGTTAAGCGTGTTTTTTTAAGTAATTGAATTACCTGTTTCCTCTATTACTTTAGGTTTGAATCATACAATTAGTGTGTCTGGGCAAAATCAATAATTTTTCCAAAAATAACCACATTGGACAATTTCGACGCAAACATGGATGATTATCAAAACCGGATGGTCTTAATTCAAAAATATTCCGATGTTGATCAAGCGTACAATGTCGCAATTGAAGAATTGAATCGGGAAAAAACGCACAATTCTCAATTAATCACCGAATTATTGGAGTTGGAAGAATTAGTGTTCCAGCGTATGTTTTTTGATCTATTTAATAAATATTTGGCTGTAATAATTGTTATTTATATCTTTAGAAAAATCAGAAATTAAGGATCAGCCCGATGCAGCACAAGACGAGTTATTTGATTTTATGAAACGTACGTCTAATGGTAACGTTAATCCGTTCAAAGTTCAGATGCAATATTTCCAAAAATTAGCTAATTTGACGTCTACTATAACGGAGCGGATAACAAACGATTATGTAAGTAGTTGAGGTTTGACTTGGTTTGGTTAATTATCATAATATTTTTTTAAATTGTGTTCAGAAATTGAATTCTGAGAATAGCTTAGATATGCTTATTTCGGAAATAGAATCTTTAAAGCTGACTCAACTCGAGTTAAACAATACCAAGCAGACAAATATGCAAATTGCCGATGGCTTAAAAAGTGAGCACATCCAACTATGTGCACAGTTTGCTGAAGAAGTTACTAATTACAATAATATCATCGAAGAGAATAAGTATGTTAATTTAATACTACCTTGATTTATATATAATCATGTATACTTATTTATTTAGATTAGATTTGGATAAATATAAGCACAATCTGGAGCAGATGGAAGCTGAGTGCCAATTAAAAGCCAAGGAACTGGCAGATTTAAATGAATATTTGAATAAACTTAGCAGTGAAGGAAAGGTGATGGAAGAACAATGTGAATTGTGGAAGGAAAACGGGAAAAGTGCTTAAATTAAAATCTTTATGCTTAATCTTATAAAAAAGTGAAATAAATAAATACATTTTGGATTACAGTTGGATTGCTAATGTATCTAGAAATTGCGTTTAGTGCAACAGGCTATGACGTCCTTTACATTCACACCATACATAATAATCTCTTTGAAACTGATTAAATTTTTATTACTCAATTTATTATATATAATTCCATTTACTATTTACAATTCTATAACATTAAACCGAACAAAAGGCAGAATATTTATGTTTGCTTAATTTCTATATCCGCTAATTGAGAGAATTACAACACACAATATAAAAAAACGATTGAACATTTAATTTTAAACATAATTAAATTAAAGAACAAATGTTTAGGCAGATTTTTATTGACAACATTTTTTACATTCATAGACAGTTTGTATTGTGCTGATTTTTTATTTTATTTTATTTCAATTGTGGAAACCATCCTCTCAAACCACGTAATCATCTTCAACAAACAAGAAAATATATGGATTGAGTGAAATAACAGAATATGTATATAAAGAAAATCAACTCTTGTTATAATTTTTAGGGAGTTTCTAAATTTATTTTATTGACTATCGTTTAGGAACCATTTTTTGTTAAATGTAGACTCGTTTGTATTTTATTTATTTAAAGCATTTTCTGTGTGTAGGTCTCAAACTCAAATAATGAAGAGGATTATTTATTTTATTATCTTAATTTAATTTATAATAAAATATGTAAATTTATTTAATTTTTTAGTTTGTTAAAATTTTGAAATTTTTTCCAAATAACTTTTTAACATTTGTGCACAATTATAATATGTACAAATTTGAATTTTTTTACTTGAGTATGCTCAAGTTATATTTACATATAGACATACGGCAGACAAGTACGAGGATATAATTAAAATTTTCGTAGAATTAATTAGATATTTCGTAAAGGTGAAAAGGATATTTGATTTTTAAGTTCATTAGTGAAATTTGTTTTTTTTCGGTTTTGTTTTGTTTTGTTATCAGATTCACTTAAAAGGTTTCAAATATAGAATTACAAAATCATTTGTTCCCGCATAATTTGCGTTTATGATATTTTAATTATAGCGCCATATTATACAATTCAATTTCAAATAATATATACTGAACTCATGGGTTGTGCAATATTATTCGGATGAATATTATTCGGATGTCACGCCGCTGAACTCTTTCCAGCCACTAGAGAGTAATGCCATATGCTCCATCATAAACCTGACAGCAATATTCTATATACGGTCTAATAAAGGTTTTATATATCTGGAAAACCTGATGCGATCTCAAAAACCGTCTGCATCTATTGAGGAAACGGAGTTTAGGTGAAGCTGATTTGACCAATGCTATAATGTGTTCTTTCCATTTTAAATTGTTGCTAATCTGAACACCAAGCAGACGAATTGAGTCACGACCCACGAGAACGTGGTCTTTTACCACAAAAAGGGTATTCATTGTGACTTCTTTTATGTGAGAACGTGCATATTTGTGTTTTTTTCTTGTCAAAGTCGACCTTGATTTTTTACTCCCCACTCAAATATTGTGACAACTTACAGCCGTTTACCGTTAAATTCTGAAGCAATAGGCTCGATCTCGAATGAACGACTCTCTTCTAGAGCAATGTTGCAACATCTGCAAAACTGTGGATAGGGTTCACAGTGCTATCCAACAAGTCATTAATGTATAACAAAAACAAAGTTGATGACAAAACTGATCACAATGGTACTCCGGCATTTTGGGAGTGTGTCGTTGATGATCTCCCATTTAGCACAAAGTTGATCTTGCAGTATATGAGAAAGCTTTTTATCCACTTGATGGTCATCGATTCCAAGCCGTATGTCACAAGTTTATAAATGATATTCTCATGCCAAACCTTGTCAAAAGCCTTGGATACATCGAAAGCGATTTCAAAGGCTTCTCCGTATTGCTCAACGGCTTACACATTTGAAATTGGCCGGTAGTTTGAGGGGTCAGTTTTATCACAACCACGTTAATGAACTGGTTGCACCATCGCACTCTTCCAGGCGTTTGGGTATTTATCTTGCTTATAAGAAATGAGAAAAATTTTAGTTAATATTGGAGCCAAGTCGCTGGTAAACTATTTCAATATTCGAACGGTTATTCCATCAGGTCCTTATTTATGTCCATTGCCTTCAGATTTCTGAAGACGATTTTCTCCAAGATGTCGACAGGATCCATGTTGGAACCACAATACGGATTGACGGGGGCGTAGCTCCATCGGGGACAACTTAGATCGAGTTCGAAGTAAAGACGTTTACCAGTAAGTCGTCCTGCAAATATGGATCCACCACCAAAGCACCGTCTGCACATTTCAATGCTGAAATAAAGGTTTTAGAAGTATTAGCAACCGATGCGACCATCTAGTATAAGTTGCGATCGGAGATTTTCAACTCGGAAGCCTTAGCGGCTTTTTTGTTGCTCTTTTCGCTTCTTTAGTACAAATTTTTTAACAGATGTTACAAGTGGTCTTATATTTTTCAAACGAAATTTCGTTGCGCTTATATTTCTCGTGAGCAGATTTATTTTGGCTGGCTGGTTTAGCGGCTTCTTTTGAAAAGATTTTTAAATTAGGATTGGAAAAGGGTGATGAGATATATTTATTCATTCCATGTAGAACAGTTTCAGTGAAATTGGAAACGGCGTCGTCTATTTGATTGTTATAAAAACAATGGCTCTCTCACGGGAAATGTTGAAAAAATGACCGTAACCAATCATTGTCAGCCTCATTAAAATTCCATAGATGCCTTGGTTGCTGTCTAAATTCTGTTGGTGTTTCGACAGATATTTTATTCACACAAATCAAAGACTACGAATGAGTTAAGAGTACTTCGGCCCCAAAACAGATTGTCGAGATAAAAACAAATACAAAAACTAGTATTATTTAGATTTATCTGCTAGATGACAGTAATTTATAGTTTTGTGAATTGTGCCAATTCCTGCGTCGGACTCGTTTCGTAGAAAGTAAATATTTTCCCAATAAATAAGTGACCAGCTGTTATTTGAAATTTAAATAATATCTACATAAGCAAATAATACATAAGCAATTATATTTTGCTAATTTTAATGATTTCCCAGCAATTAGTTATGACGTAAATCGTGATGATTCAAACTGTACACAAGTCTAACCAGCAGTAAACAAAATTGTCTGCAGGTTAATAATTTGTGTATGACAGTTTGTGATTATGTTGCCAACTTTTGAACGAAATAAATTAATTTTTGAGAATTAGATTAAACCAGCGGTTACTTTCATGTTTTCTATCATTAATTTTGTATAGTACTCGGCAGACGAACTACTGTTGTTTTTGTTTCTTTAATAAGTTTTAGTTATGACAGATTTATTATCTGCTGGCCGACTGGGCATCTCACACATGCTAGAAATACATCATATAAAACTTCGGTATGTATATATTGTATAATTATATTTCAAAACAAATAAAATAAAAATATGTTTTTTGCAGATAAATAATTGAAACACACAACAGTCCCAAATGTTTATACTTTGTAACCTGTGATAGCTATCTGGCACAATGACCAGCTATAGCGTAATGGAAGAGTATGTAAGAGCTTCTTCAGCTCATTACAAAAGGAGATTAGAACATGGTAAAGTGAGAAAATGTTCCACAAGAGTCAACTTTTAGTTAAATACAATAGTGGCAATTTGGGTAAGTTTCTAAGAATATAAAACACTTTTAACATACATATTTACTGGAATGGAAAATGGTGTGTCCTCGCCAAATCAAATATTCCTCAATTTAAGAAATAAAACAATTTTTTTTCAAAGTTCACTGGAGGTTGGAGGTAGAATCAAATCCAAAGTTACTCTAAAGAAAATTGTCCTAAAAAATTCATATTATATGCTTCACATTGGTCTTTCTAAACAAGTACAAACAATTAAAAACAATAAGAACTAAGCAACCTACTAGAGCCCGAAGAGATCGACAGATCCAAACGATCGAAGTCAACCGAAACAGGCGGGACAATAAACCATTGAAATAAAAAACTGACTCGCAAAAACACAGCATATCCAAACTATACATTATACATTCTATCGCAATTCTGACCAGCCTTTTAATATATTACAAAATAAAAGACAAAAAAAAATTAAAAGTACATTCAAAACACTTCTAACAAAATCTACTTACTGACAGTGCCACCCTCTCAAGTCAAAAATTCATAATCCAACTGCAATCGTTTAAAGGACAAGATTCCAAAAATGGACAATGTTCTAGTTCTGACAACGAAGGCACCAGTAAAATATCACAGACAAACGCTACTGTCCAACAGATATACCAATACTCTAGGCTCATACTATAGCATGTGAAGTTAGTCCATATTTTATCCGAGTAAAAATAATTATTTTAGGACTAAACTATTTTATCCCATCCCATTTTTATTTTAATTTTCGAAATTTACTTTTTCTTAATGAGCTGAATAGATTATTTTCAATAATTCAAAGTGGCTTTTCTCCAACAAACTTCGAGGGTTTGGAAAGTGTAATGAATTTTTACCATCTTAGAAGTAAATGTTTCAACACTCCAAGTTCTTTTGAGAAAGGTCACTTAAATATTTCAGTTAATACTATGGGTCCATACGGTGTTTTGATCAACTGTCAAAACCGAACCATAGATTTGTACTTTTAATATAGTTTCGTTTACTGTGACAGTCCACTGTTTTAAACATAAACCAATTTTCTCGGATAATACACTCTCGAATTTTCAGTTATTTAGTATACTATGGATGCATACGCAATTTTGAACGCATACCGATTGTAGAAAACTGAATCATAGTCTTGCACTTCTAAGATAAATTAAATTTGCACTTCTAAGATAAATGTTTAAAGAAATGCACGAAAAAATCGAAGTTTAAAATAAAACTGGGATGAGCTAGAATATGGTAGCCCGATGCAAAATTTTTGTTTTTTGGCTAGGATACAAAATGGCTAATTTCAGATGCTTTAGTGAACGTGTGTATAGTTGTCTAATAGTTCAGTAATCTACAGTTAAATAGTAAAAATACAAATACTTATCAGTTTAAGACAAAGCCGCTGTGGATTTTACGTGTAAATACGGTTTTTACATTTTTTATATAAATTACAGGTAAAAAAACAGCGTAAATTATATCTTAAAACAAACACCATTCGCATTACCATCTGTTTTAAAACGTAAAAATTCTCGTGATCATTATTAATTAACGTAGATAAATGCTTATTGCAAAATAAGTTAATCCACTTATTATTGGACAGAGATTTATTCACCTTCACCAGAGTCAGTTAAGATGATTTTTAACCTGTAATAATCATAATCTAAATACTGTGACATTCAGCATTTAGTCGAAAAAAATAGTACCTACACAGTTAATTATTACACAAATTCTATTCGTAAATAGTAAAAAGATTTTTTAATAGGTGGTGCCTTATTTACCTTATGGTGCCTTATTTAATAAGAGATGGCGCGCCAGTATCTTTTACATTGAATGATATTTTACGTTGTTTACATATAGAATGTAAACAATATCCTTATGTAAATTACACGTTTTAACATGTAAAAACCCGAGTAAATTACACGATGTTACACGCCCGACTGTGGAATAAGCTTAGTTAAGAAACGAAGAAATATATTTAAGACTTCATACTATAAACCTTTGTTAGTTATCATTAAAAATTAACTCTTAAAAATATTCATCAGCTTTGAATGTCTCAAATATGTCTGTTTCGAAATAATAAATTAAACGAGTGACAGACTCCCGCTTTTAGCCCTGTCACGATTTATAAACAATAATCAATTACATTTTTATATATTACGAGTACAAAGCGACAAGATTATCCAGGAATAATATTTTCCCATCAAATACAATTAAAGTTTTAAAAAAAAAATCTTAATTTATAATTTCCTTGAATTTTTTGTGTAGCTAAAACAATCACAAAATTCAATTTAAATGAATTTCCTCATTTTCCGCAAAATTAGCAAATCCGATTTATTATATGTTTACACATTTTAAAATAGTTATATTCTAAAAATATGTACATAAATAAATAGTAAAACTATATATTATGTAAATTAAATTACTGTGTTAATTGTGTGTTATATATATTAGTATGTGTGAGAAAATGTATAATTTTCCAATTTTTCCCTTGAGTGTATTTGACTTACTTTACATTCATTTTTCGCACATACTAAATACAGTTTGTGTATCGCAAAACAGCATTATATTGCGGTTGTAGTAATAAAATTTATTTACATTTTTTTTTTGTAGTATTTAATTTTTATATTTTCCGAGAATATTTTCAATATTTTGTGTGGTTGACACAATGATAATTTATAATTTACAAACAAAATATTTTTCCAACAAGAAAAACATAGATTATAGATACTCTTATTTCACGTCAAGCAGTCTCATCAAAAACATTTTATTTTCGGTTTCGATAAATTCAAGGAAATGGAAAAACCAAATTGTAGATTAAATTTATGTAAAGAAGAAGGAAACCTGAAGATTTATATATTCTATTTCAATTATATGACTTTTTTTATTATTATATTATTATAATATACGAATTTATTAAAGAAATGCGTAATTTGTAGATGTGTGGCAAAGATCAAACATTCTGCGTTGACATGACAATTTGATAAATGCTGTTAGAGACGTTGAATTATAAACGTATTTTGTTCATTGAATGGACGCCGAATATAATATTTTTGCGAATGTGAATTTGTGTCACAATATTAAATGTGAAACACACGGTGTGAACTTTTTGACTGTTCGTATAAATCTATCGTTTAGCGCTCTTTTAATTAAAATGAAAAATTGAAACCAAAATTATGTCTTTAAAGAGAGCGGACGAGGATAAATATTGTTCGCCTACAAGTCTACGATGACAATCTTTATTCTGCCAAGGGTACAGTATAATTTTGATTTGTTTTGACTAATATCGCTGTTCATGGTTTTGAATATAAACCATTAATAGACATGCTGTCGAAAATGTTCAGATTGCATTGGAGAAAAGGTTAAGGTTTTTTTCCTGTATCTCATATTTTAGGATCATATAGGGCGTCTACTTGACTGATGTACTTCCTATGTTTTTCCGCTTCTTCAGCTAGTATTATTCTCTTCCATGTCATCACTGATCTTCTTAGTATCACTCGGTGATTTCGTCAGTGGATTCATCTCCAGTTTGTTATCTTGATTTAGGTCTCTATGTCTGATGATTTGTTATTCTATTTAGTTCAATGTTAGTTATAGTGTGTTACTTTTTCTGTGTGTTTCCAGGCCTCACACACATACAGTAGTACAGATTGGCATTTCGTGACAGGGCAAAGGAATTTCAGACTTTATGTTGAATGTATGCCTAGCTTTATTTATACGTTTTATTTGTCTTACACTATGTCCCACCTGTTTTTGCTATTGTTCAACCAAGCTATATATTAGACCAATTTTGTTAGCTAGATCCGATAGCTGTATGAATCTCAACAGTCTAGTATTTTTTACTTTGTTTTGGTTTATTTATATTGAACTCGGTTTCCAGCATCCCTAGACATATTTTTTATGAATTCAATCAATTTCCTTAGGTCGCCTTTTTTACAATTAAATGCTCATTCAAAATCGAGAAAGAGCAGGTACAGTTGTGAATTATATTCACTGGATTGTTTAGTAATGATTGAGTTGATGTGATTAGTATAAGTTCTTTCTGGTCTAAAGCCAGCTTATTCGCTTTTTAACTCTGCATTAATCGTATTTTTATTTTTTTATTTTTTATTATATTAACTATTACAACTGAATACAATTCATCTAGTAATTTTTCTTTCTTAATTTAGTCACTAGTGAATACGAAGGGACCCATTGGCCAGCTCCATTTATAGGTAATTTAATGAAATAGTCTTTGCACTAGTGTCCTTAATCCATTAAATCATGTGGTTTCGTTTTCTGCAATCGGCTGACTGCATGTGAAGTGTCCAACATAACAAGAAGTTCTTTGTTTACGTGTTGATAAATACGTTGTCCATGAATTATGGCAAGTTTTTTTTTATTTCTTCTTCAACCGTTTGGATATTTAGTTCCCTATGGAGGTCATCATTCCTAATGTACCACGGAGCGTTAACTATACCTCGTAGCACTTTGTTTTGAGAAGTTTGTTTTATTTTAGTGTTGGTTTTCTTTGTACAGCCCTAAAGCTGTAATCCGTAAGTAAAGCAATTTATTTTCAGTTGACAATTCCGAGTTTTTCCCGAGCAGCCAATACATTTTTCGATATTTGATATAAAGTTTATTTTTTTTCTTTTTAACATGCTCTTTCCATCTGAGCCTGGTATCTAAGGTCATCCCTAGATATTTAGCTTTATTTGCATACGGAATCTGGATTTCGATTCATTGAGCCCGATACGCCACATTTTATGATTTTGTCACATGCTTCTTGAAGTTTCGTTGTAGATTCCTCGATAGTGTCTCCTACTGAGAGAACTGCAGTATCATCTGCAAATGTTGCAACGGTAACTTCGTTTAATTGAGGTAAATCTCTGGTGTAGAGCAGGTAAAGAATAGGTCCCAAAACACTACCCTACGGGACACCTGCCGATATCTTTTTTAGCTCGGAATATTCTTCTTCATGTTTCACCCGAAAGTGGCGATTTTCAATGTATGAATTTAAAATCATATACTATTGTTTGGGTAAATCTCTATGAAGTTTGAAGAGTGAACCTCTTTGCCACACCTTATCGAAGGCCTGCGCCATATCTAAGAAGATACTAGAGCAAACCTGTTTTCTCTCTAATGTATTCTGAATGACATCTGTAAGCCTATGGACCTGCTCTATAGTTGAGTGCTTTTCTCTAAAACCAAACTGATGATCTGGGAAAAGGTTTTTTTGTTCTATGATTCTTTTTAATCTTTTGAGCAACAGCCTCTCAAACAATTTCGCTATTGTTGGTAAAAGTGAAATTGGCCGGTAAAATTTCCTATCATTCGGTGGCTTGCCAGGTTTCGGAAGCATTATTACTTCTGCTACATTCCACTGCATTGGTACATATTTTTTCCTGAGCATCGCATATATGCAATAATTTGTCAGGCAGCTCCTTCTATATTTGCCCTGTTATCAGGTCTTAACCAGGAGCTTTATTTGCTTTAAAGTTCTTAATTTCAGCTTTTAGTTCTTTCAACGTTACAGGGCTGATATCTTCGAAGTCAGATGTTCTATGCGTATCAGTAGTGTTTTTGTAACTGGTCTGATAGGTTAGCCTTGTCTTTCGCACTTCTAGCCCATTTTCTATTGTTTGTTTTGATTGGGGGGATCTGCGTTTTTGGTTGTTTCAACCCTTTTGTTGCTTTCCAGATGGAATATTCGGTATCTTTAGTTGGAGCTAGAGAACAAAGATATTTTCCAATTGTTTCATTTTTCACTGTCGGGTATATTTAATGTGGCATTAAGGAGCGAGATACTTCACAAATTTTTGCATTCTCTTAGGTCACCTTTATTGAGAGTTGTAACTATCAAACCTTCCTTCAATTTTTAGTGCTCTGCTGGAATTTCACTTTTCTTGGATTTTTGAGTTAGTGTTCTTGCAGTTGTATATGAACCTAATTTGAATATTTTGGCGGTCCAGCAGAATTATTGTTCTTCAGGTTTTCAATGGCTCTTTTAACTTTCCGCTCCGTTCATGGTTGGGTGTTACTAGTTTCTTTATTGATGCCATTAAAGGCCAGAGATTTTCGATACTGTTGATAACGTCTTCTTTGGAATATTCTTTCCATCTCTTTAACTGTACTTTATTCGTTTTTAATACTTGACCAGTATCATCCCTTATAGGTGGTATGTTTATAGTGCTCGCATATTTTGTATAGCTACTGTCTTTTCAACTCTTGAAAGTACTTCCTGAATATATCTTTCAATCATTCCTGGTCATCTTATTTACTTGTAGTGCTATTTTTCGTATCTGCGTTTCATCTCTACCCAGTTTTATGGCGTTCTTCTTTGTTAGTCTTTGGGTGTTTAACAGCAACTGGTTTGATTTGGAATGTCGACACCTGTGATTGTTCTGACATCTTGTAGTAGATGTGAGGAAAAGAGTTGACCATTAAGTGGTCTATCTGATTATTAAATCTGCCATCCAATGTGGTCGTAGTGTATTTATATGTATATTTTTCTGTGGGAATCTATTGCCGCTTCTAAACAACTGACTTATGATGCAGAAGTGTACGAGTCTTTCTCTATTGTTGGTTCGCACAGAATTCAACACATTTTTATCCATGAAAGTTATCAGGTTTGTGTTGTCTGTGTAGACTACATTTTTGTTGTTTCATCTACATCTTTAGTTGTGGCATAGCATTGAATGATGGTTCTGTTTCTTATTTTTGAATGGAATTTGGCTCTATTATTCTGTTGTTAATTGCGTTCCATTCCATAAATGCTTCCTTCGTTTCATTTGATGCTATTATGCCTATATGGCATGGAACACATGAACAAGGTCACTACCAAAGAGAATATCATATAATTCTTGTATTGCTTGTATGTTTCTTGTCGCTGTTCTTCCATCAGACTTCACTAAAATCTAGAATCTCAATGTGATAGAGAATCGATTTGATTTCGGATTAATGAATGGTTGGCCCAATGAATCCTAGCCAACTCCAAGGAATGCTGCATAGGGCATACTGACATGACGAAGAAGGTTTTATTTCATTCCACTTTGTTTACTATGATGTTCCCAAACGCTCACCTTAATTTGTGTTTACCCATGTGACGTTTGTGATGAAGTTGTTATCGTTTTAACTATTTCTGTCACTCATCCCCAATACTCTTGATATATCGTTACTCCAGAGATGCATTGTATTGTATTATGTACACTTATCGAAAATAAACATTTCAATTATTTTTACATAACACAAAATATAATGATTTTAGTCTAAAAATAAACGAAGAACATTCAAAAGGGGATACAAGCATATGAAAGGAAAATCAATATGGAAATGAAAGGATTAAATATTTAAATTTTCCGTTCGTTGCTGTTTCGCTTTTTTGTTATCTCTTTCACTCAGTTTTGACGTCACTAAAATAAACATTTTGTGGATATATAAAGCTAACCACATAAAATGAGGATAAAACGTATGTTACGAGTATGTATAAAAATCCGTTTCCACGAGGTAATTTTCATACGTGGGTATGTTGTACATATGTATTGGGAATTTGTGTATAGCAGGATTTTTATTACGTATATAACTATATACATATATTTATATCAAAAATAGAATTCTGTGAGCTACAGCACATGAAGCACGTAAGCTGATTAATTAAAATATATTTTGCTGTTATCGTTTTTCTTTTCTCCGATAAATTATAAACAAATAACAATTTTAATGTTTAATTTTTTTTTTCAAACGAAAAATTTAATATTATTTTTCTATATCATAAAATGTTTGTTAATGACAAACAATAACACCGAATCGTAAATTTCTCTTCTGCTCTCGTTGTGGTGTGAAAATTAAAATGTTAATATGGTATTTTGAACTGTATATTATATACCGTCGCGCACATTTTCTAAGATCGATTAGAAAACGTGAAAATTAATATATTTTCCAAATCTAATGTTGTATATCGTGAAAACATAAAAAATACATTTTATAATATTTTATTATTTTGGTGTTTCTTTCTATATATTGTTGTCGTTGTGTCTATATTGTTCTCGTTTAAGAAAATGTCTATAAGAAAATGAAGAGGTAGACAGTATGACGTCAATACTACTTAATAAATACTACTCTACACTGAGAAAAACTTGTTAAGTTTCGGTTTTTTTTTAAGTTTTTCATGTTACATATTTCCACTGGTCTTGCGTTTTCTTTTTCGTGGTTCATGTACAGAATAAGCGAAACAAAATTATTTATTATTGTATTATTTTCTTTTTTTTCGTTTTCTTTTTAAAAGAAAATTATGAAATACATGAAAAATTTCACAACTATTGTGATTTTAGGGCATCACGTGCGTCAGCAAAATATAAAATATAAATAAAAAGCTAACCAATTTGATTTATTCATTTGATCTTTATAGTTTGTTGAAAATATTTTTAATATAAATATGAAAAGGTTTGTCAATGTTTTGTGAAGGGAAATTAGTTAATTGGTTGTAGGGCATGGCCGTCTATTTTAGTTGTTCTATACTCGTATATATTGAATATTTATATTTGGATACGATATTATATTTGAACTACAAAAATATGATTTGGATTTGTAACGATCAGTGAGCTCATAGTTATAGATTTGACACTAGATCTTAACAAGCTGTTAGCATAGATCCGATCGACAAGCCATTAAACTCAAACTTCAATCTATGTTAACTGGCAGACCGAGCGATCACAAGGGTTAAAATGTTATCAATCTAGCTCTTATGTATGTATATAAATCTTGGTCAGGTTTGTGTGTTACCTGGAATCGTATGTGTAGCCTCAGGTAAGTTACATTCTTAAGATGGTATATGTTGGCATGCAACCCCATTTGCTGAAACTCAATCAGCAAACCGTAATAATTTACATCAAATAGATGGTGAAGATTGTATAGTCACAACTAAAATCTGAGACATAATTCATAAACAACAGTAAACTTGATCCATTGATTAAGAAATCAAGCTTGTGTCTCAAAATAAAAAGTTAGTTGTACTTGTAATATATGACAGCAAGGCAAAACTAGAAGCAAAAGATGAAACTAAAGCACAGATAATATATGTGATCTATATGGATCATCCAAGATATTTTGAAAGCCAAGAGTTGTCAATAAATCCAATCATGGTCGATATATTTTTCCCCCAGCCACTCAGGCTCGTTTAAACTATTGTGACTTCCCTTCCCAGATGTACACTCTTAGTCCCGAAATCTGTTTGTTTTTCTAATGAACTCCAAAATATCCGGTATCATCAAGGTCGTCAGTTGGTCCTCAAATAGGAATTGTGATCCAAAGAAGCGCAGTATATGGAAAGGGTACGAAGAGCAGGAGCACAAGAAGTACTCAACAGTTTTTTCATCTTCTTCGCCACTCTGTTTGTAGTTTGCGATGTTCCGAATTTTCATTCGGATCATATGATTATTCAGGAAGCAATGCCCCGTGAGAATTCGCAGCAAGATCCTTAAAGTGTGTCTATCACAAACAAGTGTTTGAAGGCAATTTATAGATCTCCCTCCAACTCCGCTCATTGTTCTAGGCCACCAAATAAGTGTGGCAAACGAGATTATGTGTCTGATCACCGAAACTTATAGCCAATACACGCGTTTTTGGTTTCAGGCCCCATGGCGGAAAACCACTTATTCTGTATTTTTCTAGAAACCTTTATGTTTTAGTATTGAAAATAGAAAAGCTACACGGGTACCTTGTTACACACATAAGGATTAAATTAAATTAAAATATGTATACTTAAACTAAATATTGGCCTGCTCTTCTGGAAGCAGTGGATACCAAAATATTAATTTTGTTTACCGAATCATTAATAATACTTCCTCAATTTACTTATTATTACTTTGCTTCAATGGCCTACAATTTCATTTAGGTTCTTAATGAGGTTAAAAAAATACTTGCGCTATCCCAATTCCCCATGGGAAGACACGAGCTGATGAATGTTATATTTTTAAGTGGAAGTAGAGAACCGTAAAACTAAATTAACCAGTAGGAGTATCATAAGTCAACGTAATGCAGAGGAATTTTAAGGAGTGATATTGTAGTTTGATCAATAATGTGTATACCCCGTTGTACCAACAAGACTACTTTAATTCGGTTGTACCTTGTACTTATTCGGAAATATTATAGTTTAATACATCCAACAATTGCTTAACTGAGCTCCAGTTCATTCCGCAGAACGTCGGTTATGCCACAATAGACTAAATGATCACAACTATACGACTAAGCATTTAATTTGATTATGCGGCGGCTATTTAAAGCGAGCGGCTTAGGTGGCTCAGAGTGAGATAAAAATATAAGATTCATTTGAGAATGTTTATCAATTAGGAATCATTGTGGAAAATATTTGGGAGATACGTGACCTGCCGATTACATTATTCGCTTCAAAAAATAACTACCCTTGTTATTATATGTAGATGAAATATTCTTCTACATCATCAATCTATGATATGTATATAGCCCAGTATATTTTTCAAGCGATTAAAGGCTGCATTCTGTTTATTACAAGCTTTTGATTGACAAAAAAATTGAAAACTGAATAATTTGTAGGCAGATGGATAACACCTACCTATAATAAACCTAAGGCACATACGTATATTCAATTATTTTTATTTTATTCAAAATTCATTTAATTAACAATTTCACCACTCAATTATGTATATATAATTTACAACGAAACTTATAGGTCCAGTCATTCGTTTCAGCCTACGTACATCAATCTTACTTTATAACAATAGAAAACACTTTTACAAATATTTTCTCCGAAATAGTCAAGTGTCGTGATGTCGATTCCTCCTTTAATCCTACACAAACACAAATTTTTCCATCGGCTTGGTAATAAAAAATCCTAGCACCAATACTAGCAAATCATTTCGTCTGAGCGAGAACATTTATTTTATGTAACACAGATTAGTTTTTCTTCCAAAAGAAGAAAATTCATCTACGTATATATACCGTATAGAGTGAGATAAATATATACAATATTTTTATATTATGATTTTCGTGTTTCGAATTGTCAATGTGTTGTATACGATTTTCTTGTTGTCGTCACTAATTTTTGCTCATCGCGTATAGAAAAAGAAAAACACTGAACGAAATATCTACACAATACATCGATAAATAATAATACAAGCACACACAACTACAATAGCAAATCACGAAAACATATGAAAAATTTATTTATCATCACAAGGAAAAACAAGTGGAAAATTATATACTGACAAAATAAAATTTTACAGAAACATTTAACGTGAAACGTTGAACGGAGAAGCATCGTAAGGAGTTTTTATTTAAAATTGAAAACATTAAAAAAAATAAATAAATATCAATTATATTTAAAAATATAAAATTAATTAAAAAATTTAAGTTTTAAAAAAAAAAAAATATTTTGTGTTAAGTGAAAATTTTGTGAAAGTTTGTGGTATGTGTGTTTAGAGATTTTAAGTTATAGAGGTAAAATAGTTGATTGAATTTATTTTGGTTTTAATAAAAGGATAATATAATAAAAAAATATTTCAACTGAATACTTCAAGAAAAAGGATACCAAAAATAGGATTGATAATTCTGTTTGGTGAGTAATCAAATCATTTTACCTATAGTTATATATAAACGAGCTTTCAGGTATTTCGAAAGCCCAACTAGTTTTATATCTACGTGATTGGATTTTAATTGAATAAAATTGGGTCGAATTATATATACGTCATACTCGTTACGTATAAGTAGGGTTATTCCTGAGTTTGTAAATTTATAATTGAGATAAAAAATGTATAGAAAAATCCTTTCGCAGCCAGAGCCCTCAATTAATTTTCTTTACTATATTTTTGTATACAACATACAATCTCAAAATTAACAAAAAATAGGAACTAAATTTTATATTTAATGTTTGCTTGCTATCCCTTTATTTTCAGTAGGAGTTTGCGTATCATTTTTTATATAATATTCTGTGGAAGATGAGATTTTTATGTTTTTTTTTTTGGGATGACGATGTGAATGACGTCATTCCATAAGTATATGAATATTATATTATAAATTGTTGTCCCTTTTTTATATGTTTCATGCTATATACTCGTATGTATGCACAGAAAAATATATTTTTTACGGATTTTGGCGTCTTTACCACAATTGACGTAATCAAAAATCTATAAAATTTACATTGTCTTTCGATTTTATTTTACACATGAGTTGTGAATGATATGGTGTGTAGTAAATTATTAAGAACTTGATGGGTATGTATATCCAAATATCGTGACTATATGTATTCTATTGTCTGGGCGATCAATTACTATATTTGCCGTATTTAATGGAAAAATACTGGTTAGTCTGTATTCGGTTCTGGATACGGTTGTGGGGCCAGTTCAATAGGGATTATAGTTGTGTTCATCATCAATCTCGCTATCTTTCCAAAACGTTACATTTTATTGTATTGATGTTAGAAGCCTCCGCCGAGGCTTAACTTTTTATGATGGTGTTACTGGATCAGCTTTCTGCTTAAGGATTAGTTGCCATTGGCTGACGAATATGCTTTATTGTGCTATAATCTAAATAATTTGGTAGCAAAAATACGTTAATTAACTAAATATTGGTTCTTTATTAGAATATATTATCATTCTAGCTCTAATAAGCTGTTATACTAGACGTATTTCGTTTAAAATATATACACATTTTCAACTATTGACTGGTTTTTTGTCCGACTTTTCAGGTTATCGATTTTGTTGATTTTCATTTTCGACTTGTCACAAACTATTAAAATATTTAAGATTGATTCTGGAGTACGGATCTAATAATTTGAACAAAAAATGAATCCCCGTTGGGTTGCAGAGTTTACGGGTCGACCCATTGGACGAGATTAGAATACCTTTATAAGGGGAATATTGCAATGTAATGTACAGATGGTTTATATAAAACAGACCGATTATATTATATTCGTATACACTTCTAAACGTAAACTACTATCTAAACCTTATCAAAATATGTATAAAGGGCTAGAACATTCAGTGGTTGTTTTAATTCAAACGATTCATCTTAAATACATATATCTCAATTATTTATAATGCTTATCATTTGAAGAAGGTTAATTTATTTATTTATATAGTAATTTTTAAAACTGTACATCTCATTTTGAGCTTATAAACTATTCGTAATTATTTGAAAAATAAAAATGTTAACATCGAATATATTTGCAGGTTTGCAAGACGTATCCAAAACCGCCTAACACATTGCAGCACCAACTGCTTCGATTGCTATATACATAGTTGAATCGTTTACTCCAGCACGAGCTGGGAAGATATATACATCTATCTTTTTAATATTTCTATTTATATGGCGCAATATGTTTGTGAATTTTGCGGGTTTATTTCTGTCTTTACTTTCTGTTTTGGAGCCGAATCACTCCCAATTATTTCCCAGTTCCCTTTCAATATCCTACTTAACGCAGATGCCAAATCGAGCTCCAACTGGCTTTACTACTGGGGACACCCAACACATTAGTTTTTGCAAATTTCGGGTTTATATTCCAGTATATTGTATTTAACGAGTACTATATTATACGGTGTTGGCACTCGTTTTATTTTCGGCATTAGGGAATTTGATCATATTTCACTCTATACTAGGCTTGTTGTTGGTTGTAATTTTCTTAGTTTTCACGAGTTTCAAGCTTCCGTTTTCATAAGAAAACTATACAAAAAAAACCAAATTATCTATTCAAAAAGTTATTATTTAGCGGGTCGCATTACGCTAATCTTTGATTATGCTCCATAAAAAGATTCAGTATAGAAAAATTTGAGACCTTCCGAGTCGTTTGAATCAAAATTTCTTGAATGATGTATGCTTGAGTGACAATATATAGGTAGTTAAACTTCTTTAATGTTTTCTGCTCCGACCCATAATTTTTCTACCCCACCTAGTAAAGAATGCAAATGTTAAGTATTTTTATAGTTTATTAACTGTAACATCTTATTATCTTCCTAAATATACCATATATTTTTAATCTTAATCGATAGCTGCCCATAAATTTGTTGTTTTAAGCTAACGTCTAAATCGTTTTTAATGAGAAGTAATGATTTCAGTTGATATTTTGGTATGTAACGTTTTTCGAATTAAACCTTGCCTTATCAATTTTTTTTCATAACTAATTGCCAACGTGATGGATCTAATGATCTCCAAAATGGTACGTTAAAGAACTTCAAAAGTAAAGAGCGTCCCATGATCCAAAAGTTAGAAATGGAACCAATAAATCCCGAAAGGTGGAAAGATTAATGATTGAAGCTTGTTTATTATAATTCAATTCCATCGGATGGAAATGGGATGAATCTAACTCATCTAATTTTGCTGTAATGAAAAAATTGCACAACTTCTAATTCAATTTTTAGCAGTATCCTAAGTAATATTCCGTTATCCTTCAATTCATTAAGACAACATTAATAGTAAAGCAATTCCTGAAATTGACAAATAGCTTACAAAAAATTGAAAGGGATTACATGATCCCGACACTTGTCGACGATTATACAAACGATTGAAAGTTTACATAATTTTGCTGCGGACGAATACTCGTGTAAATGGCTAAATATCGTGTTGCCTTTATTCAAGGGGTCAGGACTCATTTTGTGTTCTTATTATCGAAGTGGATTGTGTAGCTAATCTAATTGTATTATACAAGTTTTTGTCGACGATCATAGCTCCGGGGCTTCCAGAGGACGATCCGATTTTTTTATTGCTTATTTTGATATAAACTCTCTACAAGTATGAACCCGATTCGTTTGAGTTACAAATATTCACAGTTATAGAGATTGTCATGTCATAACATTTGGGAGTTGGCAGATGGCCATATTGAACTAGAGTTGGTATAATTGAACTAGACAATATGGTTTAAACCAACAATTGCAAGGGATTATAAAAATGGAGTTCAATTCACCTTATATCATTGGAAACAGAAGAATTGAATACCTTTTCTTTATAATAATAATTAATTTAGCTGACACAATACTGCTGACAAAGATTTATTTATATATGTACCATATTCTAACGAAGTCCAGAACTGTTCCAACTGTCACTATCTAAGACAAAGTTTGCGTTACTATAACCTATTAATCAAAATAAATTAAGCTATCTATTTTACTTCAGTAATCTGTGTAATTGGTTTGAATAGCAACGGAGTGAAAGAGAAACTTGATCCACTGAAACAGTGTTCAGCTTCAGTTGTTCTCAAAATCAACGAGTTCGAAACCAAATATCTGATCTCTGGGTTTCAAGACCAAGACGCAAATGATTTCTGTAGTGGTAACCACACGTTTGAAGGAATAATGCGATTCAAGTATCTTGGAGCTCTCATTACTAACGATAAAAGTGTGGGAGAGGATATCAAGGTTCGCTTTGCCGCTGGCAATCGGGCTTTATATCATCTACTTCCACTTCTGAAATCCAAATATCTTGCAAATACGGATAAGCTTAAATTGTATACAGAGTGTTGATCAGACCCGTTGTCATGTATGAATGTGAGAGTTGGACCTTGACGGATGAGTATGAATTATGACTTCCAACATTCGAGAGAAGTGTGATAATCATGCGTGTGATATATGGCCCAAAACGCGACGTTGGTGGCACATACCAAGTTCATTTCCATCACGAGCTCACGCATTAAATTCAAACTCCTGATATCACGCATGAAATCAAAGGACATGCTGATCCGAACTAAATAATACAGCGATCTTTTAAGGGAGAGCCGTCTTTCGGTAGGCGAAGAGCTTCACGGTGTAGAGAACGATCTGGCATCTTCTGGTTGCTTGCAATAGTATGAAGAGCTGGTTCTTGATCGAAACCGTTGGAGTCAGATTGTTGTCATGTACGGGCCAATAATCTCCTGAAAATCCGTCATTATACTTCATTGATTTTTATCTATATCCAACATAATTTTGGGGAAGTTTCGGAAAGCTCAACGCTTTTTAATATCATGTGAGGTTTTCGATTGGTTTTATAATTTTAAACCTTATTTTTTTAAATTTGTAGTTTTAGGTTCTCAGAACCTTTAATATTTTGATACTTATATTGTCTTTACCTTTAGTTTGTACTCCAATGGGCAATATACGAGCATAATTGTTTAGTTTCAAGCTTATTGTATATAAAATAATATACATGACTTAAGCAGGTTAACTGTTTTGAAGATTGTCCATATGTTATGAAAAAAGGGTTGGTATTTTATTTTAGAACGTATCTTAGACTATGTGACATGTCCGTTGGGAGTTTCTCTTAGTTTTCGAATCAATGTACATATTTCATTTCTATATATTTATATTATAACCTCATTTCTCGATAGTCTGTATAAATTAAACTATCGTCGTTTATACAAAATTAATCCAAAAACAAAACAATTAAGAATGAAATGTAAAGATAACGAACACTATATAAACGCCCACCTCTATTTTTATGATTATTGCAATCGCGTTTTTGTAGTCTAATGTCTTTGAACTCGAGACAAATATCTATAAATAGTTGCTTTACACATTTTCCTCATTATCCAGTTGGTCTATCCAATAAATCATTTTTCTAATATTTTTTGCTATATGTACAATCACGACCTCAATTACGCGGATGGTGTTCGGATGATTTAAAACGTCCTCTTAATCCATATGCCTCTTCTACCCATATCCAAACGCATAATTGATTCATCGACCAAAAATAAATTGTCTCATATATAAATTACTGATAAAATTGTTGGGTGATAATAAATTTTATTTCAATATTATTGTTATTATAGCAATTTTATTTATTTAAATCATATTTTAGTCGCGCTCAATTTTCGTTAATTTTTTTTTTTGATTTTACGCGTATATTTTTAAATACAAAATTATTCAAAATTTTTTTTAAATATATAAATTAAATTTATTTATTTCTTTGGGGCAATTCCAAAAAATATATATATTTATTTATAAATTTATTATTATTAAAAAAAAGGAAAAATTATAAATTATATTTTATTTGATACATACACATCTACAGTATTAATATATCTATACTTATATACATTTTATTACGTACAGATTTTTTATTTCATTTGAAGTACTAATAAATAAAATATTATTCATTTATAAAACTGATTCGATTTATTAAATTATAAAAATATGAAAAATATATTTTATTATCATTATGGTTTTCCAAAAAAATAAAATAAATTATTTTTTTTCGTTTTTCACCAGATGATAAAATAACAATTTTAAAATAATCTATTTGTGTTATTTAAAATTAAATTAAATGTTTGGTTGTTAACGAAAATAAAATAATTTTTCCAATCAAAGCTAAGTGTAATCATATATAGCCGATCTAATCAATATACAATTTTGCAAAAAGCTCTGTATATATATATAGTTAACGAACTACTATCGATTTACTATGTGTGTAGGTTTTTCATTTCGTCTTCATCCCATAATTTTCTCGCCTCGCATCTCGCCAATATAAACGCTAAATATGTAGTTTATTTTTCTTTATATTTGTATATATATTTTCCAGACGTAGTGTCGTCAATGTTCTATAGTTCAAAATAGTAATAATAATTCAGAATACGAAAAAAAAAATCAAATCAAAATAAATAATTAAATAAATATAGAGAACAAAATCTTCATCCTCATCTTCTTCTTCGTTATACATATATGTGTATGTATGTATATATATGATTAACATTATTTTCTTGGGTTTCCTATTCGAATAAAAAAATTTTTTTATTTTTTTTATCAACACGAAGTGTTAATTTTTCACAACTTTTGATGTACAACTTTTAATATATTATTTATATTAATATTAACCTACATTTTTTTTTTGTTTTTGAATTTTGAAGTACACAAGATGATATATACTTTTTCTTAGATCTCGTTTTTGTTCTAGAGTTGAGAGGTTTGCGACCACCAAAAATATTAAAATGAAATTATTTTATTTTATTATCGGATAGGGTAACGACTTTTTTTTATACATGTCTTCGAAGAATTCCATCTTGACATTAGTGTTGTTCGTGTGTGGCAGTTGTACGTCATACTGTCTCGCTTGATGTTTTATCTTGAGTTTTAATTGTAAATTGTATCTGTATGATATGAGTAAGACTAAAAAACGTCCATTTCGTAAATTTGTAGATATTTATATAGCACAATCCTGGAATATATCCAGCAAAATATCAAATTGAGATATGAAGCATATCCCATAATTGGCCCAAGCCTAAGTACATGGGTTAGGTTAGTACAACCATTCATCAATCATAAGTAATTTTGTTTGTTAGTTATTAGTATATATAAGTTGTAGTTGGTTCTGGTTATACTGTATATGTAACTAGAGTACGCGTACCTTTATTAAAAGGTGTTTGGCTCCAGCTAACTTAGGCAATCATTCCATTTAATTTGTGTGTTCTAACTGATATATCCGTCTTTGTAACTTTTGCACTAGCGTTCTAATCACATATCATAACACGGCTAGACAAATTATTCAAACGTTTGTTCATTTCAAACTGATTAATCTTATTTAATTTAAAACTAAAGATATCTCAAGAAGTCATATAATTTATAAAAACAAGAACATAGTCCTTTGCTGCTGTGTAACACATTAATATATTATTTTGAGGTATTAAACTAATACCTCAAAATATTATATTTGGCAAATCTATCGATTGTTGCCATTTCAACTTCAACGTCAATCCCAAAACCTTCCATTAAAACATTCGTTAATAATTTGTATTAACTAACGCCATGCTTATGTGGTTCAATTCGGAACACTCTCTACTTTTTGACCACATAATCTTACTACAAACCTAACGACTCCTACAGTTGAGTCAGATTATGATTCGCAATCAACTGTTGGTATGCAACATACCAATCCTATTATCTCACCTACCTCACAACTAACAAATCCAATTGTAAATCGTAACTGTATATATGAAAAATTATTAGTTTGTAACGCAAACTCGAGATGAAAATCTCTAAATTTAACAATTTTCCAGCTTAACTTTATTATTAATAATGAGGGTTGAATTTTATTGATTGTTGTGTTTGCACTCAACAATTATGTATTAATCAGAAGCTGAACTACCACGAAGTGTATATACTAACATATTTTTCATATCAAACTTTATGTTGTTATGTTGTCCAATCAAGTGATTGATGGTAAACCAAACAATACTGACGTCACCACCTAAATGCATTTTTATGGAAGAAAACATTCTTCCAAGGTCTTTTTGTTTTGCTTTATTTTTATTGCTGAGACTGCGCTCACCAGCAATTTTTTCTTTCAAATACAAATTTTTGAGTTTCTTGTACAATTCACTTTAGTTGGGATGTAACCCACTAGTCCCATAATTAATTAAACCTATTTACTAATTTTAATTTGGTAAGTTCACTAGGTCAAGTGGCCTCGTTCTTTGGAGTCTTCTTTCAACGATAGGGTTATCTATCATATGGCGAATATAAGGGCTCCCATGTTCCTGGAGACTTATTTCATGTTTATGTACCACGGAGCATTGACGATGCTACGAAGAACCTTGTTTTGAAACGTCTATATCATTTTGGCGTTTGTTTGCTTGGTACATCCCCAGAGTTGTATACCGTAGGTCCATATCGGTTTCAGAATTTGCCGATATGGCAGCAGCTTATTATGAATTGTAAGCTCAGAGCCTCTACCTATGAGCCAATACATTTTTCTGAACTTTTTGTTAAGTTCTTTTTTTCTTTTTGACATGCTCTCTCCACTTGAGCTTGGCGTCGAGGGTCATGCTATGATATTTAGCTGTATTTGCATATGGCACGTGTCGTGAGTTAATTTCTATAGGTAGATGGTAATCCTTTTGATATGTAAAGTTAATATGCGTGGATTTTGTCTCATTAAGCTTGATTCGCCAACGCTTTGTCCAGTTATAAACGGCATTAGTCATCCTCTGGAGTTTGCTCGTTGCATCGGCGACATTACTTCCAATTGCCATAATTGCTGTGTCATTTGCAAAGGTGGCTATGGTTACTTCATTGGTGGTTGGTATGTCTCTTGTATATAGTAAATACAGGATTGGTCCTAATACACTTCCCTGTGGGACACCGGCAGAGATTTTCTTTAGCTCAAAGTATTCTTCCTCATATTTCACTCGAAAATGTCTATTGGATAAATAAGATTTTAGTATGGCGTAGAATTGCCTTGGCAGATCTCTATGCAGCTTGTATTCCAGACCACTGTGCCAAACTTTATCGAATGCTTGCGCAAATTGATGTGGAGGAATTAGTTGTCGGTTCTCAATTATTGGTATCAGTCTTTTTAGTAATAATTTTTCAAAAAGTTTTGACATAATTGGCAGCAGAGAAATTAGCCTGTATGATTTTTTATCGTAAGGTGGTTTATCAGGTTTTGGTATCATGATTACTTCTGCTACTTTCCATTGATGTGGAACATATTTTAACCGAAGGATCGCATTGATTATATGTAGTAGCTTACGAAATCCTTTGTCTGGTAGAGCTTTGATAATTTGGCGGTAATCAAGTCATACCCTGGGGCTTTCTTAACATTCATGTTACTTTCCACTTCTTCTTTTAGTTTTTTGAGAGTTAATGGTGGTATGTCAAACTCATCCAGCTTATGTGAATTGGCATTATATTTTCATTGGCAGTTTGTCTTGGTAGCGGTTGGAAGGTTTCCTGAAGATACTCCGCAAACAAATCAGCCTTCTCTTTGTGACCTCTTGCCCAGGTCCCATCATCCTTTTAAACTGGAGATACTTGAATTTTTGGTGTTTTAAGTCCCTTTGTCGCCTTCCACAGTGAGTAATCAGAATTTTTTTCATCAGTTAGGCTAACTAGATATCTGTTGATTGATTCATTTTTACCTTCTTTAAGAAGGGATTTAAGACTGTTACATACATTGTTAAGAATTGTTTTGTTCTCCGGTGTTCGATTAATTTGCCAGGTTTTACGAGCCCGTTCCTTTTCTCTTACCAACTATCAAACCTCCATTGGGTAGGATACGTTAAGCGTCTTCTTATTTTGTAAAGTGGGGGTACTTGCCAACGCAGCATTGTGAATTACTTCATTGAGTTGTTCCAATTCGTCTTCCAACTGTCGAAAATTTCTTATATTTCTTATTCCAGGGTCTTGATAGTTATCAAAATGTAGGTTTTCTTTCTTATATGTGAGCAATCAATGAAGAAACTCTAACTGGATTTTTGAACATTGAATACTCCAATGTGCCGTACACTTTGCATATAGGTGTCTGTATCCTCTGAACATCCTTAAAAACACCTTATACAAATATTACAAATAGATAAAATATAACAATACATTACTGAGACTCAATATTATGGTATGAACTCGATTGGATCCCTCTATACAATACTGTCGAGATAGAATCTAAACTAGTGATATTATTGATATTTAATGTATAGCAATTATGGTATATTTTTATTAATTTGACGACCAAGTGATCGTTTATAAAGGTACGCGATCAATAAATTAATCTGCTTACCCGTATACTGCGTACAAATTATCTGCAAATTGCTTCTGATATTCCCACTAAGAGAAATACAAAATCAGTGTTCATATTCCTTTTCAAATTGACCGTTATCTTTCCTAAAGTCATAGATAAGTAGCAGCACCTTTCTAAAATTTCAGATTTATAAGACAGAGAGATAAAGGAACAGAAAAAGATTTTCCAACAGTCCCCGTTGGATTTTGCTCCTTATATCACTAGCCACAAAAATTAGGTCGCTAACCGCCTTTAGGACCAAGTCCTAAAAATTATCTGGCATTAATATAAACACTTAAATAAATACTTTTAACTACAAATTATCCTTGGTTTCAACATCATCGACTTTGGAATTAATATTAAAGTGGCAATAGGATTACCCTAAAATGATTGTTGACATCCGATTGTGTCCATCCACTTTCATGAGTGGGCATGTTCACAAAACTTTCAACCATTTAAGGTTGAATAACATAAATTTATATAAAGGTTAGTTATCATGACGTAAATCCGCCCAATTCATTTAACTTTTCCGATCCCATGCGCCAGTATTAAAATACAATATTGATTGATTTCTCTAGAATTGTAAATCGTTCTATAAGATTGCCGTGTCTCTCCAATACAATCAAATACAGCGTCTAGGGATTTATTTTCGTTTAATTAAACCAACACTTTATTTATAAATATTTAACTGCTTAAACAAGTGAACGTTATACGTAGAGGTGGCATCTTTCATAAAAGGTTCACCAGACTACGTTTACTATTTTAGCTGCCGGAAAATTTAGAATCTGATTTATTGTTCTGCAAATTAAAAATTTTTCTATTAATAGCATAACCGTCTAAAACCTAGTTGGCTTTGTAAGTAGTAGCAGAATGTGGAGCACCACAATGAATGAACAATATTGTTATGACAACCGTACTCTTGTATTCCACTGTCAATTACAAATACATATATGTAGGTTGTAAGAATACATCATTTCCGAAAATCGATGTGGATTTCAAGAATACGGTTTTAGTCAACAAATTAATTCAAACTGTGAACAAGTCTTGTTGGCTATTGATTCTTTCGGCTGACATACTAAATAAGCAGATACAATATTGATATATACGCCAAACAAAAAGCTCCACAAGTAGAAGATTTACTCAAATTACACACATTGGATTTTTACGGTGTACTACACAAAAAATTGACCAGATGGCTCAATAGTTCAAAGTTTATTGTTGGTGCGATTGATACCTGGTTTGAATCTCGATGGGGAGAATGCAAAAGTAATGCTTCTTGTCTGATGACGATCGATGGTATGAATGAACACATCTATGACTACCTGTTGGATTGAAGGATCCGACCCATCTTCCATGTCAGTAATGTAGGCTAACATGAAACTAGTGGTTTAAGGTAACTATTTAGAAAGAGTCAAGTTTGCCCTTAACAGAAATACTGGCACAATTTAAAATAGAATCAAAAACATATATGGCTCATATATTGATTGATTGAAAGCTCACTCGAAAAATGGATCTCAAATTAATATTAAAGCTTTATTTCAAAATGGTTATCCGATTAGCATCCAATACTTATTGGAGTTCGAACCGGATCGATATTTGGGTAAAATATATTTTTAAAAAAAAGGAAGCGATTATGGCTTTTACAAGCAACTAGTTTTTAAATAAGTTTTATAACTTATCTGAAATCGTTATACCATATTTATCCAAAAGATGAATCCTTTTTTATTTTATACTGCACACTTGTGGACATGCGATATTGATTACATAACATATTAGGTTTTTTTTCAAATTTATTATAAATAACTTTCCATTCAACTCATATCATTCGTATATAAAGCTAAATATAGAAAAAATATGTCAAACTTTTATATAAAAAGGTTTACGATAAATTAACAAAGTTTCACAATATCCATATGTAGGTATTTTGATATAAAACAGAATTCTATATTTCCACTTTATCTCGATACAAAACTACTAATGTACCATATGGGGTTATAATATTCATTTTATGCCATTTACATAATTGTCGTATTCACATTTTATAATAATATATGTATATATATAGTTTATTATGTTAACAAAATTATATTCTCAAATTTCTCTGTAAATACACGAGATTATTTATCAATTCAGTATAAAATTCTAAGAATTCATATCTAAATTTAGACAAAAGGCAAAAAACACAACACGATTCAAGCTTTACATATAAATCCATAAACAAAAACCTAAACTGTATATAAATCTTTTCAACCCATGAGATGATATAATATAATGTGTTGGATTTCGATCTTATATATAGCTTATGTACTCCACTTCATTCGGTCATTGGCAAAGGTATATATACGAACAGATATCACTGTCATGAAATTTGTTATCTACTCAAATCCACATATTTAGTACTATATGTGCCATTATAAGGATTTTAGGTTTCCCCAAACGAACATATTTCGGGTCTCGTTTTCATGATAAAACTCTATATAATTAATTCACAAAAATTTAATTAATTACTATAATAAATCATTCGTGAACTATTTTTGCGTTATCACAAATCCTTATAGACTTCGGTATATTATATATAGAGAACACAAATCAAGCAATTTTCATATATACGTCTATTTAATTATAATATAACTTCCATAAATATAGCAAAACATGTACGATATCTAAAAATAAACTTTTTTTTTGTTGGTTTTCCAAAATAACAAAATTATAAATTTCCCCTTTCTCCTCTTCACGAAAATATGAATAGTATAAAATGATATAGTATTTGAGCTTAATTGAGCTTTAATTTATCTAATGTCACAAATAGGCAACCCAATATCGGGCGAAAAGCTAGTCTCGACATTTATTTCTCATTCATTTAGTTTTGTTTTTTTTACTGCCTATGGCTTTTATTCTTGAATCTTTCCTACATAGGAAACTAACAATAAGTAATCAAATCTTAAAGCTCTTAAAGTTCTTAATATTAATGTGCACTCGGGAATTTCTGAACTACCTAGCTAGATCCAGAGGATCCATTTTTGTAGTCGCCTATTTCTAGGCCTATTAATTAGTTTCCTGGCTAATTCGTTGGGATGACAAGTACCAGGGTGCGTTCGCCATTGTTTGAAGTATTCGTGACTGCACTCTTTCCAGTTTTATTATGTTGGAAGCACACGCGGAGCCTCACAGCTGAATACCATATGTCCAGATAGGCTTAAGTATCATTTTGAACAGTAAGACCTTACAGTATAAACTTAACTTTGAGTGTTTTTGACAAAACACTCAAAGTTAAGTCTAGACTGTAAGGCCTTACTGTTGACGTTTAGCTTCAATGTGTTTTTCCACGTGAGTCTTCTATCTAAATGAAGTCCAAGATATTTAACACTTTTGTGTTGTGGTAGAGTGATGTTATTTAGTCTAACAGGCGGACAGGTGAGTTTACGGAGTGTGATGTAATGTGCGCCGATTTACGCTCGTGGGCCTTAATTCTTCATTTGATTAGTTTTTCGATTTGTTGCTATCGATTTTGATTTTGATGGACAGCTGGGATTGCAATATCATCCGCGAAAGTAGAGACTTTCACGTAATTTGATGTTGGTAAGTCTGCTGTATAGATCAAGTACAACACTGGCCCCAGTACAGTGCCTTGAGGTACTCCTGCATGAATATCATATAAATATGTGGATGCGATATTATATTTCACCAAAAACTTTCAATTGAGCAAATAATTTGACGGTAATTGTGCGCTAATTTTACGTAGAAGTCTTTTATGCCATACCTTATCGAAATCTTGGGCTATATCTAGGAACGCTGCAGAGCAATATTTTATTTGTTCAAGGGAGTTCCTGATTTCAGATACGACTCTTTGAACTTGTTCCACGGTTCCGTGATCTTCTCTAAATCCAAATTGATGATCTGGTATGATGTTTTTCTTGTTCAGAATTGGCTTAAGTTTTGCAAAAGCTTTTTTTCGAAAAGCTTTAAAAGAGTTGGTAATAAGCTAACTGAACGATATGAGTTAACTTTTGTTTCATCTTTGCCAGGTTTTGGAATCATTATAATAACTGAAGTTTTCCAGATTTCTGGATAATGACCTGTTTTCATTATAGCGTTGAATATATAAATTATAAGTTTGATACATTTATCCGGTAGATTTAGCATCATTTTGCCACTTATCAGATCATGTCCGGGTGCCTTTTTTACATCGATGTTGTCTTTGATCGTTTGTTTGACATTGCGCCACTTGTACTTGATTGGCTTACTTTCAGACGTATCTGCAAAATTGATTAGATTTTCTTGATTTCCAACTTGCTTGTTAGAGTTAGGTGTAAACACTTCGCTAAGATATTTTGCAAATATATTTGCTTTCTCTACATCACTTCTTGCCCAGCTTCCGTCAGAGAGTCGTATTGGATGGAATGAGAGTGTTGGTCGTTTCAGCTTACGTGTAGCTTTCCATAATGAGAAATCCGTTGCTTCAGTAGCCGTAAGTCCCTTGAGATAATGTTCAAGCTATTCGTCATGTTTATTTAACAAAGCGGTTTTCACCGTTTTAGTCACTTTATTTTTGATTTATCGGGGTAGCGATCTTAGCGGCTTGTTGTAGAATACTAGTTAGTTGTTGAACCGCTACGTCAATTATATAGTTTGTCTTTAATGGAATATTTAACGAACACTTCCAGCTTATTGTAGACTTAAATAGATACCAATTAGTATGTTGATTCGTCAGGTATCTAGATGGCTCTAGTTGTAGAACTTGCGTGCTAAGAGTTATTAATACCGGAGAGTGATCAGAAGACAAATCGTAGCACGTTTCGGCCTTTACTAATGTTCTAGGTATAATACCCTTTGTTACACAAAAGTCAAGTAAATCGGATATGTTTTGCCTCTCAGTTGGCCAATAGGTTGGGTGGCCAGAAGATATGTGATCCATCTTTTAATTCTGTATACAGTCCCACAGTTGTTTTCCTTTCGTAGAAATTAATCTCGAACCCCATTGGATATGCTTTGCATTGTCTTCACCTCCTGCTATGAACTTATCTCCTAGAGTTTTAATTTTAAAGTAATTCGCAAATTATTCGCTCTTAATTGAGTGTCTCGGTGGGCAGTAAACCGCAGATATGATGCATTTCCCTGACCACTCTTCTAGACAGATGCTGGTTGCTTGGATATGTTCTTCTCTATATTTTTGGAGTTCATAGTAGTTTATTCATTATGTAACACTACTTTTTAAAATTTTGATCGGTAATTGAAAAAGCTCCTTCAAATTCAACGACCTGTTGAAGATATTTTTACTTAAATCTGCTTATTTCTGTATTTAGATAACGTATTTTTACCGAAATCTTTTGGACTTTCTGTTTCACCAATCAACCTTTGAAAACTTTGTTTTGAATCAAAAGTCCTATTTGATTCTGATATCCAACAATAAGTTGAGTTTATTTGTTCTCAGAGAAATACCTGCAATTCCATTCTTCTTTTAACGCAATCTAACGACGTTTAAACTTTCACGCATACATTGGATCGTATAGTATCTCGAGAAAGTTGCAGCACATTTTACTGCTGACATAATTAAAATCGAATGGAACCCAATCGTGTGCTTTTATTTGATTTAGGATCGGTGCTTGTGCGTCATCCTTGATATTTCCAAAATACTTTGTTGGTTTTGGTGGAGCTATAAAATTTTGAATTAGATCCTACTACAGATTTAACAGGAGCGGGTTTTCGTGATATTAATTCCCGATCTGTTGTAAATAAATTAAAACAGTGAAGATTCAAATACTAAAATATCGCGATATTGATCAAATTGGTTTATAATCCAGTTTTCTGGATCCCCTAATCAAAAGGTTACACCTCTAAAAACCACTTGTTTGACTGCATACGTATAGTAATATCTGTTAGGGGCTAGAGCTTTTATCTCTTCCCATAATTTACCACGTTGTATCGCTTCAGCTATACCATTGACATCAATGGCAGAAGAACTCTGGCTTTATTTATAAGTTTGCTTATGTTTTCCACTCTCCCATCGGTTTTCGCTATTTGGCATCGGCGTGGTTATATTTGTGTTGAGTCTCATCGTCTTGGTTTTTCTGATATTTATCTTGATAGTTAAAGAAGTAACTAGATTTATGACATGTCTGACAACACGATCAGTAACAAGAATATTGTGAGTACGGATCATTGCCCTACTCCCCAAGTTTTATAGTATTCTTCACTTTGTTTGCCTTCACAACTGTTACACACAAATTGTGTTAAATTTCAATTTGATTCATCATTCGCCGCAAGAGCAGTAATTAGAATATCTTTTAGATGTTATATAAAGTAAACAGTTGATCTTGAAATATGAAAATGTATGAAAATAGGTGGGCGACTATTTATGTAGTAGATCCCCTTCGTTAAAAACGTAAATATAGAAAAACATATTTTGTAATGAATTGTGCGTGGTGATGATTTTTCAGGTATGCTCATATGTTTAGATTCAATGTTGAAAAACTAATGATTATTGTGAATCACACCTCATAAACAAAACTTCCCCCACATAATGAAATTCATTCATGAATAGGCTTTTTCCAAATATAATGCAGGAAGACAAATTTCCGTATAATCAAACAATTTAATCGCAAATTTGTTAAAATAATGAAAAATTATAAATAGAATAAAATCGATGACAAAAAAGAAATCGCGCAAAAAGAGGATAAAAAGGATTTCCACTTTGCTAGCAAAATGGAAAACCTATTATAATTTCCATTTTCACGAGTGACATTCATTATTATATGAATATAATATAGTAATAAAAAAATATTTTGGTCATTAAAATAAAAGAAACGAATTTTTTATGAATTTTAATGGTCTGTTGAGAATTTCAATGAAATAAAAAAGAAAATCTGAAAAATAAAAGTTTCTTTTGTATACGCTAAAAATACATGTTATTCGTGTTATTTTTAGCCCTATATATGTTATATGACCATACACGTATGAATGTATATTATTCTTGTGATACAAATTCGTTCCAAAAATATACTATTTTTGACAAATTTCCACCGAAAAGAGCATACTCGTTTATTATATTATATATATACAGGTAGGTTAAAAGGTGATATCTCCTTACGATGGGACGTTATTCGTACAGCAACCAGTAACAGATTTACTGTAAAGACATTTTGATTTAAAAAAAAATATGGACGACAATAAATGTTTGTCAGAGGGCGCCATATGTTTAGACCGAACATTACTCACGGTTGGAATTTGTTCGATACGATAATAATATTTGAAAATATATATTTTTTAAAATAATAAATATTTTTTATTTTATTGACGCAATAAATCGTATAGCAAAATATTATGATCCATTTGAGATGGATATCGTTATTTAATTATTTGCGTGTGTCTGAAGATTATATTTTGTTTGCATTTTTAAAGATTAATCATCGCGATGCATCATGTATGTTTATCGTGTATTGATTGATTTTTAATATATAAACCGTTTGCACTCTCTCTAGGTTTAAAATCTTTTAGCAACAATGAATGTTATATCGTGATAATAATTAGAATGTTATAATCTGTCGGTTTCTATATTTTTGCAATCTTTATTGGTACTCAAGGCACCCCCTTCATCGCCGTTGCATATTGCAAACTGATTGATCATATTTCACGGATATATTTCTTTCAATTCCAAGCCACTGTACATTCTTCATTAGTCATTCGTTGCTGCTAGAATATTTCCAATCACTCTTTATTATGCCATGTTTTTCAAATTGACAAGTACATCTATCTCTTCAATCCTCTTTTTTGCCTGCTTTCAAGACATATACTCACTTCTGATGAAACACTGATATAAATATATTTCCACCCGGTCAAATTGTAAAGTGTCAAACAAGAATCTTATGGAAAATTACTAACACACTCATGGTAGAAAGTTTATCGGTTGGTAGCAAATTGCTAACGTATTAAAGTTATGAACTCATAATTTAACGGAATATGAAACCATTATATAAATACCATCGTTCACTGATGCGTTGAATCTAACCCGTTGATAGTATTATCCAAGTTTGCTCGGTTATGACGAATACGTCCGAATATCCAACCTTTGTAATGTAATAACTATCTACCCTCCTTAGTTATTACGATTGGATGGCTAATGACCCACAACTAGTCTGGAACTTCTAGAACTATTACTGGAAACTAATTTTAAAATGGTTTATATGTCTGAAATAATAAAAGCTAACTGAGCTACTACGAGTAGTTTCTCAAGAAAGATTGTCAACGGAAAAAAAATGTGTTGATTGCAGTATTATTGCAGATATCGAAATATATAATAATAGTTAAATTGTGTGCCCTGGCTAGAAGAGATTTACAAACTGAGGCTTATGACGCCACATGATGCACAACATGCATTGTTTTCTTATACCAAGTCACTGCAACACCAGGAAATCATACAATTTTTCTCTCCCTTAATGCCGTTCTTTACTGGGTCAAATTTGAAAAAGACTCGGTTACGGACGGAAACAAGAAGAGCATTATCTTAAGGAAGCTAAAAATAAGTCGAAGTTAAACCGAAAACTAAGAAGTTGTTGCAAATTGGTTATAAAGTAATTTAAAATAGGCTTGGTCCTAAGAAAACTAGTAAAAAACCAAAAATATGTAAGTAAATTTTACGGTAAAAATGTATTTAATGCATGATGTGAAAGTGCCACAGCGGGGTAGTATATGTGAAAAATTCTTGATCAAGCCACCTCGTATATAATTTTTGCTTCCTTATAAATGACTACATTAGCTAAAGGGTGGATTAAATGTAACTCGTTTAAATTTTGTATCTCCTTTGTGTTTCACATAGATATAAGGGTGTCAAATGCAGTACTGTTCATTACTCTTCTTTCATTCTACTACACTTTTCTCGTTATATTCTCCTATTTATTCCTCAACTGCATCTCGAAATCCCAAAATACATTTCTTGTGTCTTGTGGTTAAAAAGCTGCGGCTCGAATAAACTCATCTGAGACCCTGTTGAGTTTAGAATCCATGTGCGTCCTATCTTCCATGGCTGGCATGTAGCTATGCAAGTGCAGATGGTTTCTACGTTAAAACGGACCTATAGCCAGAACGTCAAGTAAAGTGGGATATCACAATGGGCCAATTGAGCCTGAGTGAAAAAAAAGCAACATCGCTCATCACTCCTGTTTCTGCTGACTTATCAGCATTTTCATTCCCTTCGATATGTTAACAAGCATACATTTGAAAATATCACTATTTTTCACACTACAATATTGGAGAAGGATCTTCATTTTATTTACGGCATTGGAGGACAGAAATGATAATCGTGTGAAACAAACTAGCAAATATTTATCTTGGTCGACATCATATAATCATCATACACGTCTGACGACTCGTTATAAATATAACAATTTTTACACATACATTTATTTATTTTTAAAACATAAAAAACTATAAACTATTTATAAATTTAATGATAATTAAAACTAAATAAATTTAAAACTTAAAGTTTTTAGGTTAAATGTTTGAGGGAAAGATTCCCTTTCGTCTTTAATTTTGCATACAGATTTATGATTTGAAAGAAAAAAATCTAAAATTAAAATTTGTTTGTATTCATTTCAATTATTTATAAAATATATAGTTTTAAAAATAGTATTTTAAAATAGAATTATACAATAATAACTAATGTTTAGACTGCTTGAAATTAATGATTATCATACATGATTTATTTTGGGAAAGCTGCAAGGTGTTCGATCTTGAATATAGTTTGGTTTTTTGAACTTTCCAACTAAATGAGATACGCTGCGTATCTGTTGAGATGCAATTAACTTTTAAAATTGACCACATACTATTTATTTATTTAAAAATATTTAAGACGCAAAATTTAAGACAAAAGAGTGTAAACAGTATTAAATTTAAAACAAACAAATATATAATGTAAGATAAACCAACTGGTTGCGAATAAGGCACGTGTATGAGATCTATACAATATGTAATATTCAAAATAGTTGTGTATTCAATTCTCAAAATTGGCCTCCAATTTGTATACGTCATAATGCGCGCCCACTTATATAGTCGTATTAACTACCTTGTGCGAATTAAAAAAATTCAATGAAAGTCAGATAAGAAAAACACAAGAAAATCAAATTAAATTTTAATTAAAACAAAAAGAAATAAAAGTTAATTTTATTACAATAATAATATAACGACAAAATATAAATAAATAAATTTAATTTATATAATACAAAATATAAATAAAATAAATGAATAATAAAAAGGCGGGAAAACAGATATATAATTTTCTCTGTTTTTTAATTTTTTTTATAATTTTACGAAGAACTATAAATCATTTTAATGTTTAGCAAAAATTTTAAATAAATTAATCTTTTGGTATTATGATTAAATTTTAAACGTAATTATTATTTTTTTAATCGTAAAATACTTTACCATCTCGATCATAATGGTACACAAAATAGTATGGGGATCAGACACATATATAGTTGAAAGGTATTTCCAATTATGGAATTACACAAGAATGGTAAAATTTAATTAAAACAAAACAGTTCACTAAAGGATAAATCAAATACTAATTTTCAATTTAACAGAATTGAAAAAATTGGATAAATAACATTCCTGTACTCATTTAATATACTCGTCTCGTAAAGACAACAAAATCTAATCAATAGGGATTTTGTGGCTTATATATCTATATATGTATAAGGATATACGAACTAATTTAAAAACAATATATCCTTTATATATAAAAGTATAATTTGTGCTTTCCCTCTATATATTTATATAGGATGATGCTGTAATGTAATTAAAAAAAAAGAAAGTAAAATTAAAAATAGGATATTGTGATTGGTATCAAGCTTTTAAATTGATTTATTTTTTTTGAATTGATTTTCATGTCAGAAAGTAATCTGAAGTTAATTAATTGTATTGTGTTTCATAAAAGGATCTACAATATTATATTGTGTGTTTGAGAATTGGAAAATTATCGCTTCAAGCAGGGATTGACTTTATAAACAACCCACAAATTTTAATCTGCTGAAATTGGTATAAATTATGTGAAAGTAGATTAATATTTTTTCGAATCTTGTTGATCATTTTATTGCCAAAAATATACTTATTTTCTTAACATGCAGATTTTTTTTCTTAACATGTAATTTGTCAGAAAATTACGGACATATTGACAAATCGACCACAACCAGATCACAGCCTTGCGACGAACGCCAGTTGGAGATATTATTAAATAGGGACGACCTTGGATCGTAATCCGTCCGAAACTTTGCATCATACCTTGGTCAATGCGCTAGTGGCACAAGTTGGCAGACAAAATATTCGAGATAATACCTAATTTCCGAAACAGACTCAAGTCATCAATAACCGACAGTATGTAGAGCACAAAGTAACCCAGGTTCGGGTTGTGATAAAAATCGGTGTTTTCCAACAACTTCGAATTTCTCTTCTCTACCTTTATCACATAGTAGATCACGATACCGCACGATTAGAAATAATATTTGCTGATTTAATGCAAAATAAGAGTTTAAAGCTCGTTATTACACCCAACCATGTTTAACCGGCCATCATCCACTGCGGCTGCGGCGATGAAAGTAGATCTTACGTCACTAAATTGTTTCTGGTAGATCGCAGATTTCGATGTAAATTCGCTACATTCATATATGCAGCAGTGAATCGTCTGATGATTGGAGCTGATTTCCTGAGATTTCCAAAACTTGGCCTTCTAATTGCTCTCAAATACAAACGGCTGCATTTCTGAATAAATTTGTCCTTTTGTGATTTTAAACCATTTATAAGCTGTATTTACAACATTTAGTGGAACTGGGACTTTTTAGACCATCTACATTAACCAATTTCACGCAGACAACTTCTCCATGGACTTGCATGATTGCAAATTTTTCTATTATATAGAATAATATTATCATAGTTAATTCCAGTAGCGTTTGAAAATATTTACAAAACACCATTTGACCTATTCGAATTCACACGAATGGCATTTGGAACACGCAATTTTAACCGCACACACATTCTAACGCTTCATTTACGAAGTGATTCAAAATTTATGCTTCGTGTACATTGACAACATTCGTGTCGCTTCACAAACCGATGAATAGCAAAACCTTCATCTAGGACAACTAGTCCAGAAACTTGCAGTGTTTGATACTTCAGCCACAAGATAATATCGCCATTATAGAATTCCCAGCTCCACAATCGATTGAAGTAGTTCTACATTATATTTCTTACCGAATGCAGTCGATAATCCCCGATAAGATGGAATTGAGCTTTTCGATCTCTCAATTATTCAATGACGTCATTCAATCGAATGGCCTAAGTGAAAAAACGTAACTAAATACAAAGCTGATTAGTGAAACTTACAACCCTACAGATTCCATTTCTGATCAAGAATTTTAGTTAAAAATTTTTTCACGAAATATTATTTTTCACTATAATTTTTTTCAAGTAAATTTCACATACAAATTTTTTTCGCGTAAAAATTTTTAAATTTCTAAAATTTTGTTGTTAAAAATTAATTTCAATTTTAAAATTATTTTCAGCAAACAACTTTTTTTTGTTAATTTTTTTTTCATCGAAATTCTTAAATTTATTTTCATTGATTGCACGTAATAAATAATAATAAGAGAAATATCCAATCACAGATATTTAAATTTAAATTTATTTAATATAATTTTCTATAGCCTATCTACAACCTTGTGCTATTCGGGCCTAGACCAAAATATCCTTAATTGTTTAGCAAAGGTATATGCGAAATATTGGTTGAGCTTTGATCCCTAAAGTTTGTAAAGATAAAACAACTAGAGAAATAAAAATTCAATTTCATTTCTCCATGACAGCTAGTAGTACTGACATGGTAGATGAGTGGTCCTTTAAGTTAAACACTCCAACAGGAGGTGCTTGACTCGAGTAGTATTCATTCACATCACCGATCGTCTATCTGGATCCGAACCCCGATCAGGATTCTAGCTAAAGTTAAATTTATATTGACTAAATACAACTAATTTTTCGACACTTTTGTGAACTGTTGAAAACTTTAGCAGTATAATCACATTTCAAGTATTCTCTACTACCGAGAATTATATCGAATAAAAGTATTTACAAGAAGAGAATCGATCCAGTTGTGTTGGTCTCAATATGAATATTGAATTAGCAACTTCTTATAAATATAGATATTAGAATACATCCTGGAATCTTGTGATAGACAAGAGAGTTGTAGCAAATTTATATTCTATTGAATTCTATGTTCTAATTTAGTTCTTTTCTTAAGTGTATTCTACTGAAAAATTATTTATGTCTTTCATTCAGAAAATGAGTTATTCTCACATTTTTTGTGAATTTCTTATATTTTGCAATTGAAAGTTATGTAAACAATTCTTACTTAGCTTTTGCAGGTTAATTCAATCTAATAAAGGTTTTGTTTATTTATAGGTGTAATTGCTTAGCCCTGTGCTTAGCCATATTACAAACTTGATCTTATAGTGCTAAGAATACATATTATCTCGGTTGGAGACATTTAATCGTTCAATTCATTATTTAATGAAAGCTCTTTAATCTTACAATGATTTTGACTTTACAATATATGCCTCAGTTTGTTTCATTGAGTTTCACCTGGGCAACCCAAACCAATTTCTAGCAGTACTTTTTGTCGTTAAGTGTTTCTTCTTATTTCAAATCGTTACATAAAACTTATATACGAGTATACAAATATATATATTTCGTAGAACTGCACAATACATACCTAGACATACATTAACAAGATATAGAAATTACTTAGATTATACGAAGGTGAATTGTACTGGAAATTTATTAATGTTCTTAAACATAAAGAAGAAATTTTCTTGTAACATTGTATTGAGTGAAATTTCTTGTTAAATTGTTCTATACAACTTTCAAATGCTTTTATTATTTATTAATGGTTACTTAAGTTAGATAGCATTGTTACAGAACATGAAATTGTTAAATTCAACCAATTCAAAATCGATTAATAACAAGACGGTTTTATTACGAATTTTATTGAAATATAATTCTGCCATGTCTAGTCAATCATATTTTAAAACTTCAAATAAAAGAAAATTTGAACAAGTGGGAGTGATGGATACGCGATATTCTACCTTATAATAATTTTCTTAAATAAACAATTTGGAAATTTTGAAGTATGGTTGAACACATAGTTACGGTGGTTCAAATAATTTATCTATTATCTATAGATTATGATCAGTTATTTCGACGAATATATCTGCGACTCCTTCGGAGGTTTATGTAAAGAGAGTTTTTCTTATGGCTGGATCAAAGTTTATTCTAAGCGGTTCGTCAATGGCTATTAATAGAAATAGTTTTGGTTGAAGTTTGGGTGAGGGGTTCGTGAAAATACGATTTATTGAACTGGTAGTGCAAACTTCTAAAATGTGTATTAATTCATCATCTCTATGGCTGGGTATAGATTTATTTTAAGGTGTGCAATGGGTGCCACAAGTCTTTTTATAAACTTTTATAGTTTTATAAAAGTTTATAAAAAGACTTGGCTCCGTCGAAAATCAGTCATCATATTCCAACATTAACCACTTTAAATCACAATAGTTGAGTAATTGGTACACCATATCTCGAACACACTTTTTTCAAGCACATTTCAATATTTCGTCGGTTGACTAAAATTCGGTTTTTCTGCTTATTATGAATATATCCAGGTATGTGAAACCTGTTTGATATATTTTATTGTGATGATAATAAGTGAGGTGCTTATACTTGTCGCCGGTTGAAGTTTAATTGTTAAAAATGTTTCTGATTATGCCGCGGTCCAGATTACGATTCTTGCCGTTGACCAAAAAATTAACATGCTCCAGATGACATAAATAGCGATTTTGTTAAAAGCATTCGTTGAGCTTTTACACCTTCGGTTAGGGTAGTTTATTGTAGTTCATAGATTATTAAAACTTTATTTGTGCAAAGTAAGATTTTACGAGAGCCCTTAGAAATTATTACTGATTTTGTTTCACTCTCAAAATTTTATTCATTTGTATTTAATTTAATCACGATCTTCTTAAGTAACTGCCTCAATGCACACGTCTTCGAAAGTAAGCATAATCATTTCTTGAAATTTTCAAACCAATATTAAGTGCAAACCAAGTGCAAATCTTTAGTTTTGAAAAACATCGTTCATATAGCCCGTATTTTATGAAATTTGGTGGGTTGGATCAGTCAGATTTTCCAAACAAGTGAATGACACTGTTTAATGAAATCTGCTTTTGGATCACAAATCGTAATCTAAATAAATAAATAAATTCGTACACTACTTTGCTATAAATAATTTAAAAACAAATATTACACAAAATTAATGGACTGTATCGTCTATACGGTCGATATGGAAGTTTACGTAATAACGTCTATAACCGATGAGAGTACTGATGGGATTGTTAAATACAAATGTGTCAGCTTTGTTGTTCTTGACAAATCGAATTATAAGACGAATCTATACTAAAAATGTTATACAAACACAAGGACCGACCTTGTATTCGAGGGATAACAATTTATAGAACTAATTAATCAATTAAATTTAACCGCCATACTAAAAGTCATTAATTCTCTTATCTAGCGCAGTTCCTGTCCAAATAACAAAAAGTTGATTACATCCATACTCGTATTATAATATATATACACACACACACACTGAGAATGAGTCACTTTGGCATTTTTACAAATTTTTGAAGCGGCACGTTATTTAGTTTAATCGCGATTCTTTAATTTGATTAAAACCCAAACTATTTTATATTTATATAATTTTTTTTAAGGGTAATAAAAAATTTGTTATAACGATAATACCACCACAAAAAACCAGAATAATAATATAATGTCAGATTTTATTTTTAAATATAAATAAAATAATATTAATAGTTTTATTTTTAAACTAAATAATAATAATCGTAAAAAGATTTTGTTTGTAGTTCGTTTAGTAATTAATTTATTAGTTTTTAGTTTGATATTGTTTATATATAATAAACTTATGTACTTATAATATACAAATGACGTCGAAGGTTTGTTATATATATAATTTTCCAATGGTCGATCAATAAACATAATTGTAAGAGGATTGAATATCTTGTAAAATCAAAATCCTATTTTTTGTTTAAATTCAAAATGTATGAATTATTTATGGTTTCTTTATATCTCCCCAAAACAATTTGGATTACCCCCGCAAAACATACGCCGTGTTTTCGATATTTTGTTATATATTCACATCATGTGTGTGTGTATTTAGCATTCAATATGGAAATCAAATAAATTTATTTATATAATTTTCAATTATCATAATAAAATATATATATAATACAAATTTTATAATTAATTTAAAATTTGTTATTTTGTTACATTTTCATCAAAATATAAACAATTTGTTTTTTTTTTGTATCGATCGACATTAATTTATTGCTTTGTCCATTAAAATAATCAGAGCACAAAAATATTTTAGTCGAACTTATTTGATGTAAACAGGAATTAATAGTCCAGAGTTTAATGAACACACTGTGTATGGTGTCCAGATATACAAATTCCTAGTAAATAAATGTTTATAATTTTCTGTTTTCGATGATAAATTTTCTGAAATTTTCTATTAATACGAGTTTACAGTCAGCCATCAGTTTGGGCAATATTGCAACAATGAAATGAATTTACTTAAGCTTACTTAATATCTTAATTAACTGTCATATTTATAATCTAAAGCTTGCAGCATCCTAATACCTAGTACACTGAACCAAATGTACCACTCAATATGACAAATTTAAGTGACAAAAATATTGATAAATATTTGTCGGTATTTTTATTGTTATTTTGAAAAAATTATTTTATTCTGATAATTTATTTTCATTTCGAATTAGAATATTACAGTTATACTTGCTATAACATATTTATGTGCATATACTGAAACATATGAAGTTAATTTAACAGAATTATTAAATAAGAAATTTATTAAAATCAAAATATAAAATATTCCAATCGATAAATTCATTTTTCTCATTGATAATATATTTGTTGAACTTTTTAGCTAGTGATAAGTTCGTAAATCTCATTGATAGGAATCTTTGTCGGTTGTATATTGATAAAGAATTGTTCAATGTGAATGTAATTTTGGTCATTTTGAACAATAATTTTTTTTCAGTGTACTAATAATATTACCTGCCGCTAAATGTATCACAAAATGATAAAGACCAGGCTTCATTTTGAACGTGATTATTGTAATACTCTTGCTCAATTATCCACATCCGTTCATTTGACTTGGACGAATGGATTTTTTTCACCAATGTCTTTATACAATTATTGCCGAATCTTTACGGAAATCTTAACGCATCTATAAACGATTTATGTATTGTTAACGTTTAGGAGCGAATAAAATATATTTCTAGTAAAAATATGAATACATATTTCTATTACCTTATATACAGCAACGTCAAACACCAGGTCACTTAATGCTTATCATTGATACAGTTTAGCCAAATCACACAAATTTACTGATATCAAATCAAAGGGTGGAGGTTTGAGTGTGCGATGTGCACGTTTTTGTAACTGTCTGCATTGTAGCAGAAAAGTATTCTCCAACATTCTTCAACCGAAAAATAATTAAAATAAGCAAATGTAACTAATTATGAATTCCCATATCTCTATAAAATCATTCTCTAGAGTGTTATGGCTGGACCAGAGTTTATTACAAGCGGTTTGTAAATGGCTATTAGGGAAAACGTTTTGGGTGAAATTCCATGTGGGGAGTTTGAGAAAATTCGATTTATTGAACCCGTAGTGAAAACTTCTAAAATTACCCCACATAAAACATCACCCAAAATATTTTCTACTGGTAACCATTGTCCTCCTTAAAATTAATCTATACCCAACTATACAGATGTTGATTTAATACAAATGTTAGAAGTTTGCACTACGAGTTCAATGAATTGAATTTTCTACGGCTCCCCCATGAAACTTGACCCAAAACTTTGTCGAGTGATAGCCATTGACAAAACCGCTTAAAATAAACTTAATACAGCCATTACACTCTAAAAGTTGATTTTTAAAAGATTTTAGAAGTTTGCACTGCCAGTTCAAAAACCAGAAACATACATCTAGTTTGTAAAAAAGACTTTGTTGCAAAGCCATCAGATTCCAACGGACAATTCATTTAAATTTGTGTAGTTTATATATACAGCAACGTCAAGCATCAAGCCACTTAAAGCTTATGATTGGTATACAGTTTATCCAAATTACACTGATTTACTGAAATTAAGCGAAAGGATGGAGGTTTGAGTCGGCGATGTTTATACTTTTTCTAACTGCTCAATTTCGTAATTGTCTACATTATAGCATTCTATCAAGTTCATAGAATTGAACTTCTGTAAGATTTGTGAATCCGTGTATTATTTATTATACCCCTGTACCAATTTCGTACATTAGATTACTGTGATAATGTCCTCGTAATCGCATTCGTGAATAGGCAAACTTCATTCTTTTATCAAATACTATCCGAAAGTAAGCAAACGGCTTGAGTTCTTCTTTAATGTGAAGATATAAACAGTTGATGATGTTACATTTAGCAATAGTCTAATATTTTTTAAGCCAGCTGGATAAAATGGACAAATTCGTATTAGTTGCCATTTCCGTCAACCAATGTTTTAAACAGAAAATCATTTATAAAAATAGTATGTTGCATCTTAAGAAACTTCAGATATATTTTTTAGTCGTAGATGTCTAGAAGTGATGGAAATACAAACAAATTGAGTCAGCACAAAAAGCATTTTTTCATTCCTTATGTTTTCTTAAATGCATTTTAATGAAAATCTAGTGGAACAACAACGTTATAAGAAAAATATTATTTTGGATAGATGAACATAAACAAAATCTTGTGGGAACTGCAAACAAAAAATAAATCGATTCTAGTTTCTACAGCAAATTATTCCACCAATATAGGAATCAATATTGAATCTTAAAGTATACCCACTATAGGATCATATATGAAATAGCATATTGATTAACTCGCTTCTACAGCTCGTGAAACAGTTAAAATAAATATATACATGTGTGTTCTCTTTAAATAGATTATCGTAGAGGTGGTGATATTGCCATGTACATCAGGACCGATATAAGTTACAATATTTTTTGTGTGGTTGATAGCACCAAAAAAATTAGAAAAAAATCAGATTCCTTTTATTGTTATAAATACGATTTTCGAGAAGGATTAGGTACGAATATTGCTTTAACTGAAATTACTGATCTGATATACAAGCTTTTGATAAATAAGCACAAATATATATCTGTGGTATATTTTTAGAGTAGCCCTGTGGTTGGGGGCATTCGTGTTTCGTAAATATTACGAACGAAACATGAGACCCATAGAATACCACCACAGTATCCAGAGCTTGTCGTAGGAGGCGACTAAATCTGGTTGGATCGCTGGGCTGACAACCCGCATCCATAAAAAAATATCACTGTTAAAAATGTCAACAAAAATAAGAAAATCGGATACCGCCAAAACAACAAAAAAAACGAACCCCCGCTTAAGTACCCGGACACGAGATTGAAGATCGGCACGTGGAACGTGCAGTCATTAAGAAAACCTGGCGCGTTGGACGGCCTTATCACATGCATGAAAGAGTATCGGCTGGAACTCGTAGCTCTCCAAGAAACTCGATGGCCTAAAAGTGGAGACCATGTGTCCCAAAGCTATACGTTGCTACACAGTGGAGATGACCTCGGAAATCTTGGGGTTGGATTTCTCATTGGGCCACAGGTAAAAAAGGCTGTCTTGGACTTTCAAGCAGTCGATAATCGAATGTGTAAGCTTCGCTTGCACATGAGATTAGCGAACCTGTCAATTGTCTGTATACATGCGCCCACTGATGTAAGCCAATCCCAGGATAAAGACTCATTTTACAATAATCTGGATAATCTGATGGGCTCTATACCGGAGCACGATGTCAAATTGGTGATTGGTGACTTTAATGCTAGAGCTGGCAGAAATCAGACCGACTTATGTAACAATATAGGTCCGTACTCCCGACACGAAACTGCGACCGAGAATGGGGAAAGAATGATGTACTTTGCGATCGCTCATGATCTCAAAGTAGCAAGTACATTCTTTCCTCATAAAAACATCCACTTAGAAACATGGACACACCCACGTAAAACATCCCGAAGCCAAATTGACCATGTGTTGATTTCAAAAGGGCGGGCTCGGGTTGTCCAAGATGTGAGATCATATCGGTCGTCAACAAAATTCGTAGGCAGTGACCATTTTATGGTTGCTGCAAAGCTACGATGGAAATTTTCGTACAAGTCAGGGAGGACAGGAGAATATACAACGCGATTCTCCTGTGAAGGTCTGATAAATGAAGAAACGCAACGAAAATATCAAGATCTTGTCAGCAATAGCATTGTACAATCCAATTACCAATCTGATGATGTGAACAGTGTCTGGGAAGTATTGAAAACCTCGGTTGTCGATGCTGCCCAGCACACTCTCGGTATAGTGAAAACTAAGCCCAAAAATGATTGGTTTGATGAGGAGTGTCGTCTTGCTGTTGAGCAACGAAATATAGCCTATAATGAAGCGCAGACTCGGTTTACAATCGCAAGGAAAAACAAAGCAGTTCTCGCTAGAAGGACAGCTAAACGCATTTGTAGACTGAAGAAGCGAGAATGGTGGAAGGCTAAGGTCTTAAGAGTACAACAACTCAGCAATGAGCACAATTCGCGTGGTTTCTTTAAAGGAATCACCGAATTGCACCATACCTTAAGATCTCGGTCAACTGCCATTCGGGACCAGGATGGAAACCTCTGTGTTAACGTCGATGCGGTACTCGATACATGGCGTGAACATTTCTCTGATCTACTTAATGTTCCACACGTATCACAAGCTGTGTTTGAATACCCTCAAATACAGACCGCGGAGATGTTCATTGAGGATCCATCCTATGAGGAATTCACAATGGCCATGCAGAAATTAAAGAAAAATCGTTCACCTGGAGTTGATTGCATTAATTCAGAGCTCTTGATATTCGGAGGGCTAACTTTGTGGAACTGTCTTTTCGACCTTGTTCGATTGGTATGGCGAAATGAAGTTATGCCCGAAGAATGGAAAGTGGCCGCGTTATGCCCAATTTTCAAGAAGGGTGATCGCTTGAAATGTGAGAATTATCGCGGTATAGCTCTCCTTTGCACAGCATATAAGTTACTGTCATACATTATCTTGGGAAGAATTACTCCTCTGGCGGAGGAAATTGTCGGTGACTACCAAGGAGGATTCCGTCCAAATCGGTCAGTCACTGATCAAGTTTTTTCGCTACGGATGATTCTTTCCAAGTACTACGAAACATCTCGCGATGTACACCAGGTATTCCTGGATTTCAAGCAAGCCTATGACTCGATCAATCGAGAGAGATTATGGTATGCGCTTGAATATTTAGGAATACCGAAAAAATATGTACATCTGTGTAAAATGACAGTAACGCAGTCACAATGCTGTGTCAAAGTTGAGAACAGGCTATCGAGAACTTTTGCAATCAATTCCGGTGTTCGACAAGGAGATGCGCTGTCCCCGATACTTTTTAATCTCATGTTGGAATACATCCTTCGTAAAAGTGAAACACCTCAGGACAACATCTTATTCCGACAATCCAATCAACTTCTTGCTTATGCAGATGATATCTGTGTGATTGGATTAAATGGCAACGGAGTGAAAGAGATACTTGATCCACTGGAACAGTGTTCAGCTTCTGTTGGTCTCAAAATCAACGAGTCAAAAACCAAATATCTAATCTCGGGTTTTAGAGACCAAGACGCAATTGATTTCAGTAGTGGTAACCACACGTTTGAAGGAGTGATGAGATTCAAGTATCTTGGATCTCTCATCACTCACGATAATAGTGTGGGAGAGGATATCAAGGTCCGCCTTGCCGCTGGCAATCGGGCTTTGTATCCTCTACGTCCACTGCTGAAATCAAAATATCTTGCAAATACGGATAAGCTGAAGCTGTACAGAGTGTTGATCAGACCCGTTGTCATGTATGGATGTGAGAGTTGGACCTTGACGGATGAGTACGAAAGATGGCTTCTAACATTCGAGAGAAGAATCATGCGTGTGATATATGGTCCAAAACGCGACGTCGATGGCACTTACCGAGTTCTTTTCAATCACGAGATCAGGAATTTAATGCAAATTCCTGATATCGTGCATGAAATTAAAGGACAGCGAGTACGCTGGCTCGGACACGTTCTGCGTGCTGATCCGAACCGAATGATTCAGCGAACCTTTAAGGGTGAACCGCCTTTCGGTAGGCGAAGAGGTCGCTGTAGGCGACGATGGCTCCACGGCGTAGAGAGCGATCTGGCTTCTTCAAACTGCCTACAACGGTTTGAAGAGCTGGCTCGTGATCGAAACCAATGGAGTCAGATTGTTGACACGGTACGGGCCAATAATGGCCTGTAAAAACCGTTAAAAAAAAAAAAAAAAAAATATTTTTAGATTTACGGAAAGCGTTCCATTTTATTCATCATAGATTGCTTCTTTATTAAGTATTTTGGTTCCTATTCCTAATAATTGTAGCTAATAATCTACTTCGAAGCTATCTTCATAATCGAAGGCAGTTTGTCATAAAATAATCAATAGTGTAAAGAGTTACATTATAAACAATCATCACGGTGTATCTCAAAGTAATGGGTCATATTAGATGGTGGGTGATATTTTCAGATAGTACCATTTTTTATGAGTAAAATGAATATTCTCTATAGTGATGTTAAATTTGAGGAATGATATTGAGATGATTTGGATTTTTTAAGCAAAAAACTTCATATATCTGTTAATTTAAGTTAAACTAAATTTATTGTTTATTCTTTCTACATTGTGACCTACCCTTTATTGAAAGTATTAAATTGTATTATTAGTGATTTGATAACATAATATTTCATAAACATATGACAAAGAAGGATCTTATTAACGTGTTAATCTTAAAAATCTATCCATTTATTTGAATTATTATGTTTTCCAGTGCACATTGCAAAAATAATTTATTTTTCATTTATCTCGTCGGTTGTAGCTTAATGGTTAAGAGAGTTTCTCATCACGCCGCGCTCTCGAGTTCGATTCTCGCCGTTGATCAACAATTAAAATGCAACCGGATGACATAAAAACGCGTTTGTGTGTAAAAAAGTCGTTGGGCTGACCACCTACAATGTGCACCAATCGTTAAGAAACTGGTTCGTAAGGTCTCAGTTGAGACGCGGTAAGGGCCGTTTACGGCCTCTAAGTCATATACTATTATTATTTTATTTCATTTATTTATATAGCTTTTCAAATCAAGCTATGGATTCTTAAAAAATTACCAACTAGGTGTAAAGCTATGTATAAACGTTCGCACTTGTTTTTAACTGTCTATAACTGTAGCGCACTATAACTCCAGATATCCTTCCAATTAACGCATTGTCAAAAGCGCGTCGAGACGTTTAAACAATAGTTTGAAATGGTTAAATTTAGTCAATTTATACGTCAGCCTATTAAACCAGAACCATTAGTAAACAAAGTGGCACAATATTGATACGTATAGAAATTGGCAAATATATAAACACTGAATACGTTGTACAAAATACCCAGAATATAATTAAAATGTAATTGTTTAATTTAAAATTTCTTATCCAAAACAAAACAATAATATATTTTTAACTACTTTGTTTTCAAACCTTGTGAACAAATGTTACATATATAAGCGCATATATACGTAAAGAAATAAGTATTTACGTAAAGTTACAACACTTATTTACATATACTCGTATGTTATATAAAAAAAAATTTCTGAGTAGGTACAAACATTAAGGGCCATTTCACCACTCCACATCAACTCAAACCGCACTTTAACACGATTTTAATATATTTCTCGAAGTTATATCTTAATTACACCATATAATTCATATCACATTATCGAGTATATAAAACAGTTTTTGTATCAGCTTAAGAACATATAATTTATTATTATTATTATTATTTCGTTAAAAATGATGAACTTTGTGATAGTTCATCATTTTTAATCAATATCATTCAAATCAATAATAAAACTCAGTTGTTTGTATGTTACCATCTCTTATATCCACCTATATTGTAATGTTTACTATATGTTAACTATATTGTAATGTTTACTTTTAATTGATTCATTTAGGGGTACCTCCTTCAGTAGGGATTTTAAAACAGAACACGTGTGAGACGTATCAAAAAGTTATGGTATTTTTGTTCTTTATTGTTTTACATATCATCATGGAGAGACTTAGTCCGACACAGCGTCCACCAATTAATAAGAAAAACTGACTGACGTACAGTGGTGTAACTACAAGGGCCCAAACCCCGCGCTGCAGGGTAGCCCGCAACGATAGGGGGCCCGCTGCAACGCGGAACGCGGTTCCGTGGTCTTTGTTATTGTGATCCGGAATTTGATACTAGATGTCATTACTTGTTTATGCGTTATAATACATCATGAACAGATATGTCTTTTGATAACCCTATTCAATACCTGTGAAAATTTAATATGTGCTAAAAGTTTTTGTTTTGATTGTGGACATCCATGATCATTGATGGTGAGCATGCTCTTGCAAAAACACAGTGCTTTGTGTGGTTTAATCGCTTCAAAAGGACAAAGAGCATTCTGGTCAGCCGAAAAAGTTTTAAGCTGAAGAATTGGAGGCATTACTCGATCAAGATTCATGTCAAACGCAAGAAGAACTTGCAGAATCATTGGGAGTTGATCAAGCAACAATTTCCAGACGTTTGAAAGCCTTGCGATTCATCCAAAAAAGATGGGAAATTGGGTGACATACGAGTTGAAGCCAAGAGACGTATGGAAAGACGATTTTGGATGTTCGAAATGCTGCTCGAGCGCCACAAAAAGATGTTGTTTTTGCATCATATTGTCACTGGCGATGAAAAATGGATCCACTGAAGCCGAATATTCACGGAGCCAAGGTTATGCTGTTCATATGATGTGATCCACTATGAGCTGTTACCAAGTTGAAGTGGCCAAGCCATCAATCCCCAACTCTATCGTCAAAAATTGGTTCGATTAAAGCAGAAAAGTCAGGCAGAGCGGCTCTCACGTATACGATCAGGTATGAGTCAATTATTTTCCACCACGATATCGCTCGGCGATATATTGCGGTGTCGGTCAAAAATTACGAGAATAACGGATGGGAAATTCTGCCTCACCCACGTTATAGCCCAGACCTTGCTCCTTCCGACTACCACCTATTTCGATTCATGCAGAATGTGCTACCAAGAATACGCTTCACTTCAAGGTATCGAAAATTTGCTCGATTCGTTTTTGACCCCGAAGCCGTCGCAGTTTTTGTGGGATGGAATCCACAAATTACCAGAAAGATGGGAAAAAGTTGTGGGTAGCGATGGGCAATACTTTGGATAAAAAATCTTGTGACATTTTCCCACAATAAAGGCTCAAATTAAAAAACAAATTCCGGTTTTTAATGCATACCTAATAGCTTCCAGTGTTTCATGTTTAAGTATTGACATGTTTATTATTGTTTCTTACGTTACCTGTAAAAGTTGCAACAGTGGAACAATCTTTTTCTAAATTGAAAATAATAATAAATTAATTTTCGATGAACATTTTTTATTACTCTGAAGGCAAAGATATGCAAGGTGGAGGGAAGATAGTCTAGGGGCCTACATTAAGTTTTGCGGGGAGGCCAACAATTTGTAGTTACGCCACTGCTGACGTATTTGGGCAATACGGTCGGATCGTAATCGTGGATAGTATCCAGTATTGCACCACAATATTGGACTATATGCTACATGAAATTGAAGCTCGTGATCTCGAAAAAATTTGGTTGCAACAAGACGGCACTATTTGGCTGTAAAATCATGGCTTTATTGCTATAAAATAATTCGATAAACACTTAATTTCACGCTTTGGACCAGTGAATACACTCCCTAGATCATGTGGTATGATATTATACGTTTAGACATTTGGGACTACGTAAAGACCCAAGTCTACGTAGATAAGCCGGTTACGATTGAGGAATGAGAAGCCAACATAACTCGTGTCATGGCAAAATATTTTTGAAAAAAACACCTCGAACTAATTCACAATATATATATATATATATATATATATATATATATATATATATATATATATATATATATATATATATATATATATATATATATATATGTTGTTATATATCTATATATATTGTTATATATCATTTTGTTTGTTTTTTAAGAACACTAAATATAAAAAACTATACGGCTTTTCATGAAAATGGATACATAAGGAACGACAATATTCAAGATTATACCCCGTCCTAAAAAAAAGGGATCGTAAGTGGTATGTGTGTTGGTCCATAGAATAACAAGTCGATTTAGTGAAAAACTTGTTGTTTTCTGTACACAAAAAGTTTTCAAGAACAAAGGTTATCTTTCCAACTCATCCCACTCATGAAACTGATTCGAAATCTGTTGACGTCATGATGAAAATATTTAGTTACTGTATCTTACACATAATACTTTAATGTCATTTGTTGGTTAGATAATCAATTTCATGAAATACAATTATATCTACTATATATAGCACAGACATAATTTAACTGTGTGCAAGTCTAACGTCATCGAGCAGTTTGAAATATACCTATTAAATCTGTTTAGTATGGAAACGAATCTTTAAATATATTGTTTGTGTATTGAGGTATCTATAGGGATTAGTGCAGTCACGCAAATTAAAAGGATTTCGTTTGGTGAATATAATATGGATACAATTTAGACGTGTTCCGATAAGTATTTATATATAAGGATTTAATATACGTTGCGTGTTGGATTCTTGATACAAAACTATTTCAATTTGTAAACACGCCTGCGATCAAATAAAATTTAATTACAAAATATAATTGTATGTGAAGTAATTATATATAAATGGATAAAATTAGAACATTTTGTTTCACTTGTTCCGAATCAGTTGCTGCAATGTTAATCCATAATGAAATAACCTGAAAGTAATCAATCAGATTGAAATATTTTGCTATAGGAAAACCGTTGTATTTTGAGGTGATCCAAGAACCAGAGCAAGTTGGAGTCCTATTGAAGAAGCGCCTGGAAATCTTCCTTGGCAACTTTTGCAATTTGTGACCTAGCGTTGTCGTGCTGAAAGATACCTTGATCAGGTCTTTTGGCATAATGTGGGCGCTTGATCTTCAATCATCGATTTAAAATTATGAATTTTTGCTAATGGCCTTCTCCAGTTATGTTTTTCTTAAGCTAGTTTCTTGCTATAAATATTCGATTTGGCTGTTGAAGTATAGATACATGACCGAGTTTATCCCATAATTTTGTACGCGTTAGGTTGTAATGGGTCCACTTTTTTTCCTCGTCACGATTCGATACGAAAAACTTTTCTAATTCCAAAGATGGAACAGTTGTTCGTACGTAAAAAAAAGAGTTTGGCATAATACTTCCAACTCAGCGTGCTGAAATGAATGCAATATGTATTCCTATTCAAGCGAGAGTTCTGTATGTTTTTTATATTGCAAAATAGGAAAATATCGATGCGGGAGTCTAATCTGCCAATTATGGTGGATCGGAAAGCAATTCGTATCCTAACTCATGGCAAATAACCACGCTTATGTATTAATGTGATTATTTAATATTCTCCTTCTCAAAGTAATCGATGTGGATTGTATCACTTGTATCCTAAAATCGTATCACCTTTTAAGCCTCACCCACCTTTACCTTCTGTAGGATCACTTGCCCTGTGCGGTACCAAACATTCCTTTCAATTAACATTCGATTACACGTTTATGATCATTTATAAGCGAACGTAATTGAATTATTTAAACGATGGTGGTGAAGAGGTCTTATAATGCTTACGATTTTATGTAAAAAAATTTATTCGAAAAAATAATACAAAATATCGTTTTCCATTACCAACTCCGGCTAATGAACTCTCAGCGTCAATGGCACTTAATCCAAGAACATAAACTATACTCTGAAACTTGAATAAAATTAAAGTTCTCCAAAGCTACTTATTTCAAGTTGTGGGTCAGCTGAACAAATAGTATGAACAAGATGTCTCTTATAGTCTCAATGAAGAGATTCGTAGTATCGAAATATAAATTTGTTCGTAGTTATTTTGAAATTGAATTTAACGGGCCAGTAAACTTCAATAAGTTGTATCGAAATCTTAGAAAAGCTGGGTTATCGGAAATGCTATAAAATGTTTGGTAAAACAACTAAAAGACCTCTTGTTAGGCAACCTAACTGTCTGAGACCAATCAGTGATGTTGCTATAACTATTCAGATGGAATTTAATTTTGTCCCAATTGGAAATTTATGTGTCCTTTGCTACCAATGATGAAAAGTTTGATTCTATTTTCTCTATTTCAAGATATTCGAGCACCAGTTAAGAAGACGGTGGATGTCAAATCATTTAAATCGTTATTTCTATAGATTATTATTGTTGAAGAGTTAAACCACAATAAGCTATAGTGAGGCAGAACTATGATTTTATAAGACTACTGAAAAACATGAAATCGTGGATATAAATGATTTATCTCATTGCACATTATTTTATGTAGCACAAAAACCAGAAAGCCAAGGGTGAGTCAAGAATTATGGCTCAATTTGATAGAGTTTCAATAAGACTTCAACAAACTGTCGTTATATATGGCTTGCTTTATTCTATTTTAAGTTATAGAACCTTTTTGGAAATTAACGACTTTTTGCCTTGGATGTTAGAAATTACAATTGAAAAACATTTTTGGTAGTTTTGAGTTACTTACTTGTTTAAAAGACAACACATTTATAATTCGGTATCCTAAACTTAATTCAGTGGACCAATAAAGATATAGTGATTAAATCTTCTAAAATCATTTCTGTATATTCAATAGAGCTTTTAAGATTAACTTAAAATATCGACATGAAACAGGTTATATCGTACTATTCAATGCCGCTTGGAACTTTAGTAACGTCTATAACTATAAAACATCTAATTTAGTGATTCCGTCTAAGAAACTTTCGACTGTTCTTTCTAGCATTGCGATGTCTACATACTTTATCGCTATCCAGCATTAAGTATGTAAAAAGCACTTAGAAAGTTATATTCACTATACATGACATCATTTTCATTACTTATGGAACGTTCTGTTACGGTAGACTATTTTATCTATTATTCATATCTTGACCTTTAAGAAAATTGGTACCAATTGGGATTTCAAATACAAATATTTTACTTAGGTTCTGAACCTGGAACCAATAAAATTAATTTGGGTCCCACTATATCGCTTGCATAGGTATGTACATATTTGTATATACATGATACTCAAACATTTCTTTGATTGTAAATTATTTATTTAAAAGGTCAACAATCGAACGAAGCAATTTTTTGTATCCTTTGTTTATACAATCGAACATGGTCGGTTCAATTTAATGAACCCCTTATATGTCCAACACCACCCAAATAAAATGTTGTCTTCTCATTTGCTATGTGACATTAAAAAGATGTGATAGTCTTATTTATCTGATAAAAAGACGACTGATGTAGTCTTACTGAAAGTGCTTAGATTCGAACCTATACATACATAAAGAGACATCTACATCTACAATCTACATAAAGATAGATTTAATTAGTTTATTCTCACGAATCAAAATCTTTGAAAAATTTCGTTTACGATATATAATCCACCGAAATCTTGAAGACTATATCTATGTCCGCAGTGGTTAAAGCTGCAGCAGTTGGAGCGGTAGGTCCCGGGCTCGAATCTCGATAGGAGCTATGGATGTAAAAAGGGATTTTTCGATCGTTTGGGCGATGCGATCGGTGTTGGGAATAAACACATCTGGATTCCCTGTTGAGTTTAGAATCCATGTGCCGTCCCATCGTCCATGTCAGTACTATAGGCTGACATGGAACTATGCAATGCGCAGATGGTTCTACGTAAATCGGACATATAGCCGAGTGGTATCACACGGACCGTCGGTCGCGGTGTGCGGTAGCAGCCATCCAACAAAAAAAACTCTTCATCGCATACAGTTTTTAATATGGAAACAGAGCTTATAATATGGAATAAAAAACTTATTATAAAATTTCGAAGCCGACTTAGTTCAACTTCGCTATTAGTAAATGATGCTCTTTAGCAGGCATGTCATGGGCTCTGAAAATAGATCAAAAGAAAGCGTATCGGTTGTTCCGAGTCAGCATGGGTGACTGAGTTACTGGAGAAAATGGATAGTTGATCGACAAGAGCCGAAGTAATGAGCCATAGCGACGGAAACTGAGTCAAATAAGTCAAGGCAGATTTAAAGGGTACAAAACTATAATACTGGGTATGTTTGAGTTACAATTATGTGAAGCATATGGAGGCCTGATTCTAAATAGAGCAATTGGAGAAATGGTTAGTACACTATCGTTAGGCACTGTTACATCGAAAAATATTATACGGTAGAACGTGATTACAATGCAGGAGATTGATAAATCGAGCTGATTTACACTTTGAAGATTGACAAAAACTTTGAAATAACTTCAACAAACCGATGTTTGGTTTGTGGTAGCAGAAATTAAAAGACGAGTGTAGAATCGATCTCGATTTTATAAAAATTGCAATGCAACATTACCAAACTGAGATTATTTTGCGAAATTTTCCCATGGATGGAATAGTAAGTTCAAGTGCCCAATGAAAAGGGATCCGAAAATCTAGCAATACCACAAACATTCATATGTACCAGGCGTTAGAACAACACCGATGTTAATTGTCCATTTATAAATTTCAACTTCGGAGGGAAAATTATGATCTCCCGAACTATAGAATGCAGTCATAAAAGAAACGGTACTACTGATAAACTTATCCAACAAAACAATCACGCCCAGTTCAATATAATGCCATGGTGATGTTAAAAGTATGAAATACCCATTCGTCGTTTGTCATGCACTCTAACCATTTGTTTATGACCGTCCAATATGTTTTATTATAAGTATTTTGTGTTACTTTCACTGCACTGTGTTCTTGATGGACTCATTCAAAAATGAAGTAACTAACAACACTTTATATTCTCTGGCGTATATTATTAGATATAATCAGATCAACACATGGCCTCGAATACATAAGACTATAACTAAAATAAAAATCCTTAAAAATTTAATTAAATTTCTTCTTATATACACTAGTATATACAAGTACGAGTACATATGTACACAACAAAGTTCAAATGCGATGATGAATAACAATTTCACTTTCTTCAATCTTCATATATATATAATATAAATCCACTTGAGTATACAGATATTTTTCAGTCGTATACAATAAAAAATAATTTAAAATTTGAAATTGAAAAATCGCAAATAAAAATTAAATTAATAAAATCCATCAATTATAGATTTTCTATTTTCCCAGTGGTAGACTTTTTTTTCTAATTTTCCGTCTTATGTGTACTCGTATAAACATTGTTTGTTTTGTACATAATACATAATAGTATAGACTGCAAAGTACATTATGGATATTGATATTGACAGTGAAATTGAATTCCAGCAAAACGCAAAATAAAATTAATCGACAAGATTTATTGTACGCGTGCTTGTGCAAAATTATATATTATTGACGATGAACAGAATACACAATTTGCTATTTTTATTATAATTGTTTTATGTTTTATAATTCTTAATTTGGTTAATTTAAAGTGTGTTTACAATTTATTACACTCCACTAAAGATTTACTTGAGTGTTTTTTTTTTATGTCGAATACTTCAAGCTGTGCCCTCTCACAAAATTTAAATGTATATATGTTGTTCGAGAGTGATTGACAGATTTTATCGACATTTTTGTCAAAACAAATTTGTGTACGTATAGAAAACAACAAAATATTCGGTAAATATTCTGTTTAGTTATGCCACCGTGTCGTCGTCATCTATATTTACTATGTATATAGATCAGCGCTGTTCACACTCTTTTAGCTCGTGGGCATTTTTACAACGGATATTTTGTATCGAAACATTACACGTTACTATAAAACTGGTAATATTAGAAAACGCCATGACGAGTTGGAAATTCCAAAATAGCAACATCGGCAGAAATAGTTCGAAAGGTGAAGGACAGAATTCAATAAGTAATCAATGGCGAAGTGTTACATATATATGAAAACATGCAATATTTAACACCTGTATACAAAAGCTAGTTCGCCTATAGCAAGAGCAACACCATCGTATTTAGTTAGAATGGAAGTTAAAAGACAATTAAGACATTAGTGATGGTTTGGGCCGCGATAACTACCACAAGACACTCACCACTCATTTTCATTTAAGGTATGACGTTTGCCACAAAGTCTGCAAACAATCACACCACAACAGAAAATTAATACAAACCAAAAATATTTTGATTTAACTATCTATAATTCACTAGCACTGTTGCAACTCGACTCGTAACATATATAGGAACACAATGCAACATACATCCGGTTGTATATGCGATGAGATGAATTATATCGTTTTGATCACAAAATCATTCAAGGGTCGGCATGAAAAAGCTCAAAGTTTAATTTTACTACATTGGCAACCATTTTTCCATTCTGCAGGCTTTTAAAGTATTAACTTAAAAATATATGAGCCCTATATATGGCTCTTAAAATTAACCTAAAATGAATATTGGTGACCCTACGTATGTTACCACACTCCTTGTACAGGGCGTCCGCCGGGAAGGTATACTACTTTGTTTGTTTATAATTTTTGTTTAAATGAAAGAGAATGGATCTTATATTGATAAATGTTTTATTTAATGTCGGCAATATGTATGGAATACAATATCAGATAAATGTCGCCTCTGTTAGCCTCACAAATGCGAGCCCATTTGAGTACATTTTTCATTACATTCTCACACATTTCACGTGGTATTTCATTAATTTCATCACGAATATGTTGTTTGAGTTGCTCAAGCGTTTCTGGTTTGTTTGCATAAGCCTTGCTTTACAAATATCTCCACAAAAAGAAGTCCGGAGCAGTCAAATCAGGCAACCGTGAAGGCCAATCAACATCACTATTTTTTTAAATAACTTGTTGTGGAAAGAGGTCTCGCAGTAATTCCATTGTAATCCTGGCTGTATGCGATATGGCACCGTCTTGTTGATACCACATTTTAATCAAGCCCAAAGCAAGCAGTTGTGGCGTTAAAAAGTTTTCAATCATATCACGATATCGCTCCCCATTCACAGTTACCGTTACGCCGTTTTCATTTTCAAAGAAGTATAAGGTCTAATGATTCCTCCTGACCAAATTGCACACCAGACTCTCACTTTTAATGGATGTAAAGGTGATGAATAATTTGAGGGTTTTTCATTGGCCAGAACCGACTATTCTGTTTATCCACATATCCATTCAAATGAAAATGTGCCTCGTCACTCATTATGATTTTTTCATGAAAATCGGGGTTGTCATGGGCGAGCTTTAACATCCTTTTGGCATATGTACGGCGTCGTAAATGTTCTTGTGGAAGAAGTTCTTGTGCCATTGAATCTTAAATGCAAACAAATGCAAATCCTTGTGCAAAATTGTGGCCAAACTTGTTCTTTGAAGACCAAGCTCCTGAGCACGGCGTCGAATTGAGGTTAATGTTTTGAACACTTTCTTGAGCAGCAGTAATATTTTCAGCCGATCTTGCAGTACTTCACCTACAGACCGTCTTTCTGACGTGTGTTTTGTTGGCACGTTGTTTCTCTCAACAATTTCACGTAACTTTCTCATCGTCACAGTAATCGATGATTGATTTTGATAAAATGTTTTAACGATTAAAACACGTTGGTTTATCGAATATTTTTCCATAATAAATTTGCCACGTGTCTACTTTACGACTACCAAATTTGAACTGTCAAGACTATCGTCTACCAAAATGACGGCGACACAAAGTAGTATACCTTCCAAGCGGACACCCTGTATATGCAAAGCAGAACAACAAATATAGTTTCTCTGGGCTTATGTTCCGTACATCCTCAAAACGGAATTTATATAAAATCTAATCTGATTGCAGAAATTCCAATTAGAATAAACATGATTGGAATATATTATAGAATACAATTTAAAATAACAGACCTCTTGTTATTAACAAACATGAATCAAAAACCGTCAGTCAACATATGATACCTCTGCTAAACGTCCTCCCTTTCAAAAGGGTTACCAATTGGTATCATTGAAATCAAATAATATCAATGCAACCCAAATCGGTGCAATCCAAATGACAACCAATTTCGTAGATCTCACAGCTTCTGCTAACTCAACTCAATCATCGATCGTCAAAGCCGGAGAATCTAATTACATGCATATACATTAGAAATTATGGGTGAGCTGGTTTCTTCATTGATTGATTAGGAAGACCAAGCTATTGGCACAAGTCAAGGAGGTAAAATAAATTTCTTATATTAGGAAAGTGGTCGCTCTTTAATGAAAAAAACTCTTGATATTTTAGTTTAAGTTGCTTTGGCTAACTGTGATAGCTTCAAACTTTTAGCAGGCATCATCGAATATCTCCATATATCTCGACTGAATGCCATGGGGGGATGCTATATGTCCAACTGTTTTGTGTTTAACTCGATTTCTTACATCTGTTTATACATCTTAAATGAGTTCTATTATTTTATTTAGAGTGTACTGAACATTTCGTAAAGTAATTTTCATAATCGATTTCTTTCTATTGTGTCGAATGCCCGTTCAAATTCAAACTCTACGAACAGTATTCGGCTACTCGATGATGATGCGAGCTGTGTTGATTATAATCTGAATCCAGTTTGTTCATAATTTCTTATTTACTGTCGATAAATTTTTATGTGATATGATGATCATTTTTGCCTTTCTGTTTTTGAATTCTTTTGATAATCGTTGTGGTCAAATTTTTAAAGAGTTCTATATTTGTGTAGTAGATACTTTCCGTTCAAACAAGGCCTCTGTTGTTCTTTATTTTAGGGGTGACACTGCTAACTTTCCACTCTGTTCGAGAAATCCTTCTGCCGTTTTGAGAATGTTTTCAATGTATTGCCTATACAATTACATCTCACAATGTGAACGTTGTCCTATATATATATATATATATATATATATATATATATATATATATATATATATATATATATATATATATATATATATATATATATATATATATATATATCACTGACTCAGTGTTTGACGTCATTTTTATGATGTCGTTACATCCTGCATTTAATACAATTTTCAACCATTACTGCCACCTATAAGAATAAACATTCTATAAAACAAAATGTTAGCATCTGTGTAGAATCCTACAGAACAACAAACCATTCACAAATTGTGAAATTATTTGAGTTGGAGTTTGATTTGTCTTGAAACGCTTTCTTGTTGTTAACAGGTGGTCGATATAAGTATAAGGGTTGAGCCACGCATATCGTCAATACCTACTATGTACAGAAGATACAATTAATGTAAGAAGATACAATTACATGTGGCTTAGAGGCCGTAATCGGCTCTAACAGCGTTTCATCTGAGATTAAATACGTATTGGTGCACATTGTAGGTATAGTCAGCCCTAACGAATGCTTTTAATCACAATCGTTGTTTTTATGTCATCCGAAACATGTTAACTTTAGGTCAACTGTGATAATCAAACTCGAGACCAACCCTATATTTTGAAGTGCATTGAAAGCACGATTTTACAAAAAGCTCGAGTTTCATAAATACTAGTACATATATTTCGATTAGCTGAAAATATTGTAATACGATGTTGCATGATTCATTATAATGCAACCATATAATGTTTTCATTCGGCCCGCAAACCTTCAATTAGACAGCGCTGCATTTTAGATTTTGTGTTGTGATTTTGTTTATGCCTTGTACCATCCGATTGTATGTTATTTGAAATTCACTTAACTCGTTTTTAATATCGATAAACAAAACATAAAAAAAGTAAATATTTGATATTCAATCGATTGATTAGAATAATTTTTTGATTGATTAGAGCGAATCGTTTTTTTTTTATAAATATTTATGCAAGGTCGTTTTCTATTTATATTATGAACTTCAGGGAAAAAAAACAAAACTTTTCACCATTCCAAATTCTTGTTCGAGTTATTATACATAATTGGAAAATTAGAAGCACGAAAAATACGAACGGCAATTAATTAGTGTTCTCTATATATGACGATAACATTTCGGTTCTAACTAAACTTATTCCAAGGCGATTAATAATTATTTGTCGAATTCTAAAAATAGTGATGTACTACATATTGTTGTGTATATGTAAATTTGATTATTTATACGAAATACAATTCGATTGAGCCACGTATTTCCGGCACTAGCTCAAGGTCGAAGCATAGCCGCAAAGTATTCCAAATCCACAAACCAAATTTTGATCATTCATCATAAAAAAATAAATCGTTATTTTAAAAATACATTTACACGGTTCCTTCTATCCGCACGTATGTGTACATATGCATATATATATTGACTAAGGTCATGTGTTGACAAAAATAACAACATAATTTATTAAGAACAACAAAATATTGTTAAAAATAATACAAATTATTGTTTTAACCACCGAAATACACGGTGATAATTTTTCTGTATAATATATTGTTGAAAATCCCGCGACGTCGTCGAGACACTCGCGCATCACATGTACATACAATGTATAGTAAATTTATTATTGTTTATGTTATATAGAGATGTTGGTTGTTCTTTTGGTTCCGTGTCTTTTTTAATTTTTGATGATAGATTACATTCGATTTTGGCAGAAATTTATAAACATTTCGTTGCGGGTTTCGATCTACATGTTATTCGCTCCGAATGATTTATAGAATTCTGTGATATTCGAAACTAGATCTATCTTCTTAGTTTATGTATTGTTTACCTATATATATACACACGAGAGTGACATTTTGAGGTATTTGTGAATTGAGTATGCGGCTCCGTTGATTACTTTGAGGTTTTTGATGCGATTTATTGTTCGGTGTGGCGGGGTGTCGATTGATTTAATCTTTGATCTCGTTATTTTGCACACAGTATAGTAATATAAATAAATAATTTTATAAAGGCGAGCTATAAAGTCGAGCAAGTCAAGGCCAAGGTTACACATTAAGCAAATTTGGCCGTTGGGTTATAATTAACTAAAACATACTTTATTCGCACTAAACTTTCCTTTTTAAGGCGATTCAAAAATAAAAAATATATTTTTAGAAATTTCTAGCGAGTGGTTAAATTTATAATTTTATTGATTGTCTTGGGTCATTATATTGTAAAATTAAACCACATGCAAGATTTGATCCGTTTCGAAAGAATAGTCAAACCCGAAAAATTGATCGACATATTTTACAATATTGCATTCGAAATGTAATTAATATATTATCCATCGGTTTGGAGCACGGGCCCAGGATAAGCCACAATGTTCTCTACGTCGTATAGAGCCATCGTCACCAACAGAAATGTATTCAGAAATCAAATTTGGCCACCCTTAGCCGCGATTATGGCCTTCAAACGGCCGACAAAATTCTGGCCCATTCCCGGTGAAGCGCTTGCTTAAGATGTTCGACACTTTGGTATCTTGTTGTCTCAACCTTGCTCTTCAAAACACTCCAAACCGCGAAATCTAGTGGATTTGCATCCGTCGAATTTAGTGGCCACTGATTGACATGTGCATTATGCCAATCTTGATTGACTCGCGCATTATGACTTCCTTCAGCACATGATCCCGTTAAATTTGAGCATTTATCTGGATGTCACGGTCCAAAAAAAATCACCACTTTCGTGCAAACGTAACACCTCCTTTGCACTTTCCACTCTAATTTTTTTTAACATATATTTGCTTGCAATATGTGCAATACGGCGCAGGTTCCGAGCCAATTTGGCCTTCACCTTCCGAATGATATCCCGTGATGCTGCAGTGCGTTTTGGTCCACCACCATCGCGTTTTGCAAGACATCGTTATAACGATTTATGGTGCGAACACAAACCTTTTTTTTCACATGCCGATGTTTAAACTGGTTAAGAATCTGCGGCTGTGGTTTTTGCAGCCAAATATAGAGCAATCACACTACTACACTACAATCACACTACTTGAATTCCAGTGCGGATAACTTTTTTTCTGAATATTTCTCACTACAAAACTTTTGTACGCTTGTAAACAATGGAATGAACTGTCACTAGTGTAAATTTAAGCGCTCTTTCAACACTAGTTTGACAGTCTGAAGTTGGTGACACTTAATGTCAGTCGCCCTGTATATATATATATATATAGATTGAAAGAACTTTGATGATGCCAATTGAAAGAACTTTGCTTGTGTCAAAAGTTGCAGTTCATTATGTAATAGTGATCATCACGCAATTTTTAACATATATGGCGCAACTTATTGACTATGGAACTGAATTATCTCGCTCGTAATATAGTTCCAGGCCTGAATACTTGAATATTTAAGTTTTATTATATACAATGTGGTTTGCTAAAAAATTAAAAATTTCACTGCAATAAGCACATGTGTTACGTGGAAATCGTTTAGCCTTAGTTTGCACTTCGTCACAGATGCTTCCACTAGTGGTTCACACTTCCTCCCATTTTAGGTCGGTGTTTACACAATAGGTCGAGGCCTTCATCGTGTTTGTTCTGGGACAAGTAATTTAAGAAATGGTTATACATGGCTGCATGGTGACCTGCCAATAATCGCGTGTAGATAATCATTTCACGATTGACTAACTCCTACCGATTTGCCAAATCTTAAAGTTATGAATCGAACAACAAAGCTAATAACTGTTATCATGAGTGCATGATCTTTATCACTTTCCGATCGAATATACACATTTGTGTAGGCAAATTAAAAAAAATAACTTTGCTGCGGGATTTCTATTCCTGAAGAAGTTTATATTGGTTATAAACGGCCAAGGGTTCGCCGATCATATTTTAGTATATATTTTACCCCTAAACACTTTTAATCGTCTGCAACGTTCACAAATTAGTATGCTATTTATCATATGCTGATTATGATAGTATGGGCAAAATGGGTCTCGTATCAAACTTTCAACGTCAGTATTCATCACTTCAGAAATAATTTAATATTGATAAATCATTCTCAGGACCTGCTTACATTATGTTGATGCTGCTCTCCCAAAACGTTAACCCTGTAAGAAACCGATGCAGAGAAATAAAGAGAGTTGTAGGCCCATTTTCTATCAATGAGCAAATGCCCCCTTCTAGACGCTGTATTTTACGACAGTATGTAAAAGAGAAACGACGAGCCACGAATGCATTTTGAGATCTACCAAGACACTTCCACTCCCTTTTATCATATATCGTTGGATTTGGTGCCAGCAGTTTTCCTTGGAATAAAAGAGAAGTTGCCTGCAAAATAGTTTCTGCTTCTAAGGATATTTTACTACCATTCCTCTTTTGAAAAAATCGAAACAATTGGGCTTCTACGCTTCTGGAACCATATGATGATGAACCGTCTCAAAAATATTAAATTTTAAAACCGATAGGCATATGAAACGAAGTGTCCGGCAAGACTTTTGTAATACATACCGAAGATATTGTAGCCGTTAAATGGCGGGACACAAAATGTTGCCAACAGAAATAGGCCAAGAACCAGTTCAAAACGTTTCTCGGTAGAGTAAAATTTTATATCGAAATTTTATATAAATGTTGCTTGTCCAGCTGTATAGTCACGAACTACAATAAACGCATGAGTGACATTAGATTGAATTTTTTCCAAACTGCTAAAGAATTGGATAAGCTATCTACTGGACTTACAGCTGGAAGAAGCCGATGCGTTGTTACCTTCTGTTGTTGATTTACCTAATCAGGAACCAGAAAATGAAGTTGAGACACTACCAAGAAATTATTGCTTACCATTATCGATGGAAGATAAGAGGTATGATCGAACTAACAACTGGCCAGTTTGTAATGATCTAGATACTTCTAAAAATTTAAGGTGATGGAAACTACACAATTGTGTATAAAGTTTTCCAGGAAAACTATAATATATCAGTGAAAAACATGTCCTAACACAGGGAATTCTTTTTGTCGATTTTGGACAGAATTGCTCACCCGGAAAGAGGAAGACATTTTCGCACAAATGTGTATGCGTGGTCTTAAAATGGCTTCAGAAAAAAAACTGGTTCGGTCGGAAAGGGTTATACAGCTTTCTACGCTCTTTTGCTATTATAGGTCTATCACTCTCAATGTATCATTTGGAATAGACTGTAATTCACAGATCAGCCACTTAACGCTGACACGACCATGAAAACATTGCTTCGTCATCAATTCGATTAAATTCAGGTTCATTTCGATTTGAATGTCATCAAAAGTACTTAATAGTGAGTACCTACACCATAACTCCAAAATTATAGTTTCCTCAACGTGCTGTAATGAACTCTATTTCACTCATTAATTATATTCCAACTGAGTTGACAATGATGGTCATATTCCCTACTGGCCAAAATACCGTATCTCAGAAGTCATCTATATACTACTCATCCGCGATATCATCTGGGAAGAGATTTTTTAGCTATTCGGAGCTTGATACACTATATTCAATAGCAATGGACCTATGGATATTTATGCAACATCAATTGACAATAGTCTTCAGATTTGATTCATTGTTTCTTATACTATCCACCAATTATGGATACGAGATCAGTTATTATGCTGAGCATAAAAACACTGTATTTTTTTTTTACTTCTTACCTATCAGAGAGTCGAGTTAGAAGACTAAGTTGTAGTCTCTGGTAGAAGGGTGGCGATAGTTTCACAGACGTCATTAGTTTTAAAGCCCAGCTGATATTATTGCTTAACTTACCTAAATTACAAGTGAAGGTGGATTGGTCTACCTATACGAAAGAAATATTGAACATTGAAGTACAAAAGACTTCACACCAATTCTGCCAACCTAGTTGGAGATCTCCTTTATTGTATTAACTATTGTCAAGTGTCCCGACTGATCTCATTTTTACCTAAACTACTGCGGACTAAAGTCAATCAAAATGATGACCTTCCTTATTCATACTCAATTATACACGACTTTCCACGGTAAACTGGCTATATAGCTTACCAGCTCCGGTTTCACCGCGTCAAACACTATAGAATAGTCTTATTTACCTTGAGTGTCCTTCGTGGTGTATTTCACTTTATTTTCAAGTATTATAAGTGTACCTATACTCTTTTACTATATATGACTGTGTCTTTAGCTGACTGTGTCTGGAGCTACTTTGCTTCCCTATGTTTGACTACTGTATAAAGAATCGCAAACTTGAGTTAGTCCTTATATGATTTCTAAAGTTATTCCTGGATATTCAGATGAATTCTAAATATATATAACACTGGTCGTGTATAATAACCTTTATAATACATATGTTGAATTGGACATATAATTTTACAGACGCCTTCTGCACTTGTTTATAGCTTTTTTTTTAATTAAAACTCGCCTATAGCTATATACGTGGGCAAGCTACCACAACAACTCCTTAAAGAAATTTGATTCATGAAATTTATTTCGAGAAAATATCCAAATGGAACAATAACAAGAATTCGAATATGTACTCGAATAAACATAATTTCCCATTATTTATAATATGCAACCATAAAGTTTATATTAATTTTTTTTATTGTTAAGGTTATATGAACAAATAATAACAATATCCTCTATACATGGGAAAAAACACCCAAACATATAAAAAAATATCAACAATCTTACATCCCACGAGTGAGATTGAATTAAAATTCGAATTAGATATTTCCAATTACGAGAACAACCAAATAGACTTCAACGGTTTCATCATATCGATCGTATTGCACACGCGTCTATACAATACCAATATGTCAATGAGCCCATGGTTAGATCTAAAAATGAGTAGGATTTCGTTTTAAAGAGTTAAAGAGTTGATATATCCATAGATTGTGATTATGATGCATACAACTATTGCGAAAGCATATTTACAAATGACAGATTATCTGATTACATAAATCAGATTATCACTTACATAATTCAAAACTGATAAGAAAATGGAAAATTGTTTTATTTTATATGGAGGCGTATGTAACCTTTGGTATATTAGTTTGACATTTTCAGACTTGTATTTAAATTATAAGATGATTAAATTTATGACGTAATCTAATAATTTTCTTTTTATTTTCTTTGCAGATCTAGTAAAAACTGGCATCAGATCAATACAAACGAAAATGAAATTATCCGAAACAAATAACAAATCGGATACAACACCACTGCTATCAGTACCAATGTACAATAATAACAACAACAATATAAATAATAATGGTGGAAGCAGTTGCGGTATACAGAGTAATAATTCGAGCCATCGAAGCAGTTTTCGTCGGGATACGAATAATTCAAGTATAAACTCGAATGGCAACAATAGCAATGGTAATAATAATAATGGTGGTGTACTTAATCGGATACCCGAAATTTCAATACCATTCATGAGTATAAATGATGAGTATGACATTGAAAAAGTTATTGCCGAGGGATGTTTTGCAAAAATTTTGCTCACCAATCATCGTCAAACGAATTCAACTATCGTATTGAAAGCAATTCACATTGAATTGACGACGATCAAAGAATTTCTAAAGGAATATCATTATAGTTACCAACTAAGCCATCACCCGAATATATTGAGCTGCTATCAGGTAGCATTCCAAACGAACGAATATTTTATATTTGCCCAGGAATATGCCCCGTTCGGTGATTTGGCATGCAATTTAGGACCGGGCGGTCTGCCCGAAACATTCTGCAAATCAATTGCTCAACAATTGTCGGCCGCACTCGATTTTATGCATTCGAAAAATTTAGTGCACCGCGATTTAAAATTAGAAAATGTTTTAGTATTTGCACCCGATTTTTCCCGCATCAAACTATGTGATTTTGGTGCGACGACCAAAGATGGAACACTTGTTAATAAAATTCAGCACACATGGATATCGTTTTTGCCGCCCGAAATACTCGAAGTTGTTAAAAATGAACGTTTTCTGTGTAAATGCTCGAGCGACGTATGGCAATTTGGTATACTATTGTTTTCGTGTTTGACCGGTGGCCAACCGTGGGAACAGGCCGATTGGGTGCGCGACATAAATTATGCCTCATTTTTGAAATATCAAAAACGAAAAGTGACCAAGATACCGGATAATTTTAAAAAATTTTCGCCCCGCCTATTGCGCGCATTCCGCAAAATGTTGGAACCCGACGAGGAGAAACGATCAAAAATCACCGAAATTGTTAAGTACATGAAAGATAAGTGGATCGATACAAAACTGTTGCAATCGAAATCGGCATCGAATATCATCGGGTATAATAATGGCGCAAATTATTCCGATCAAGATTCGATTTGTGTGTATCTAAATCAAAAAGATAATCATCGCCAATCGATCGACGGGAATCGTACACGGCTGCGACGATTGATGAGCAGCTATGGTTTGGAAACGTCGAATGTTATGAGCCAGGCCGATGTTAAAAAACGAATATGGGAATGGGTACTGTCGTGCGAACAAACACACGACGATGAAATTGATCGATATTAGACATAATATATATTATATAGTATGTAGAGTAGCAGGTAGATTAAATGTGTGATATTTTTAAGTTTATTTCTTTATTTGGGTCTTCCTATTTATAAAAAATAAATCCGCATGCGAGGATAAAAGCGCGCCAATCTAAAAAATCGATATACGATAGACAAGATTCCTATATACATATATGACGATGTTTCTTTATAAAATCAGTGCCTTAATATAATGACACTATATACTGTGAGCGTATAGTGTCTGAGACCAGGTTATATAATTTTCCGACGTATATGGCATGATCATAAATGTGTTTTGTATTTATTGAGACGTTATCGATCCTGATTTGCGATTTTATCCTCGACGCGTATAATTTCTTAGCCGATTTAATTTAGAATATAAGACTGAAATTCATATGAGTAGCCAAAACACGTGAAGCCCAATTTATATAGGATTACATTTTTAAGTCATTATGAACCAAAAACTATATAAATGCGGTGGTACCACCTAAAATATCAAATTCGAGTGATTAAGCTTGGGCCTATCCAAGTTTAAAAAAAAAATTTAAAAATTAAATAAAAATAAATACATTATTTAGTCAATTTATATAATTATTTTAAAAATATTATTAAAAAATTTATATGTTGTATTTATTATTGTTATTAATAATATATAAAAGTAGCTGAATTACTATATATAAATTATAAGGTGATATTAGATTAAAATAAACACAAGAAATAAAAGTATATCATATAAATAATAAATAAAATAAAACAAAACAAATTGACAAATAATTATTAATTAATAAAAATATTGATTATAATATAATCACATATATATATATGTAGATAAATAAGTAGTTTTAAATAAATAATCAATATTTTTTATATTAAATTTAAATATTTGATATAAAAATACAATATTTGTGTTTAATTTATAATTTATTTCGTTATATTTATAATTTATTTTTATCGTATATACTTATAATATATTAATGTACAAACCAATTAAAATTTGAATACTGTATTTAATTAAATGAAAAATATATAAAATCAAATATACATTAAATAATAATTGTTAGATGAGAATACAAGAATTATAAAATTTATTGATCGATAATAAATTAAAACAAAAAATTAATTATTTAATAAAAAAAATATATATATATATTATGTATGCAACAAACAAAAATGTTTATACTTAGAATTATATATAAAAAATAAATATATTTATAAATATTTAATTAGTTATATTTTTTATTTATTATGATTTTTTATAATACTAAAAAGAAAATCGTGTCAATTTCCATCATAGTAAATGCCAACGACAGTATGATTTCGTTAAATATTAGTTTCGGAGAAGATTTATAGATGGCATACCATTGTTTTATTTATTTATTATTATTTATAAATATAAGCCCATTTACTTCAATAATTTCCAATTTCATTATAAAATTAAAACTTTTTTTTAAGATTTTGGTTTCGTTAATAATTCGTTGAATATAAAAAACCGCAGATAAAAAAGTTAAGCATTTCATTCTGCGGAATCATATCATATTGGCACATGATATCGACGCGACTTTTCTTATAGTTATAAGTTATTTGGATTTCAACCGCGAAATTAGGAATTACCAATACAATACCTTTTCGGAGCCTGTGAAGTTTCTAACAAAAACTATTCCTATTGGAATTGTATATGTATACAATACATATTGGAATCTCATTACATTTAAATATGTATTAGTGTATATAATGTATCTGTCTCTTTCTTTTTAGATGTATGTGTCCTTTTTTCTAATATTTTTCACTCAACATTTTAAAAAACGTCTATATTTTTGAGTTTTTAAAAACCTAAACAAAATAAAATAAACCTAAATGGATTAAATAATAACGAAAAATTTGATTAATTAATGTATGTCATTTAAGTTTATTCCAAAACGGAGACCGTGGATACTTGTTAATACCACTTTTTCGTTTTGGGGTGTTGAGTTAAATTTTTTGAATTATTAGTGCTTGTAATTTTTCGAATAATTAGTTCGAACTGTTAACAAAAAAAAACTTAATCCTCCGTTTCTATATACAACCGAATTCTTGATAGTTTCTTATTTTGTTCAATTGTTTTTAGAAAACTGAAGGCAATTATTAACATAAATAAAGCCACCGAACCTGACGGAATTCCTGTTCGAATATTGAAGGTGTTTGCCAGTGACTTGATTCCAATAGTAACTAAACATTTTCTTCTTTCTTATCAGCAAGGCAAATGCCCTAAAGCCTGGAAGAGTACGATGGTGCAGCCGGTTCTTAAACGTGGGTTGTGATATAACTGATCCCTCAAACTTACGGCCAATAGCAATTGTGTCAGCCGTATTTAAAGTTTTTGTTAAATGCATTAACTAACAACTGGTGAATTATCTTGATATTAATAAAATAATTTCAGATAAACAATATGACTTCCGCGAAAGCCACTTGACATATGTTGTAAGCAAATGAAATTTTTCCTTTCCATGGAGAAGCCTTTGCAATCGTTACAATGGGATGATAATCTAATTTGTAAACTTGTGGCAAACGGCTTGGTTCCATGACCATCAATTGGATGAAAAGCTTTCTCAAAGACCGAAAAATCAACGTCGGCTAAATGGGAGATTATCAACGACACACTTCCACAATACTGGAGTCCCTCAGGGATCAGTTTTGTCACAAAATTTGTTTTTATTATACGTTATTGATTTGTTGGGTAGCACTGTGAACCCTATCCACAGTTTTGCTGATGATGCAACATTACGCACTCTTTTATTTCATTCGAGGTCGAGCCTACTCCTTTAGAGCTAAACGGTAAACGGCTGGAAGTTGTCACTTCGCTTAATTTTGATTTGAATACAATATTTGAGTGAGGAGTAAAGAATCAGGTAAAATTTAAAAGAAGTGCAACGAATACCCTTTTGTGGTAAAATAGGCCACTTTCTCGTGGGTTGTGACTAAATTCGTCTGTTTGGTGTTCAGATTAGCAACAATTTAAAATGGAATGCCCACATTATATCATTGGCCAAATCAGCTTCACTTAAACTCGGGTTCCTCAATAGATGCAGACGGTTTTTTAAATCGCATCAGGTTCTTCAGATATACATATAAAACCTTTATTAGATCGTGAATATTGCTGTCAGGTTTGGAGTCGAGACTATGGTATTGCTCTCCAGTTACTGGATAGAGTTCAGCGGCGTGCCATTCGAATAATACGAAACTCCAGACTTAGGAAAGATCTAGCTGCTGTAGACTGTACAGCACCGCAGAGATGTTGCAGAACTCTGCGTGTTCTATAGATTAATAAATGGTATATATGGTCTGCATAATTAAAGGACAAAATACCACCATTTGTTACGCCAAGACATCTAGGAAATGGAATACGTTATCCGGTTTTCAGTTTCCGTTGGAGTATAAAATGCACAAGTTTAAGGCAGCTATCAACCGTTGGGTGCAGGAGCTCTAACAGCTAAAAGTTCGTCCTGTACCCACTTAAAGCTTAAGTTAAAGAAAAAAAACTCTTAACATAGTCGCAAACAATAAATTATAAATCAATGGCAGTCATGGTTGAAGAACCTTCCCTACAAACGGTGTAATCAGCTGCCCCCAGGACCGTGCTGATCGAGTAAGGCAGCTGATAAAAACCATGAGTAGATAATGGCGATATTACGCCAAAAACTGAAAGAATAAGTTGATGTGAACTATACATTCATTGAATAAAATAACAAACTATTAAAAAGATGGAACTTCAACACCTGAAGTTATGCAAATTTTGAGATTTCGGTCGTATATTGAAACGGAGGGTAAAGTTTTTTTTGGTAAGAGTTCGAACTAGAATCCATGAGGGTTGAATAACTCGACAAATTTAACTCAACACCCCAAAGTGGTATTAACAAGTATCCACGGTCTCCGTTTGGGGATCGCTTTATATGGATATTATATGGGCCATATATGGGCACATTTCACCTATATTGCCGAATGTTGCCCAAATCTCTTGTAATAGGGGTAAATTCACAAATTTAACACGTCAAATTGAAAAATCAAAGTTTGATTAATATGAACTTCTTTTTTATTAATTTATTTGAAACATACGTGTAATATTAGATCATTTTTATAATTTCGGCGTTATATTGTAATATTTTATTAATCGTTCTATTTGGGATTAATAAATTATAATAATTTATAAAGCTATCTAAAAAGCCATTATTTAATCATAAAAAGGAGATAGAATTTATATTTTCCATATAAACACATCAACTGAATGAAAGAGGTGAATATACATAGTACACGGAAAAAAAATTCAGGCTGAGAATCACCAAAAAACAGTATAATAATCATTAAAAACTGCTCCAGTCGATTCAATGGTGATTAAAACTAAACTGCTTTAGTGATTTTTTTCTGTAGTGAATATTACAAAACTGGTAAATGATATTCATTAAGTATTCATATTGATTATTTATGACGTCATGTATATGAATAACATCAAATCTTTGATGATGGTCAACACATAAAACAAATTTATAACTACGAGCATTAAATTTTTAGTGAAGAACAATTGTTTTTAAAATGAAATTGATATAAATTTTAGTGAATTTTATTGAAAAATAATTTAAAATCAGTATTTATTTTGATGAAAATCTTTTCTTTTGGCTAATATAAACAAATGGTGAATAACATGTCATTTATATGTATATGGTTATGTACATATATATATATATATATATATATATATATATATATATATATATATATATATATATATATATTTGAGATTCAATAAAATTCAGAGTTCCTTATTTCTGTTCAACGAAATTTTTTATTTGAATTTATTATATTATCTGTCAAAGATATATATTATGTGTGACTATATAGTACAGATGATTCTGTATCAACTACTTCTATCACTTCAGTAATTTTTTCCAGGTTTTCCATATTCTTCTATCTTTATTCCATAAACGATTAGTAATTGAAACCTGTAACATAAATAGAACGTATGAACTAAACGACATATTTTATTTCATACTTACACACATATAATTATTTATTCTATCAAAATACACATTTGAATATATTCAGGAACCTGGAACACTTCTGATATGCAAGACCACTTTTTGAAAATTATTAAATTAAATACATACAAATACAATAAAACACATCCGAAATAATATGAAAATCATGTCTTAAATGACAGTTTAGTTGAAAAATATTTGATAAATATTGTATCACCAAAATTTTTTGATGTTTACAGAATAATTATGAAAATCAATCCAGATTTTACTGATATGCACAAATTTTTCCTGACGTACTGACTTTTTCAAAAATGTATATAATGAATTTCAGAAAATGTTTTTTATGAATATCGATAGTCAATAAAAATTCATAAATTTATTTAATCAATTTCACTCGAAAAGAAGTTAAATTCAGTAAAAATTTAATGAACATCACAAAAATCTAGTTACCAAACTACTATAATGATGTTAATCAAAATATTTTTTTCCGTGTATTATCTTCTAGAATTAACTCAATATTTTCTAATAAGAATATCGTTTGAGTGATACTAATACATATTTATATTTTTTGTTATTAACAAATTTTGTTAGAAACTTCACACCGGTACCTTTTCGCCATCTATACAATAGTGAGAAAAGTAACCAAAATAAAAGGAAGGCGGGTTTTTTTTTTATCGAGTGGCATTTTTGCCTTTTATTTATTTATTTAATGCCTATAATTTGGATTAAGAAGGAAAAACAGGCGACAAATTACATTAGCTTTAAGATTCATGTCAATTTATCACCCAAATAGTGGCTCACAAAAATATTTTTTTCGCTTAATTTCAGTGAGATGTGAGTGTTCGGAAATGCATTCCGCTTTGCAGTTTTTACACCGCATAACAGGCGGAAATGGATACTATCGCCCAACAAAAGAATAATAATTATTTAAAAAAAAAACACCAATAGGGTTGTACAGAGACGTGTCAGGGTCATTTTCTAGCAGTTCATTTAATATTTCTGATAAGTTCGGGGGACAATATTTTAATATTCATAGCAATAAATTCTCTCATCATCTTACACTAACAGCAGTCAAGGGATGGATCAATTATTCGTTCTTATGGTACGCGGTTGATCAAAGTAGACCTAGTATTAAACGTGACTTCATACATGCTTTTAATATAGCATCAGTGAGTCGACCAATTATTGTTGCTAATTTTTGGCAAAATTTTGTCTATGGTCGATCTGAAACAGAAACGACTAATATATGGATTCAACTACCAAGATGTCAATTGATGCAACGGTGAAAAATTGTGAAGCTCCAACACCTATTCATTTCTAAATTTATAATGGGTATGATACGCTTCTCAACCATTTTTATAATCCCTCAGCATTACCTGATTGTAATTTGCCAGTTCGGTTGTTCATCATATAGTGGCGAACGGTCATTTACCGACGACGAGACCTAGGAGCATTTGCATTTACAGAGTGCCAGCATATGGTAGATTTAGGAATTTGTAGTCTTTCGTCTTCCCCAGTTAACTGTCCTTTATATATGGTAACGAATAAAGAATTATATTGGAGGCAAAACCAACACCGGATAGATATCCGATATTTCATATTCAGATTTTTCTATGAATTTGCAGTGTTGTAAAATTTTCTCCAAGGTTGATTTAATTAGGGCTCATCAATTGACACTTGTTGCCTTGAAAGCTGTTCATAAGACGGTTATTACAACTCCGTTTGGATTGGATGAGTTTACGTGTATGCCTTTTGGATTGCGAAATGCCGCAAAGACATTCGAGAGATTTCTCAACGAAGTATTCCGTGGACTTCACTTCTACTGATGAACTTTTCACATTCAGCGTTATATTGGAATGGTGAATTATTATCATCGGCTTAGAATAACAACTATCAAATACAATGTCGGTGAACGATCCGATAAATAGTTTATAACTAACCTAGTAGCTGAAAGGGATAATTTAAAGGATGTTGTGATCAAAGAATCAAAGGCCTTGAAAAATGAAACAAAGTAGAAAAATACAGTTCCCTGTTTTCTATATTACGCCGAATATCATCACTGATATTCAATAACGCAGTATTCTATAATTAAATTATATGGGACTTAATTTGGTTCTTACTACTATCTCAAAATGCTTAGGAAATGGAACTCAAAATCCGACAGGTCTAAACTGGGATGACTCAACAGGATCTGTAATTTTTAGAATTAGAATTATTTTACTAAGTTTCCATCGCTCAGGAAAACAAGAGGCGGTTAAGATAAATTTAAAAATGTGTAATAAATATTTTGAGACTACAGGAACCAGAACTCCTTATAGGAAAAATTTGAAAATGAAAATGGTAAGAACATTTCAGATATAAGATCAACAATAGGACTAACCAAAGTTGAATTCGAGCTAGTAAAATAAGAATTTATATCATGAAATCGAAAATACCATTATTTCTATACCTGTTTAGACCTATATTTCAAGCATTACGCCAAAAACCCTTGGACAGAAGGGAAGGATCTTATTTATCCTGAAAAAATGGCTTCCTTAATCTTCTACCCTATCGCGAGCTTGTTTGTAGACTAATGTAAATGTTTCACTATAATGTTTAGACGAGTGCAAATTCAAATATATCCGGTTCGATCACTAGATTGTGAATATAAAACTTAACCTACTCAAATATCTACACCTTTATTACGACATAAATCTTTGTAAAACTTTCCATCAACCGTTTGCGTGTCTACATTTCGCGAAGTTTCCATTTCTATTCATTCGTCTTATTTTGTTCGCTCCGCCGTTGTTTGTTGCGTTATTGAGTATCATCATTGAGCGTTATTTAATTTTATTTTATTTATGTTTGTAAATATTTGGTTACAGGGTCCATCAAATTGTGCGATAATTTTGAACTTAGGTCTAATTCTCATAGGTGACACTGTTATTCGCCACAAAAGGAAGGCAGGCATTTCTTCTCGTGACATTTTTTCCTTTCTGTAATTGGGAAATGAGAGGTAGATATGCGTCAGGCGACAACCATACTTTATAGCTATAACGTTGCACAACTATTGCTTGGGTTAGTGCAAGGTTAAAAAGAAATGGACAGAATCCGTTCTTCCAGCATACCATTTTGCTTTAAGCAGTCCTGGGATCTGGCTAGGATTTATTGAGCCCAATCATTCATTAAAAACACATCCCGGTAAAATCATATACCGAGTGTTGGTTATCGTACACGGACACAAAGAAGGAACTGGAACATCAGAACTCTAACGGAAGGAAACCTAAATGCTAGCACAAGTAAAGAAGTAAATAGAATGCTTTCACATTGAGATTCTAGATCGCAGTCCGATAGAGCAATAGCGGAGAAATAAAAACAAGCAATGCAAATTGTATGATAAGCAGTTAATAGCAGAATAATAGTGGAAAATTTTTATTCATAAATTAAGAAACACAACCATCTTTCAGTGCTATGCCCAAGAGAGGACGTCCTGATTGTACAAGCGGATTTTAATGCCAAAATTGAAACAGAAAATACCAACTTGATAACCAAACCACTTGACGCGTCGAAGAGATAATATCTCCGAAAATAAGCTCGATCATAAAAATGTTGCATGAGCTTCGGAGGAGAGTGTTGGATTCGAAACAGCTTCTATTTTAACCACTAGTATACGTATACCGCATACTGTAACCACTCGACCATTAACGCTTTCGGCGTATTGATGATCAATTAAATCAATCTACGTCCGGCTTAATTATGTTAATCTCAAACAAGAACATCAAACTGCCTTTTTAGGTACTATGCTAATCTTTGAATAAATCTGTTGTTTTTTCTAGAACCCCTCACTACTAATATTGATGTCGTAGTGCGCCTTCATTTTATCGCTGATACTTCATGAAATAATCGATTACGACCATGATGAAGTTATTGCTTTTGGTAGTCTCTAGAAATCAATTACTCTACGTTAGTTAACTCCCAATACAACATTTGGCTGAATTTGGTTGGCTGAGCCCAGTACCACTTAACCTGCGTTTTTAACTCTGTTACAAAAATCAGCATGAAAGATGGTTTTGCTATTGTACCTTCGAGATGAACGAACACAAAGCTGCATTTTCACATTGTTTCTTTTTAAGTTCATAGCTCCATCCGTCGGTGACATTGTACTTTACGCGGGACTCCTTTCTGTAGGTTCATGACTCAATCAGCTGGTTCTCAATTCATTAGAAGTGCCTCAGCTTTCCACATCTTCATCATCTTCTGGATGTCGTACTCTCCTATTCCGAATTGTTTTGCGATCTCCTTTTCCTGAGATTTCACAGTATTTGTTGCCATTAACTCATATATCTAAGCCGGTTTGGATGGTTTTTCAGTTGATACCAGTTTCCTGATGTGGTCCAAACCAAACTTTTTTTCCAGATAACATCTGCAGAAACCACCACAATCCTGCTGTTTTCCACTTAGTAAAACTGGTTCCTCATTTGCATGTCGCCAATAGCGTTGTTAAATGTGTACGCGGACGAGGTCGGCTTCCAATTCTTGTAATCTCTATTAGCGTTTGTTTTGAGCTATATGCGATGGTTAAACATGCGTGTGATTATCGCCGTATCTTAGCTGCAACGCGTTCATAAATATAACGCAGCCCTGCTCAACCGTAGATAGGATCTGCAAGATTTCGGTGGGTCGCCCTCGCAGCGCAAATTTCAGCGTGTTTGTTGTTAACTGTCGACTCCTAGCAATACGATTTCGAACTTTGGCCTAAATGTCCGGTACGATCCAATTATGTAGACTAATAGATATGCAGATTAATAGAGAGAAACGTTGCTTTATCTCAACTGAAACTACTAGCTAGACGTTTCAATACCTATATAGGTTCATTGCAAACAATTAAAGCATATTTTCCAAATGAAATTGCGTAATTCAGTATTTGCCAAAGAATTGAACCAGTAAAATTGTTATAAAGAACTCTAAAATTCAAGAAAAAAAATTTTCATGAAAAAAAATTCACTTAAAAATTGTTCACTTACAGTTTTTATTTTAATTTGTTTAAGTTTGTTATGACACTTCATTATGATGAACTTTCAAGTTAAAACAACTGAAAAATTCAAAATTGTGACACCAAATTTTTTTTCCGGAAAAAAATTATAATTTACATTTTTCAACTAAACTTATTTTACTTTGTATCTGGTATTATTTTTGTATGCTAATTTGTTTGAAAAATAGGGAATACAAAAGATTTTAGGTGAAAAAATTTTTACTAGAAAAAAATTATACTTTACGTGAAAAAAATTGTTAAGGTAAAAATTTTTTCAAATTTTTTTTTTTCGGCATGTTTTACGTGAAACAAATTTACCGGGTTTTCTTGGTAACTTAAATCAAAGTGCTCACGAAGTGCTCGTGAGTTATCATGCCTGTGATAGACCCAGTTTTAATTATATGGTTATCATGTTCATGGGACAATTGTATGAAACATGCACGTCCCATAACCACGGCGTTTAATTTGTTTATATATTTTTTTAACTAATTATAATTGAATTTAAATTTTATTGAATTTTATTTTACTAAGTACAAATTAAAATAAAAATATAAATTTAAGAAATGAGACAAATGCTATTGAATCTTATATTCATAGAAAATAGATGGTTTAATACTAAGTAGTTATTTATATTAATCGAAGTCCGATTCATATCCAATGTCTGGTGAATCCAATTGAGAAGCTCCTCTCTAAAATGCCAAGAAAAAACGTAAGAATAAGTTACCGATCAATATAATATAAAAAAAATATAAAAAATTAACGCACGTTTCGCAAATAAGATGTATTCGTGGTTGGTAAGATATTCTGTTTTGTCTGGTAATCCAATTTTGCCAAATCATTTTTAATATTTTGCGGGCAATCAGGTATTACACGATGTATTATCCATGTCACGATGAACATCAAATGCTCCATAAACACCACCAACAAAACCCATTGATAATCGTTAAAGGAGGTTAGACTCTTGCTGAAAATACATATTTAAGTATTGATTACAATTATTTAATATGAAAACGTGTCAATTCGTACGTTTCAGGTGTCATCAGAATAATCACACTATTGGTTACAATCGATAGTACCGAGATAATTTGAAATGCTAGTAACCAAGCACCAATACCCTTTGCTCGTTTTGCGATTGGCCGTTTATAGATTTTACATAATTTGTACGCATCTAGATGTATTTCAACTATATTGTTCAGTAATGCACAGAACGCGGCAAAAGGGGCGACCATTGAAAAAAGCATAACATAACCGAATTGAATATAGAGCTCGAGATAATCGTCGTAAGTTGATTTGTAGTCTTCATAATGTCGGTTAGTCTGAGGTTTCAATTCTTGTTGTATTAATACTTGGTTTGTCGAATCGGGTGCCTGTATAGCATTTTTTATCGACTGAAATCGATTAGTAAGAATTAATTTTATTCTGTCTAGTTGTTTAAAAATTGTCCTTTTAATCATGGGACATATGAACTCCACTAAATTCTGGAATGTTAGTACAACAATTAACTGAATCATCAACTGACTGCGTAACGTTTCGAGGTCTTTAAGAATGAAAGCGATATAAAATAATGGTAGAAAATTGTTAACCGACTCCAAAATGATCAGTTTATAAATGCGATGCTCTTCATATAGTTGTTGTGTGCGATGATTTTCCCGATCGGTCAGCCAAGTTGCGAGATATTCGTATATGTACGTCAAACCATATATAATCACTGCTTGTACTACAGTTGGTAGATACATTAAATATGATTCGTCACCATATCGTTGCGCTATTAGATTTTCAACCCAAAATTGAAACATGCACATACTGCTGGATATGGCTAGGCAAACCGAGATCACTGGCCATGAAATAAAATATAATTTGAGATATGTCTTAAGTAACGGATACACTGGTGTCATTTTTCCTGTTACGTGATCTCTTCCAATCTTACCATAGTGGCCGGCACGTGGGGTATCCAAGTTTGTCATTGTTATGGTACCCCATTTATACGACAGAGTTGAGGCGCGACGTTTCCACAATTCTGTGAACACTGTCATCCATATTACGTTAAAAATACAAACTACAGGATGATATGCAGATGATACATTACTTTGTATTATGCCTAGTGTTAGTGGCACAAACAACGCGATTGTATAAAATCCAATAAATGCAAAATAAAATGCAATGCTCTCGCCGAAATAGTCCCGAATTTTCTGAATTGGCTGGTCGATTAATGTTTTTCTATACCATTTTGCTCCAAATTTTTTTAAAGCATCTTGATCATGGATCGAATATATATTTGTTATGATATCGTTTTCAATGGCTGCGTGAATGATCGACTGGCCATGATATAGCATGTAGTGCTCGGCACCAGGAAAACTTGGTTCATCCTGCTGCGCCCTAATATTTTCGAGTGAATGTGTGACAATAATTTGTCGTTCTGCGTACGTCAATAAATCATCGATCTTCATGTCCTCGCTTAAAACGAATTCGTTCAACGACAGAATTTTAAAGTGTTTCATAAGACCACTATTTGTCAGTTTCATAATACCAAGTTCTTCGGCGACGAGGAGAAGTTTGTATGTTGTAGCCGATATATGTATTGTAGGACCACATTCATCAGGCGATGCTACTGGCCGAATTACAAATAGTTTATTGGCATCTCTTATTGCTCTATCATTAATTGTTTCGCCCTGAATCTTCTTGATTATCCAATTGTATATGGTTTCATCTACGTTTTTTGCAAACTCCATAACAATAACGTTTTTACAAGTATCTTCGGAAAACATCATCTCATCTATATCTTGATCAAAATTTGGTAAACTACGAATGTGCTCCGTTTGTCTACATGACACAAATTGAATGTTTTCGTTTGCACCATTTTTGGTGATTTTCACAATTCGAAGATCTTCAGCCTGGCGAATTATTTTATCTATCTTAGATATAAATTTTTCCGGTTCACGTTCGCAAAACCTCACAATTCGGGTTTTGTTTAGTATTATTATTTGTAACACTTCGCCGTCCAAAATTGGATATCCCTTACATGGGAAGCAACTATTTACAACAGCTCGATGAATAAAGTACTTGATGCACTCGAATATTTCATCAGGATATTTCAGGTTGTTGTTTGGTAAGTGATAAACTTCCATTTAGCTTCCTTTATCGTTTGCCTATAAAAGAAAATAAATACTAACAATGTCAAACGAAAACTTATTGGTCGCTCTCACTTATTTTAATAAGTATCATGATGAGGTGCCTTATATTCTATCTCTTGCGAACCGACGTATTCCTTGATTTCATAAACTATATAGGTTTGTACCATCGCCTTGCCGCATATTGGGCAATACAAAACATACCACACGCATGATTCTTTAAATCGAATGTTATATTGAGGCCTGTTGACTGAAAGGTTATATATATATATATATATATATATATATATATATATATATATATATATATATATATATAAATATATATATATATATATATATATATATATATATATATATATATATATTATATATATATATATATATATATATATATATATATATATATATATATATATTTATATATATATACATATATATATATATATATATATATATATATATATATATATATATATATATATATAAATATATATATATATATAAATATATATATATATATATATATATATATATATATATATATATATATATATATATATATATATATATATATATATATATATATATATATATATATATATATATATATATATATATATATATATATATATATATATATATATATATAATAAATCTATGGCTTCATGGTGCAAACCTTAAATCTATGGCTTCATGGTGCAAACCTTGGATTCCAACAAACTGGAGCAGTTAGAACCAGGGTTGAGAAGACAGTAGTATTACAGGAACAGACTAAGAGTTGCATACAAGGGGCTTATGTAGTTAAAAGCCGGGAAACTGCTGATGAAGTGTAAGCTATCACCAACATGATCAAGACATTCCGGCAAGACACTGGCAAGTCCCATGCAAAGAAGATGACTTTAGAAACGACTATTGCCAGTAAGTAAAGAAACCAATATTCTCAAGATGTTTTTTTTTCAATGAAAGAATGTAGTTGGTCAGCTTCGGGTATAGCCCCTTACAAAATATTTCACCATACGACAAGTAGAGGTGGCTAATCATGTTAGCTTAAGTTTCTAAAGGGCAACGATTTGTATTGTTTTTTCACTATGTAAAGAGGTAAAGAGCAGCTGGTTCAGGGTCTTTGAATAATAAGTTATTGCCAAATTGTTTGAAACTTAGTTACCGTCAATGTCACAATGGGCAGGAACCCACATTACCGAAACCTTATTGTTAGAACCAAGGAAGTTCAGTAATTTCTTTCAATTCTGTAGAAGTTAGGAACTAGTTAGAGGATTGTTCAGTGAGTTAAGGACAGTTTTACTATCCGTCCGTACAAAATATTATCTCTTTGTCGTCGGCAACGAGATTAAAAGCTGATATCACGCAGTGAGTAACCGCGATTAATTCCGCTTAATAAATAGTACAGAAGGTCCCCAAACTTCCAAAAATTTTCAAATCATACGATGGACAGTAGTTGCCAAAGCATGAAAAGAATACAAGTGATTCGGATATCTTATTGAGCAAATCTGGTGAGTACCACATATCATTGGAAGGATAAACCTACTTAAAAGATTCGTAGAAATTAAAAACAGGCAGCCGCCAATCAATAACCATGTCGATTTCTGGCATAACTCGTTTGAATTAATTAAGAATTCATTTATGGCCTGAAGTATGCCGAAATCATACCACGCCCTAACACTCCTCAAGCGAAAGGTAGCCGAACAATCTGTACCTAACGTGAAGGATTGTAACTGGGGTAGGGAGAGAATAAGCTCCATCGCTAGGAGCGGAGTAGAAGACATGACTCCAATTACAACCCTGAAGATTTTACTTTAACCACTGGCCACCAAACAATAGATACATAAGTTAGCATTGATAGAACCAATGATTTGTAGATAAAATAAAGCATTTAGAGGGATAATTTCCAGGAATTATACCGAAAGTTCTACGGTATTGCCAAAAAATAGCAGACGCTTTTTGAAGTTAATAATCCAGATGATACTTCCAAGAAAGTTTATTATCCAGGTAAACACCAAGGTGTTTGACGTAGGATAAGCTATTAACCTTATACATCCGAAAAGTGGTACACAAAAAGCTGCAGTGTTCCTACGCCTGGTTAATATAATCAAATCGGTTTTATACCACAGATCTATAATGAGTTAAATATGATTAGACATTCAGTACCTTGCCTGAAAAGATGAAGATCGTAGATTGTAGATAGATGAAGATCGATCATAATCCGGAAACGAACCATAGCAGTGTTGTAAGGATATTTATACTCTCTACCTAATATGTGAAACACGAATTTAGAAGTCTAAACACTCACATATTTCTATAAGATTTCGTCAAGTTATACTACACACAGTCTAATCACCTTTACACATATGATTTGAGTATTTAAATAAGAACTTAAAAGTAACAGGAAGTAAGAAGCAAAGCACTAATCTACGATGCAATCATACACTCACACACAGATAAGGAATACAATTGTTTCACAACCATATAATCGATTTTTCACTAGATAACTTACTCGTATCACCAAAATACATTCACTTACACCAATCTTCACGATATTAGCAACCGCAGAATAATCACTTCACTGTTGTTAATTTCAACGGTTTTAGTCAACAATATGCTTTCTTATAAACTTGCGATAGGTTTAACGTTAAACACTTTTATAAACTAAATTGAAATTGAGCATTAACTCAAATTTCGACTTGCAAAACCTTATCTAGAATAAATAAGACGTATTTGTATTAAGACATCCATTGATTGTTATTTCACGTTTATAACACATTATTTATAGCTAATGCAATGTATAAAAAAGCGATAACATTTCTATTTTACAGAATTGATTTGGTTATAAAACGTAAATTATCAGGTATATCCCATTACACACATGAACTGTAAAATAGACCCACCTACCCTTTAAATTTGGACGAAAATCTCAAATCACAATCTAATCGTTATAAAAAAATATTCCAAAAGCTTAATCAATCGTAACATCTCGAGTCCAACCTCATCAGAGCAAATTCGACTCACTCATTGCGTCTTCGATTGAGGTTAGCTTTCTTTAAGCATCTTCTTACTATCCATTGACTAACTGCTCCATCTCGAAATTGTTTAAGTTCCTGCTGCCCATTGACGCCAGTGAGATAGTTGTTATGCAAGTGAAGTAAGGACGGTTAATTGACCGTCTCTTTCAAATGTAAACCGATATCAGCTAAGATGTCATCTCCGATGGAAGGTACTAGTTACCTCAAATGTTCTGGATACTCTTCAGCCTGGCTTTTGTTCATTTATATAAAACATGTTTTACGAAAATCGGTTAAGCCATTTGCTCGACAGTGTAGTTAATATTTAGTTAAAAAAAAGATAAGTAAACTGAACCTTTTTAAACACCTGAAATAGTCAAAATTGTGACTCACAGTGTCAACATAAATATTTATAAATAAACCATTGTTGCCATCGTTCGGAAAGAAACACTAGCATCAAAAAATTCTAAAAAAACTAAAAACGTATCGCAAGACCAACCTGGCTCTTAAGTTATGTAAAAGGTTAGCATATCAGGGAAAACACATCTAGTCCAGGTGTTTTATATTCCGTCTTTCACCACCACTTTGATTATCAAGTTCCAATCGCGTAATTGTAGCTTGGTTTGTGAGATGATTTTCATTTACTGAATTCGAATCTTCACTTTCGGGAAAATTAGGTTTTATTAGAATCACTTGGCTTCTTGATTTGTACTCCAAGTTAGTTTCATCAGGTTTTTTCAGTTTTCACAGTGACCTTCATATTAAATCTTACTTATACTCTCTTTTTTGTACAAGTTCCAGTTTTCAATTTTACCGGTGTTCCATTTTTCTACCTGCCTATTTGGGTTTGCTTAGAGAACAATTTTCTTATAGGAGATCAATAATCCTTTTTCTCAGATGTTAATGTAGGTTTTTCGGGCGTAGTTCTGTTCGTGAAGAGGATTCTCTTTTTGGGCCACATTGATTGTAACCCTCGCAATAAGATCTGAACTCAAGTGTGTCTAGATTGGGAACTTATAACTCGTCTAGTTCAAATTTCATTCTTCTCTTTTGACCTATAGGATGATCCATCTATAGGTATTGTCAAAATATGTAAATCATGACAACAATTCTATGGGCCCTTCCATAACAGTCTCAACTTTATTTTACAACCTTAAGTTTGCTTGGTATACGATGCTCACCTTGTTGGATTTGATGTGATTCGAATCCAATAATTATAAATTTTTGTAGGAAAATCGCCTAAATGTATACGATTTTTTTAAAACCTACACGTATGCAGTTGTAAATGTTTTTGACTTAATTCTGGTTCAAATATCTGCTAGGTAGTAGCTCTGCGTATTCATAAGAGTAAATACATTAAGCAAGAAATAGCTGGACACTCTTCAGACTGCAGGTTGGCTCATATTCAGCTTTATAAAACATAAATCGTTTTACAAAAATTGTTAAACCGATTTAGTTGCTCGACAGTGTAGTTAATATTTACCGAACTGAACTTATTTGTACGCTGAAATAGTCAAAATTGTGACTCATAGTATCAACATAAATATTTATAAAAAAAAACATTGTTGTGCCGCGTATAGTCTGGTAATATCAATCGTTCCGTCCTTACGTTTTATTAGAATCTCTTGGCTTCTTGATTTGTACTCCATGTGAGTTTCGTCAGGCGTTTTCACAGTGACCTTCATATTTAACTTTTCTTATACTCTCTTTTTTGTTCAAGTTCCTGTTTTCGTTTTTACCGGTGTTCCATTTGCCTACCTTGATGTCCAGGCTCTTTGGGTTTGCTAACAATTTTCTTATAGGAGCTAAATAATCATTTTTCTCTCTTGGTTCATCCGCACTCTCGAGTTTTATTGCTAAATGTCAAAGTGACGCCTAAACCATTTAATTTAAATTTGGAATCATAGAAATAGTCACAAAAACTAACCGCATCTAAACTAAACGTCCTTTCTGTTTGAAACTTTCTCAGTTATCTCCTGTCCTGGCATCATTGATCAAGCAACATTCAAAGTGAGCAGACGTAATTTAATTTATTACAATTATTAAAAGTGCATACAATTTTTTTTTTTGAAAAGTTTCAAGTAACACAACAAAATTTTTTTTATTTTTATTAAAAAGTGCAGTGTCATAAAAAACATTACTGTGCATATCGTTATAAAGTGAAGTGTGTACATTATTAAGTGATGATGACCTAGATTTAGGGTCATTATACATGGAATAATGTTGAGGTGTATAAAGCAATGAATAGAACAGGAAAAGGAGAAAATACCCCAGGTGGTACACCAACTGCCCAGTTGGTTAATCCATCCTCTAACGAGGCAGGCTCAATAGTTTCTGGGATGAGTCCATTCATCAGAAGTTCAAAGTTGGCAAGATCACCAACTATAGAACATCTCTGTCGCGAAAACACAAAAGGGTTTACCCTGGGTGATAGATCATTTACCAAATTGGCTAACTCACACTCTTCGTGCGGTTCCATGGATTCTGACGAGAACCACCTTTTGCATGTTAGTGAGATCAATTTTGAAACAGCGAATCCGTTTCAACAGCAACCAAATATAGCAAAATTATATACCAAAAGAAGTAGCAAAAGCAGTCCTTCAACTGAAAATGATGGACAATCAAAAAATTGAAGACATGGAGTTACTAATCTCTAATCTTCAACGCGAGTTGATATGCCTGAGAACAGATAAAACAAATTCAAAAACGGAAGACAAAACCTTAAACATAGAAGTGGCAGACATCGAAGTACAACCAAAAAGAGCCAAGTCGCATAAGAATGAATATTCAACGGACGAGGAAGAGTTAGAAAGGGAAACTAACTGGATGTTGAAGAAGCAAAATGGTAAATAAAAAAAGAAAAGCTGAGTCCTCACCAGAGGTAGCAAAATCACCAGAACGGCAACCTGCTCAACAAAATGAAGGATCGAAGGTGAAAGCCCCATCACCGATTTATATAGTAGGAGTAACCAACTATTCAGAAATCCAAAGTGTAATGAGTTTTGTTACGGAACAAGATTACAAAATCACTGCGCTGAACAATAATGTATGGAAGATTAACACTTTTAATCCAAACGCATACAGATACTTGTCAATGAAGCTGAATACGGAGAAATATCAGTGGTACACGTACGAAAATAAAAACGATCGTCCCATCAAGGTCATGACAAGAGGCCTACATCCAACCTGTGAGAGTGATTCAATAATGGAAGACCTAGAAAATAAGGGATTTAAAATCCTTGATGCCGTGAATATTATTAAAAAAGAGAGACGTAGCGGAGAGAACCGACTAGAAGCAGTTTCAAAAATAAAACTTCCCCTGTTCATGCTATCGTTTGATAAATCCGAGCAAATAGAAAAAATTTACAATATAACTGGCATACTAAACATGCGAGTTAAGATTGAAGCTGTTAAATAAAGAAGTACAAAAACAGTACAATTTAAAAAATCAAGGCTATAACCATACGCAAAGATATTGCGCACGCGAACCAAGATGTGTCAAATGTGCTAGAAAGCACCCAACACAAACTTGCAAACTATCTAAAGAAGAACCAGCAAAATGTATAAACTGTAATGGTCAGCATCCGGCGAACTACAGAGGATGTGAGGTTGCCAAGCAACTACAGAAAATGAGGGATCAGGCACGCAAACCACTTCTAAGTCATCCAAACAAGGATCGAGCAAGAAATGAAGTACATATGCGTAGGGAGAATTATGTGCAGGTCAATTCAAATTTGAAAGAATCTGACGCCAGCGGAACTGAAAAATTCAAAAACACTGTCCAAGCCATTTTAAATAGCATTGAGGAACAGAATAAACTAAATAAGTTAATTCTGGATCGACTCAATCTGCTAGAAATACCAAGTTCCAAAATAGCTAAAAATAAATAATGTCTGCTATACATAGTTCAGTTCATAATTTCATAGCAAAAACCAGACATCAAAACTACTCATTTAGAATAGCCATATGGAATGCAAACAAATTAACACAACATCTAGCAGAATTAGAACTATTTTTAAACGCTGAGAAAATTGATATATGTTTAATATAAGAAACACATTTTACCAGCAGCTCTTATGTTTCAATCCGGAGATATACTTGTTATCATACAACACATCCATCAGAACGGGCAAGACGAGGGTCAGCTATATTTATTAGGGACTATATTAATCATCATGAAGAACTGAAAATAGAAAAAGAATCCATGCAAGTAACAACCGTGACGGTTAACTTTGGTCATCACAACACCTGTAATATATCTGCAATTTATTGTCCCCCGCGGTATAACCTAAAGAAAGAAGACTATATGAACTTGTTCCAGAAATTAGGAAGTAACTTCACTATCGGAAATGACTTTAATGCCAAAAATACCTTTTGGGGTTCAAGATTAATCTCTCCAAAAGGCAAAGAATTATACTTGCAGCTGGTCAATACTCAAACTGTGAATTTTACTCAGGAGGGAAACCAACGTACTGGCCATCTGATTCTAACAAAATCCCAGACCTTATAAATTTCTACATTTTCTTAGAAAATGACGAAAATCTAATATCTGATCATTTTCCTGTTATTATGACGGTTAGTGAAAATGTTATAGAAAAAATAAATTTACCTCAGCTCACAAACAACAAATTGGGAATTGTGTAAGCAGTTAGTAGAGGAAAGAATAGAACTTCAAGTACCAATCAAAAGTGAAAATGAAATTGAAGAGGAACTAGACAAGCTCCTTGATGTCATACAATGGTCCGCTTGGGAATGCACTCCCAAATTATCATTGAGGAAAGAAAACTTCGTTATTTACCCAATAGAAGTAAGAGAACTAGTGCAGGAGAAACGAAAAGCCAGAAAGAAATGTCAGACTACGCGTGCGCCGCAAGATAAAACCACCTTAAACAACTTATGCGGATCAAACTTAAGGAACTTATAAAAACAGTGAACAATGAAACAATTGGGAAATACCTATGTTCTCTAGCTCCAACTAAAGATACCGAATATTCCCTCTGGAAAACAACAAAAGGGTTGAAACAAACAAAAACGCAGATCCCCAATCAAAACAAACCATGGAAAATGAGCTAGAAGTGCGAAAGACAAGGCTAACATATTTGCTGAACATTTTGAAGAATCATTTCAACCTCTAAGTCAACCTCTAAGGCAACAGACCAGTTACGAAAACACTACTAATACGCATAGAACATCTGACTTCGAAGATATCAGTTCTGTAACACTGAAAGAACTAAAAGCTGAAATTAAGAACTTAAAAGCAAATAAAGTTCCTGGTTACGACCTGATAACAGGGCAAATAATGAAGGAGCTGCCTGAAAAATTATTGCATATATGCGATACTCAGGAAAAAATATGTACCAATGCAGTCAAAACTATAGCAAAAGTAATAATGATTCCGAAACCTGGCAAGCCACCGAATGATAGGATATCTTACCGGCAAATTTCACTTTCACCAACAATAGCGAAATTGTTTGAGAGGCTGTTGCTTAAAGAGAATCATAGAACAAAAAAACCTTATCCCAGATCATCAGTTTGGTTTCAGAGAAAAGCACTCAACTATAGAGCAGGTTCATGGGCTGACAGATGTCATTGAGAATACATTAGAGAGAAAACAGGTTTGCTCTAGTATCTTCTTAGATGTGGCGCGGGCCTTCGATAAGGTGTGGCACAGAGGTTTACTCTTCAGATTTCATAGAGATTTACCAAAACAATATTATATGATTTTAAAGTCATATATTGAAAATCGCCACTTTCGGGTGAAATATGAAGAAGAATATTCCGAGCTAAAAAAGATATCGGCAGGAGTCCCGCAGGGTAGTGTTTTGGGACCTATTCTTAACCTGCTCTACAGATGATACTGCAGTTCTCTCAGTAGGAGACACTATCGAGGAATCTACAACGAAACTTCAAGAAGCATGTGACAAAATCATAAAATGGACTAGAATGTGGCGTATCGGGCTGAATGAATCGAAATCCACGCATGTGAATTTTACTAATCTAAAAATCAACCACAAACCTCTAATCATTAACGGTCAGCAGATTCCGTATGCAAATAAAGCTAGATATCTAGGGATGACCTTAGATACCAGGCTCAGATGGAAAGAGCATGTTAAAAAGAAAAAAGATGAACTTGATATCAAATATCGAAAAATGTATAAAAAAAACTCGGAATTGTCAACTGAAAATAAATTGCTGTTATATAAACAGGTGTTAAAACCAGTATGGCCACTAAAATAAAACAAACTTTTCAAAACATAGTGCTACGAGGTAAAGTTAACGCTCCGTGGTACATTAGGAATGATGACCTTCATAGGGACCTAAATATCCAAACGGTTGAAGAAGAAATAAAAAAACTTCCCATAATTCATGGACAACGTATTTATCGACACGTAAACGAAGAACTTCGTGGTATGTTTGATACTTCACATGCAGTCAGACGATTGCAGAGAACGAAACCACATGATTTAATGGATTAAGAACAACACTGCAAAGACCATTTCAGTAAATTACCTATAAATGGAGCTGGGAAATGGGTCTCTTCGTATTCACAAGTGACTAAATTAAGAAAAAAAAATTACTAGATGAATTGTATTCAGTTGTAATAGTTAAAAAAAATCTCCTGAATCTCCAAATCCTGAACATAACAAATAGGATCTAGGTTTCGATCAGTTACTTCTTACCAGGACAGATCCTGTGGTCTCTAGATTGAGTGATTTGGTGGTTCTCGACTCAAGCACACATGTTTAGATTTTACAGTAAACCATACATACTCGGGCGTAGTTCTTTAAGTGAAGGGCATTTTCTTCTTGAACCGCAATCACTGTTACCCTCGCTCATAAGATAAGATCTGAACTCAAGTGTGTCTAGATTGGGAACTTATAACTCATCCACTTAAAATTTCATTCTTTTCTTTTGACCTAGGACGATCCCTCTGTCGGTATTTACAAATTATACAAATCATGAACAACATTGCTATGGACCCTTTCATAAATTAGTCTCAACTTTATTTTACAACCTTAAGTTTGCTTGGTTTGATGTGATTCGAATCTTATAATTAAAAATTTTTTATGAAAACTCGCGTAAATGTATACGTTTTGTTACTCACGCCTAGAAGTATGCAATTGTAAATGTATTAAACTTTTTTCGGGTTCAAATATTTGCTATATTACCCACTCTTATAAAATATCTTATTCATAAGAATTCGTTAAGCAATGAGTTGCAAACGCTTTACGGTTGAGGATATCGATGGTTGATGACATATTGCACAACACCTGATAGTTTTGACCCTCTAAACTATACCATAAAAACTGCAATTTACACTAGAACAGTATTTTGTTCCAGTGTATTTGATGTTTTATCACCTATCCAGCACAGTTTCCGTCCATCTCGGTGACATCCAAAGAATATTGAATAAATTGTGTTAACTGCAGTAGATGATGGATTTAAGGACTCGGCTTTTTCGCCAGGTATTGGCAAGCATTTAAATTTAATAAATATCAACAATTAGAAATCTTTATTATAATAAATTTCACAAAACACAAACCAAATGGCACCCTTGACCACTACAACCTTTTATCCGCTTTTTCGTATATACTGTGAAAGCGACGAAACAGTAACACCTTTGAATTTTGAGCACTCTGAAATAGATAAGCAAAGAGTTAGTCAAATCTGAATTAGATTTACCAAAGTACTGTATCGAATACTTCTCGCTTTAAAGCCTGCTTCGACTCGTAATCCGATTTGGCTAAAGCTACTCGAATCCAATGTGGACAATCGGGTATCGCCCTATGTATGATCCATGTCATGATGAACATCATATGCTCCAAGAACACCATCAAAGCCAACCATTGGTAATCGTCGAATGTAGTGGTTAATTGACTGTAAATAAATAGGTAGTTTAATCATCACACAGATTTATAAGATTTAGATTAATTTTTACTTAATTTGTGGCGCCAAATAAATAATTCCGCAATTGGTTACGATCGACATCAGCGACATAACCTGAAACGCTAATAACCAAGCTCCAGTGTCCTTTGCCCGTTTGGCAAACGGTCGACGATACATTTTGCATAATTTAAAAGCATCCACTCGAATCTCAAGGATATTGTTTAAGAACGCCCAGAACGCAGCTAGTGGGGCGACCGACGAAAATAGCACAACATAACCAAATTGAACATACAGCTCGAGATAGTCTTCGTATGTCGAATTATATTCATCCAAATATCGTTCGCGCCTATTTTGATGCACAATCGGATGTTCGATTTCCAATTTCTCGAGGAACAACTCTTCATACAATTCATCGTCTTTTTGTAGCTGAGTCTCGTTCACCCGCTTGATACGCTTCATGAGATTCGTTTGCAAGAATTTGTCAAGGGTTTCGAATATTCTTTGCTTGAACACGGGGAATAGAGTTTCCATTAAGTTCTGAAATGCTTGCACTATAATCAATTGTGTCATCAATTGGCTGCGTAACATTTTGATGTCTTTGAGAACGAACGCGATATAAAACAGTGATAGGAAGTTGTTGACAAACTCCAAAATTATTAACTTATTGACGCGATGACGTTCATATTGTTGTTGTGTGCGATGATTTTCCAAATCGGTCAAGAACGTTGCGATATATTCGTACACATACGATAAACCAACAACAACTGACGATTGTACAACCGATGGTAGATACAATAAATACGATTCGGCTCCATATAGTTCCCGTATATAGTCTTCGACCCAAAACTGAGACATACATATACAACCGGATAACAGTAAGCACACCGATATAACCGGCCATGAAATTAAATACATTTTTGTGTAGGTTTTGTATAGCGGATACAATGGTGTCATTTTGCCTGTTACGGGATCTTTCCCAATTTTACCATAGTATCCGATACGCGGCAAATCTAAATTCGTCATCGATATAGTGCCCCATTTATAGGACAGTGTTGAGGCACGACGTTTCCATATTTCCGTGAACACAGTCATCCAAACAACGTTGAAGACACAAAATACGGGCAGAGCTTGATACTCGTACGAAAAAATGCGCTGGAGTAGTCCGAGACATGTTGGCACAATCAACGAAATTGTATAAAAACCAACGAAAGCAAAATAAATTGCAATACTCTCGCCGAAATACTCCCGAATTTGATGAATTGGTTGATCGAATATTTTACTATACCAACTTGGTCCCAATTTCTTCAGCACATCCTGATCATGAAGGGAATATATATTCGTGATCATGCCATTATCGAGCGCCGCCTCAATAATTGACTGTCCATGGTAGAGTGTATGGTATTCGGAGCCGGGGAAATTTCGTTCATTCTTCTGCGCTTTGATACTTTCGAGCGCGTGCTTTACAATGATTTGTCGATCGGCGTACGTCATTAGATCCTCGATCTGCATATTCTCGTTTAAAAAGAAATCGTCGAGTGAGACAACATTAAAATTTTTCATTACACCACTTTTTGTTCGCTTCATAATACCAAGTTCATCGGCTAGCTCGAGCAGTTTTATTTTCGCCGCTGACACATGTATGGTCAATCCACGATCGCTAGACGTTAATGGTTCACGAACTAGTAATAGTTCAGCACCGCCATGTAATTTTTTACCCCGTATCTTATCGATAATCCAGTACAGTGTATTCCGGTTTATAGTCTTTGCAAATTCTATCACAGCATAGCTTTCAAATACATCGTCACCACCCTCTAAATCTAAATTACTAATGGAACCTTTGCGCTTCGTTGGGCCAGCATTGTTTCCACCGGTAAACTCGTTCAGTAAACTGTCAGTCTCTTCCATTTGTTTTCGTGTATCCATAGCTGAGATTACGGCAAATTGTGTGGCACGCTGTTGTTTTGCATTACTTTTTGGCTTGTCGTTTCGATGGCTCGGATCGAAATGAAACGGGCTCGATTCTCTGTGATGTGTATAAAATGGATACTCGAGATTATCACGTTTGTTAATTACAGGTTGTGTATTGTCTAGAATAGAAAGAATATTGTTAAATCGATCTGGACAGCTTACAAACCTCAAAGGCTTTTGTGTACTAATAAAAGCGTGGCCTATTTACACGTATCAACAAAATGGCTATACGCACTTGCTGTTCGGTTAATAAAATCCAACACATTATAGTAAGATAGTTAGTATATAGATAACTGATAACAGAAGCGTATATCGGTTTATATCAGTCATTTTGAATGCATCACGGATGCAACAATTCTTATTTGAACGAACTCAACACAAACACGAACTCAACTCAATTTATCAAATACTTCATTACCTTCCATCGCTAGTTTGATCAATTTTAATCTTACTTTCATTCGGCAACCACGATGTTACCATAAGTTCTAGAACTATATAGAGGAAAGAGGGAAGAGATAAAGATTTAGAATTAATTCTTTAAGTGCGATTAGTATACAATCATATAGATGTGTGAAGTGGTTAGTAAATAAAATATGAAAATAAATTCAGTTTGATCAGATGGATGGTAAATGAGATGATGAAATTGTAGCAATCATTAGTAACGATACAGTAAAACGACTAGACTAGCGTGTGAGTACTGTATTTTTCTTGGTTGGATTATCAACAACACTATTACACTATTGCAGGACATCCTAAACTATAGTCACCATATGTATACATTATCTGTCAATAGTTTGTGGTTGAATTCATGCCTATCAATACTTCGATCTGTTTTGCGGCTGCCACGATATTTTTTAGATTACTACTCCTTACATCAAACAACAACAAGAATTGAGATACGCACCATAGAGTTAGATAAATGCTTTTACTCTTGTTTGCCACTAAATATGAACTACGACGGTAATTTTTGACTACTTACAATCGATGATTCAGTATCACTGGAACAAAGCCCATTAAGGATCTACGCAATCTATTGGTTGGATGTAAACGACATCTATCTCAGATATATCAAACACATGTTCTAAATTCTAGCATACGAGATATATACCCTTTTCACTCACTTATTCGTAACAAACACTAAAATTCACAGACCAAATAGTTAAAGCTGCGGCAGCTGAAGCGAGAGGTACCGGGTTCGAATCCTGATAGGGCAGTGTGCCAAAGGGATTTTTCACCATCTGATTACGATCGGTGGTGTGAATGAACGCATCTATAACCCCCTGTTGGAGTGCAGAATTCATCGGCCAATCCATCTTCCATGTCAGTATACTATAGGCTGGCATGGAGCTATGCAATGTGCAGATGGTTCAATGTAAATCGGACCTATATAGCCATACGTCCTCGATTTGGCTGTAATGGCGTAAGGTAAGGACGTAAATAAGCGTACCGCGAATCTGTCAAATCACATTAGATAAATTTAAGGCTCGTATTAAAGACGGTATGCTACAAAACGGTGAAATCCATTTCCAATTGGTATCAGAACTGGGATTGTTGATACATTTATCAATTTAGGATGTGCTAAAGAGGAACCAGATATGTCTGAGTGCAAAGAAGAAACGTTCTGACAAAGTGTTTTGGCTCTGCAGATGGAAGCTGGCAAGATACGGTTTTGTCCACAAAGATACCACACTGTCTGGCAGCGTGTAGAGTCGCAAGAAAACTTAAAGGACCAATTTTCAAAATCATTCGAAAAGGTAAAACCTGAATGTATATTTCCAAATTCCAAGACCATGGTAAGGAGGGAAGGAAGACCATGTTCACCAAAAAGTAGCACATGACGTTAGTTCTAAAAACGATTTCCTTCGAAGTATCCGAGGAGTTTGACAGCTTCATTGAAAGGACGCCAGGAGAAACCATGAGAAACCCTTATTAAAAAATAATAAGGAAGAAGGTCTTCGTAGTGCAAATATGTTATCACGGAAGGAACGCTAGCCTATATAACGTTCAGAAGAGAGATTTGTCTACCTTGGGGTTACAATACACCCAGGCATGATACAACACCAATGCGAGGGCTGGAATTTCCAAAAAAGAAATTGAGGTCAAGGAGAACGAAATCTATCAAAACTATAATTGTATTGGGCAGGTCCATACAACATTATCCATGAATCAATGCCCGAATTCCTAAAATAAACTAATATGGGTTATAGTACTGCGTATATTGGTGTAATGATCGAGACAGAACCATATAGGTTACAATTTAACCGGAGACATTCCGATTTTTTCTGTCAGAGATCATTAATGATAGTCGGATTCAGTTTAAGACATACAGATGAAAAATACCACAGTGATGTGTTTTTGTCTCTTTAATCTGTTTTGCGGCTGAAGCCCGCCTAATTCTTAGTTCTCTTTAGCTTTTTATACCTTATGTCGGATCCAAATCGTAGACTGTTAGCTGTAGACTCGATTTGTGTAAGCTACCTCACATTGTATTGCTTTCTGCTAAACTGGCAAAAGACGATTTTGTTGGACCGAAGATTCCACCACACTGTCTTCGGTATAGACGAGTTACTGGTAGCGTGTAGAGTCGCAAAGAAAATGAAAAGAATAAATTTTCAAAATAATTCGAAAAGGTAAAACCGAAAAGTTGAAGATGTGGGAAAGACCTGGCAACCTACAGAATCAGTCATTAATTTGAACAGAAAGAAGTAGCAAGTAAACAACAACCGATTTTTGAAGTACCCGAAGACTTTGAGAACTTCATTGAAAGGACGCGAAGGTTCACCAGGAGAAACTACACTATAATGTCACCGGAGAATGGACCCATGAAGTAGTTACAAAGGAGCAACAGCAAGATTCAGCTTTGAGTCTGGTTATTAATTGCAAGCAAGAAAAGCTTTACTATATAGACGTATTCTGAAGAGGACATGGAACAGTTGGTGCTACAGGGAATTAGAGGGCCTGAAATATTCGAAAAACTGTGGAATTTAAAAAGACCAAATTGGAATCAATGAAATTCGTTTCCAGAGACTATTTGTGGTAACAATCGTGGTGATATAATTGACAACTTCACGAAATAGTTGGTAGATTACAAACCATGAATCAGTAACAGTAATAAGAAAATTGGTAAATGAGCACTTCATCAACGTTACGGTTGCACACGAATCATGGACAAAACTTTAAATCACTAAGCTGTACAGGAAAACTTGAGTGGGTTCAATGAACCCGCAGTTATATGGTATGGTGAAAACATTCATCTGAACCATTGACGAAAGTGATAGATTTCAACCAAAAAAACTAGGACGAACGACTTCGACTGTTCTTGATGGCGTATTGTAGTGCAGAATACGTTATCACGGGAAAAATGCCAGACTATATATAATGTTCAGAAGGGCGACTTGGCTATCTAGCGATTTCGAGTACCTGAAAACAAGTAATACACTCAGGTAGAATACTTGAATCAGCTGAGGACAACACCGAATTAGGATTGCCACGCCAGCAACGCGAGGGCTGGAGTTTTCCAAGAAAAACAAATGAGGTCAACGAGAACGAAAGGAAGTCAGATAATACCACAGCGAGTTGTTTCTATCTCTATACTATTTGTTTTTGGGCTGAAGGACATTCAGCTGCGTAAACACGATTGCCAGTATATATAGTCATGACATGTACGATGAATTGGCCCATTAGTTTCGCAATCCAACGGAAACCTTTCGCTCCAACTGCCATAGCTATAACCTCTGCGCCATTTGGTTGGCAACAAGTGATAGTTGAAGCTACTACAATCAAATAATCGTACAAAGTAACCAGAATATAAAACGCCAAATTTGTATTAACTGTTGGGGTTACATGAAATGATTGAGAATCCATCCGATTTAGTTATATGTATGTTTAAGCTGTGTTTAATCGCAGTATCGGTGAAAAATATTCTTTTAACCAATGATGTACTAAATTGGTTTAAGTGAAGTGACGATTAATACCATAGTACCCTCAAAAAGTTATCCAAATGGAATTCAAACGCAACAGTGTTATTGCTTTGTATTTGGCTAGAAAATCGTAATCAGCCATTGTTAATAAGTTCCGACATTGACATGTGAACAAACTGTCATATCTGACGATTACACGTTACAATGAAACTGGTAGCATCAAAAAACGCCATGGTAGTGGACATCCAAAATAGGAACATAGCTACGTAAATGACTCAAAAGGTGATGGCTAGAATTCAACGTTATCCATGACTATAAGCGCAGTTCAATCAGCGAAAAATCTTTATGTGTCTGCTCGTTTCATTAGGGGTGCAAATTAAAAAATGAAGTGGAATTGATACTCTTCAAAATATAAAAATCAAGGCTTAATACTTGCACAGTAGGCAATTTGCCTAGCAAGAGAAAAGGTGCACGCTGATGGTGAAAAAAAAATTTTTACAGTTGACGTTTAATTCGACCGTGTTTGATTAGAGTAAAAATCGAAAGACGATTTAGAACAACGTATTGCTCTGCGAACCTAAGCAATCAGTGGTTGTTTGACCCGAATTTAAGCCACAGTTTTGTAGTAACTATTGGATGTTTCAACACTATCCTAACAATGGCCATAATATTCCTCGGAGTGAAACCCTTTGATTTTTTCTATGTGGCCAAGAATGGGGCAAAATACCATCACACCTCATTCGTGAAGTGTGTGAAGCCTTCTCGAACAGACTCGATGCTATTATCCACGCTAAACGTGACTAAATCCAACAATAACATATTTTTTGTAAATTTGGTAACACTTCGAGTGTCGACCCGACATAATGTAGAGACCAATAACAATATGAAATTCACACACATGTATATAGACAAAATGTATCCGCACCAGATGTTGGATCCACATTACAGGGTTATACAACTTTAAGAGATTATATAAGCTGAATGCAGTGGCAACATCAACAATCTTATTTCACGTTACGCACTATATTATGAAATGAACTTGTATTGTAAACACATCTATTCTTTATTCATTATACTCGTAACGCAGATTAAAAATTATCACAAGTATACTAAACAAAATGACTAACTGTTAGCCGGGGTACATAATATAGTTGGGAGATGAGGTGTAAAATTCCAGAAAAATTTTAATTATAAAAATAGAAATTTAATTAAGAAAATAATCTTAATTCTAAATCGAACGCGAAGGGGTGAACGAATTCGCGAGTTACGTTTATACGAAGCTATTCTGAATATACAATCAAATAGTTTTGTTTATGTTTATTGTTTATATACACGTTGGCTGATCCGTGACATCACTAAACGTCTTCAACGTATTCGTTTTATTCTTATTCTTGTATAATCTTTACACTTTAAATACATTAAAGTCAATTCTTGACTCTTGGATAATCACATTGAAGTATTCACAATTTTATGATTTATTTATAGCATTCATTATACGAGATTCTGATCTCAGTTGGTTAACACAATACACGATACACCATAAAATTAATAAAAAAAAATTTATTACACGCTGTAAATGCTGTACTTCGGCCAACTTAAAACGATGATTAGTTTCTAGTAATTACTCATTGATTAAAAAATTAAATTAAAACTATTTTTTGTGATTGTATTCGATTTAAACGCACCGACTCGTCGATACTGACTGACTGACTGAACGTATTCGTTTGTACACATAGGCAGACAACACAGACGTATAATCAAGTTCAAAAACACGTACATATTGTTGTTGTTGCATTTCTGTGTTTAGTTTACGATCGGAACGATCGAAAAACCTTCGAGTTTCTATTTTGGTTCTACAAAAATGTAAAATAATAAACCGAATATCATTCATTATGGATGGGTAACCAAAATCCTCGATTCACATGGTTGGAACAAGACAAATAGGTATTCGGTATTTGTGATTGACGTACATAAATATGTATAAGGCGGGAAATACATTTTTGGATTAATGTACTTAGAATTTGTGACTGTATGGAAGTTGCAGACGATGAGGGAACAAACTATCCAAGACCTGCAGACATGATGTACTATTATTTGTAGTAACATACTATTGGGAGATTATCGTAGATCAAACAAATCTGTCGAAACAGTACTTTAAGAAGTTAGTCAGATTCAGAAATCACTGGCAGATAAGGAAATATGCCTTTATTGAATGTACAATTGAAAGGGCATATATGGCATGGAAATTATACTTATAATCTACAGATTTTTCTTTTGTGTTATTCGTCATTCAGACTCAATTGGACCAATTGTGACATCCCTTGACGTTCGTCTATAGGTCCGAATTAACGTAGAAACCATCTGCACATTGCACGGCTCCATGCCAGCCTTTAGTACTGACATGGAAGATGAGACGTTCCATGGATTCTAAACTCGACAGAGAGTCTAGATGTGTTCATTTACCCTTTCACCCAAAATCCCTTTTGCATCCTGCCTCTATATCGATATTCAACTCCACAAATTACTGCCTGATACAATCTTGCTATCTTCTCAAGTCAAATGTCCTTAGATTAACTGGAAATGTATCCTGTAATTCATGAAACCTAAAACCGTGTCATGACATTATAAAAGTATTGAAGTAGTCACTAGTAGCTTCAATGCTCTTTGAGGTTAGTCATAAAAACTTTTATCATTCATGTACGATTCAATTATTCACCAATTCACTCTCTTCAGAATGTACATTGCACCTTACCAGAGGAAGTTGTCTTCATACTTTACTTCTTAATTTAGTGATGAAATTTCTTTTTTTCATCCCGTCCCTATTGGAGCCTCCCGCGCCAAAGGAAACCACTTTATACACTTGAATGTTTCCCCATGATTCGTGGCGCTTGATTTTTGGATAAAAAAATGGGCAGAACTATTTCAGCCCCTACCTGCTCAAATGAGACTATCGTTTTAGCATTACTAGATTAGGCCCAATATAGAGGGCGCTAGGTTGTCATATAATTGCTCATGTTATTTTATCTGGTGGTATGTAGCCATTCTATGGGTTAAAGTCTTTAAAATAGATGAAACGCAGAAACGGTCTAAATCAAACTAAGACCATATGGGCATAAAACGAAATGTGTTTGCTGATAATTGTCTCGAGCCCATAATCTTGCTTGGTATTCTCACTGAACACTGCTCTTTGAGTGATCACGTGTGACTATTGTGTAACAGTATTTGGAAAGAGAATCAGAAACTGATGAGCATTTCCCCTCTGCTCTTGTCGTGAATAGTCTCTCCTCAGGCTTCAAAGGATTCATATTTGCTGTGCTGGCAAATAGTTTTTAGATAATATAACTAGCTAGTTACTTAGTAGATTCAGTTATATATCGCTGTATTCTTCATCGGAATTCGTTCTAGCTGCTCGTCAGTTAGCATATTACGTTGGTGCATGAAAATTAACGAAATGGAGAATTGTACGTGGTCTATTCCAACACATATCTTGTTCTGTCGGTCAGAAGTCTTAGACTATAAACAAATCGATATATACTTTGTTGTTTTAGACATAAAAAGATTATGGTACGACTGTCGCCAATTAAAGCTTAATGCTTAAGAGAGTTTCTTACTACGCCGCGGTCCCGAGTTCGATTTCTCGCCGTTGACCAAAAATTAACATGCACCGGATGACATAAAACATGTTCGTTGGGCTCACTACCTACAATGTGCACCAATCGTTATAACTGGTTCGTAAGGTCTCAGTTGAGATTCGGTAGTTAAGACTAAGTCTTTCTCAACTCAAAGCGTTTGGTTTCTCACCTCTATTCCTGTGCTGGGAAGATTCGTATCTTAAAGCCCGCTACTTTCAGATTTTCCAAATCTGAACATATCAGAACAAAGTCCAGTATACCACAAGGCAGCCATTTTCATTTCTACTCTCGCAAACGTGCTCATAGTTTTTTAAGGACCAAAATAGCAACTTTACTAATATAGCAAATTCTCAAGTGGTTCCTGACTCAAATCTTTTACATGACATTCAGGTCTGGGTAGTGGGTATCTAATCATTTACCGGTTAAACCTCACTAAACGTACAGCCAGTTCCATCGATTTACAAGTCGACCATAATTATTTCTTTTAATTTTCGACATTATTCTTGTATGTCTTTTCGGGCTACTAGTAATTAGCCCGGTTTTGGGTCACTCAATTGAAGATCAATATAGTACAAGTCGTACTTTTGTTTCTGTTACAGATTTGGACTACGTCGTAATACATAATGTATTCTACTACTGTTTCATCGATCTGCGTTGTTTGAATCGTCCCAATGGCAAGAGATTAAACAGGGTCAGGATGAAATCTGACTAGAAAATCAGTGGTGAATTATGACAATGTGGGAAAACATAATGAACCAAAACCATCGGCGCCATACAGATTCAGCTATGCAATACGGGTTCAATATGGGCCAAAATTGGACTAAGATCATTTAGAGAAGATGTGAACCCTTCCAGAGAATAACTAATAGACTCTCTCGACTGTGTATAACAGAGAACTTTGTATGTTGCTTTTGAAAGGGAATCTCAACTAAACATTCGGGATAACGAGGGCCATGGTCATATTTAACGTGCTTGGCCGGTTCGAAAATAAAACGACTTATTTATATTAATTAAATTAATCATACATATATATAATATTTATTTAGAACCTGGATGAGTGAGATAACTAAATTTATGATCAAAATTTTTTGTAAACTCACTAATTTTAACTTTTTTACTATCATTCAGAAAATCATAGTCATCATTATCCGCATCATGTGATCCCGACTCCAGCCGTTTACGTTTCACAATCGCTCGCGATGAGGCTTGTTCCTCGACCGTTTTATTATATTCTAAATACAATGGACTAATTTTCGTTTTTAGTCGTTTAAGTAAACACGGATCGAATGGGAAATACGTGTCCAACGTTTCATCCGGTTTTTCATTTGCATTAGCATAAACTGTCGACAAATGTTTCCGTGCATTTTTCTCGATAATTGTGTGACAATATGCTAATTGATGTGCACGTGTTATGCCTGCAAAAGCTTGAACTATAGATGGGAGACATACACGTAACGGATTAAGGAAACACGACACAAGCGAACTGAGTTGCAACGATTCAAGATAATATAAATTTGCCTTCCCATCTGTTAGCTGGCGGCTACGAAACGCGATAACATAAAATATCACCTGGCAGACCGAATAAAATACTAGATTACCTTTGATTGATAGATTTGTGCGCGACGAATCACTTCGTTTTATGTACTCATGTGCCCAGATGCACATTTCGTTGAGCATTGTTTTAATCACTTGGAGGGGTATATAATTGGCCCGAGCCAAAAAGCTACCAATATAACTGATCGATGTTTGTCTTGTATTTGCGACAACATTCGGATCGCGAACATTATGCCAGAGCTCTTTGAGAAACTGTTCGGCATATCGTTGCTTAAAATTACATATATAAAAAAATATGTATTGTACATGATACGGATTATGAGACGGGATTATCACACTACGAAATAATATAAGAAGTAATTTGAAAAATTTATCATTAGACACCTCGTCAAGCTCCGAGTTAGTATCGTTAGTCACGAGGATAGAATATTTTTTATCGATATATACAATGAATTTATACAGGCATACATCTAGTGTTTCAGCAATTGGATGCTGCATACGTAGACTTTCGTGCTCAATTTCCATTTCTTCCACTTCGTATTCGGCATCTTCGATATCATTTCGTGAAATATTTGTATCGAGCACCACCAATTTCGTCAGTATGATTTGAAGTAAATCGTGCTCGAAATTTGGTTTAATATCTATCAGCTGGATTATGTTGTGCATGTAGCAGGAAAGGACATATGATGGTCGCTTGTAGAAAGGAAACATACTCTCGATTGTCTCCAGCATTATATCGAACGCCCTTAAAACATTACAATTTTATGTTACAACGATAACTATAAACAATTTGGTATTAAACTACTTACATTGGGATGAGATCGACCAGTCGGCCGAGTAGTTGAACTGTCACGGTTAAAACCTTTTCAAACTCTTCGGTTGGCTTATCGTCCACCCACTTATCCGTATCGGTATCGGCTAGTATCCACACCGAAACCAGATGTTTCACAATAACTGGTGTATATTTATTGTGTGCTGTTAGCAAATCGACCAGAAGCTGTTGGTACTCGTTTACTATCTCATCGTTTTTCAACAGACATTCCATGTCCAAGATTTTTTTAACAAAATAACCAAATTTTGGTTGCAACACATAGACAAGTGTTCGAATTTCTTTCAGTAATTTCAGCAAATCTTCATCACTGATCCCCTCTTTCTCCAAAATCATAAGATATTCATCCAAGTCGGAAAAATTATCGGTTTCGATTATTCCATATATAATACTTTTCAGATTTCGCTGGTTCAGCGAACCGAAGCGCAAACGCATATGAGCTCGATCCTTAACACTTTCACGATTCTTAATAAGAACGGAATGTTGACTTGGTGTCAAAGATGAGTAGCTCGTCTTGATTGTCGACATTTTTCGAGGTTATAAATTTCGTGTCAAGATAAATATTGCACAATACTGTGTAAATCAAATCCGATTCGATTCAATTAACGCACTTTTCGTTTAATATACAAATTTGACTATGGGTTTATGTTATTTTACATTTATGTCGCAATTTTGAATTTAATTTCCACAGAACACGTTTTTTCATGTCGACCGACAGCTTTTCTTCACTCTCTTTTTGATCCAGTCGTAGTTTTTGTTTTGCTGTCAAAATCATGTTCTAAAATTGTGAAAGGGATAGGGGTGGAACAAAAATTATTTAATTTAGTACTTAGTTTGTTGTGCTTAATACTAGATGGCAGGTATTGGTTTTTTGTGACATCTTCAAAAAATGTTGAAACTTAAGTGGATGAAATTGATGCTTTCGGTTTGAATCTATTCTAGGTTTTAAAAACGTTTGAGCTTTAAACTAAAGTGAACACTTTTTTGTAGTTTTTAAACTAAAAGGGTTATCCATGTGCCATGTCAGTATTATCAAACTAGACCTATCGTGATTAAGCATCACGTTAAGCTAGGAAATTATAGGATAACTGTGATATAACCATGAAAGTCTTTAAGCTCTTCCAGATGAATTCCTCAGAGCGACTTTCAGATATCATTTCTCTTCATGAATAGATCTGATCGTTGCAGTTCCCTCTGAATCTTAATTTAGTTCGGTTCGGATATATTTTGAAGCTGTTCTTCTAACTATACTACTTCGTAGTTCTTGCTTCTATAATTTCATTTGAGGCTAAATGAATAAAGAAATATTGATCATCATGAGTGCTCTATCCTTTGGGCAGATTGCAGTCTTCTTAAATTCGAAATTCCAATGCATAGGATTCCTACTTCTAAGTAGGACTGTAACGAATCGTCGTTTATGCGTCAATTTTCAGCTTGTATCAAAAGCTGAAAATTGCGACCGGGGAGGTCAGTTATACAAAGTTCCTGCTTAAATGATTTTTTGCTTAAATGAATTAGGATCTGCTGCTATCTTGGTTTAAGAAATTACGTCACGACTAGGGCTAGCTGAGGTGTTGTAAAATTTGGAAGATGCACTCTAGTTTTATGATAAAGAAGATGCTGAGACGATAATCTCAGTAGATTTTCTCTATCTCATAAACTGTGTTGCTTTCAATATTGCTTAACTGTTTTCGTTCACATTGATCCATCTGTAAAGATTATCATACCTGCATCAAAGAGGTAGTGGTACTTATATGGTTTTGTGGCGCACCTCAAGCATCTCGAGTGCTGTAGTGATTGTGGAAAGCATATTGCCGCAATAGTTTCAAGCCACTTGTTAACATATCATTAAGGGTCTCTTGCGTTCGATCTAATCAGATCCTCAGATACTTGACTTTATTGCTCGCATTCGCTGAGACGTATTCAATCCGTCCAGCAAATGCTTCAATGTTACTACAACAGAACGATATAAATATAAAGTTCGGGATGAACACTGTACAAACTTTAGTCCACTCTGGAAAGTATCCCAGGGTCAAACTGGCTCCGGTCGAATTCTGTCTTTAGTTTGTGAGATAAGCTTAATCGCATATTTTATAGTTTAATCATTAGAACCTGTAAGGCTACCTGATTCGTACTCGTTGACTCAACTGCTTTAATAATTACTGGAGGGAGACTATAGCCCAATGCAAAACCGGTGGTTATTAAATTTGTCAAAACAATCATACAAAAGCCTTAATTCTTAAGTAGCTTCCAGGACAAAGCCAATTATTCCTAAGCTGTTTGATGTAGTTTTTGTCTCTATTTCATTTGGGGCCGTGTAGATTTGAGTAACCCATCTGTATACATTACACCCTTTAGTACTTTCTTAGAAGATAGCTCGGGCTCATTGCTCTCCAACAGGGGATCGCTTTTGCTTCCAGCGTCTATCGAACCCACTTAATTACCGCACCAAACCCTGCAGCTTTAACCATTGGATCAGCCTCGTTGAAGTGGCAAACTTAAAGTCAAAACATTCTCAAAATATTATAGGTTCGCAAAGAAAATTGGATGACTGTATAGAGCTTTTACCTCTTGAGCTTTCAAGCAATTTTGACTAGGCTTCCCTGTCTAAAACCTACTCAAAAAATTGCCCCGTCTGCCCTGATGCTGACCATTAAAGTGATTGTAAATATCTCTATTTAGGGATAAAGTCATAATTAGAAATAGCCGAGGTTCCGTAAAATTGGCAGTGGTACTCTTTTGAGCAAACCTATCAGCTAACCCTTACGACAGTTTTCTATCCTAAAAGGTTCAGATACTACGGTCTCAGTAGTTTTTATCCATCTCACAGGATGTAGCTCTCAAAATTACCATTGTAAATGGATATACAATTGTATCAGAGGTCATGTAGGGCCATTTATGCCAGAGTTGATCTCGTGAACAGCATGAGCACATGATCAATGTTACGTCCTTTATCGCATTTCTATTCAACGTGTTTTTGCCTGGCGATCTTTCGATCTAATCAGATCACTAGTTACTTGATTTTATTTCTCAGATTCACTGACGATCGGTTATTTAGACCAGCTCTAAGGAAAATGCCTTATTGTCAACTGGGTTTTAATGCACCTCTACCGAGCTCGTATATATACTGTTTACTTCTCGGGATGCACACTCGCGAATTTTAGTATAATCCCAGGACCTAACTGGCTCGATAGATATAACATGTGCTCCGATGGTCGGCCTATCGAATTCTATATTTTGCAACAGTTCTAGACTGCCAGATTCTAATTGCAGTTTTTGACTGCCTTGATTTGTACTCGTGACTGAATCGCTTTAATAATTACTGAAGTTGCTAGTCTCATTGTGTCAAACTTCTTACGATAGGTCGGTACCTATTCAGAAGATATTATCTTATTGAAACCTTTCAAAACAAAACATATATAGAGCCTATATAGTTGTGTCCGACCTGTTCTTTTGAATATGAGTAAGAACAACCCTTGCCTGATAAAACCAACCAATTTGAAGTTGTTTGATGTTTTAGTTGCATATTGCATTGCTCCATGATAGCTGATCGATGGGTCGGCTCATGAGTTTTGCACTCCAACAGGATCTCGTATGTGATCATCCACATAACCGATCATAATTGAATGCAGATCGGATGACTGTATAGAGCTTTCACTTCTCGTGATTTGAAGCAATTCTGTTAACTTCGTTATGACTTATATAATGACTAGGCTCGTTGTATTATTTGGTGAATTGTGTCAAAACTCACATGGTTAATGTCGTCCCTTTTGCCATTATGTCAGAAAAATCGAATGTAGTACAACATTTGCTCACTCACTCACGGAAGGTAGCTCGATCCATCACAAGATCGCTCGAAATGGTCTATAGAGCTTTTAACCGTTAAGCCCATCCGAGTTGCCTGATGAAACGATTTGACTATGTGAGTAGTCCCGCTCCACATCCAAATCGATTTCTAATGCACGATCGAACACCATATTTGCATAGACCACAAAACACGTTTGTATATTTAAAACGGTTTTTGAAGTGAAATTTCTTGTCTCGCGTGTGATGACTTAGTTATGGTATTATGTTGTCGTTGTAAATATGCTAAATTATGTTAAATTATAGGCGCACAGCTTCAAACTATCAGTAATAGATTAGCAGCGATTCGATTAAGATGAAGAAACAAAAATTGAATATCTTTTGGTTTATTATATTGTATTTGGCAAATTGTGGTAAGCGAATATTGTATTTACGAAGAATGTTTTATAAACTAACAGTTTCTGTGTTTAGTGTACGGTCAAGTCGGGAACGCCACCAATCCAAAATCTTTAGGTGAGCTATAAGTGCTTTGTATATAGTTTAGCTTCTAAATCTGTTTGTTTATGTCACAGCCACGCTGATTGATGGTTTTGTATCCCGATTCGATTACTCACCCATTAAAATTGTATTCTACAATGGAGCTACTCGGGCTACAAACAAAACATTCTCACTCGCCGATGCGACCAACATTTTAGTCGATCCAACATTCGATCGGAATAAAAATACCGTATTCTATTGTCACGGTTACAGTGAAGCACTGCAACGAACAAGTGTCCAAACGATAGTCGATGCCTATCTCAAACGAAACGATCACAATATTTTGGTGCTTGATTGGGAATCATTTGCCGCTGGAAATTATTTTATTAATGCAATGCCCAAAGCATTTGCACTGGGACCAGTAGTGGCCGACACAATAATTCGTATGTACAAGGGTGGACTTATCGTTGCTAATTTTCATATTGTTGGGCATTCACTTGGTGGCCAATTAGCCGGTTTGATTGGTGAATATGTATATCGAAATTCGAATCAAGTGTACAAAGTGAAACGGGTTACGGCTCTCGATCCATCGTCGCCGGGATTTTATCCATCGTTTATATCGCCGATAAATCGTTTTGTTGCCGAATTTGTCGATATAATCCATACGGATGCTGGTATTTTTGGGGCACCTGTAAGTACGGGCTCGGTCGATTTTTGGCCGAATGGCGGACGATCAACTCAACCCGGTTGCAAAGTGGCAACATGGCAATTTTTTACCGACAAAGATAGTATAAATATTTACTAATTCTAATCGTTATACACTGTTAACTACTGGCACACTTTTAGATACAGAGTTTTGTTCTCATCATCGATCGTGGAGATTTTGGGCGGAAAGCGTAGCGAATAGGAACAAAACTTTCCATGCGGTTCGAGCAAGATCATACTTTTTGTACACATTTGGCGAGTATCAGGCTAGCCCGATTCAGGCGTATATGGGGATCGATGCGGACCCAATGTAAGAACTACATACTACTATACTCAAACCTATGTATAATAATTTCGTTTAATTTTTTTAGACTGGTTGGCAACTACTACCTCCAAACGAACTCTGAGTCGCCGTACTCCCGAGATGAAGCCGGTATGAAATACAACGGGTTGTTGAACCGATTTGGCTAAACATTTAAATGTTATTTATATATTTATTGTGGAATAGTTTAAGAAATATAATTTTTAACCAATCACGATGCTCCGGCCATTGTACCCTGTCAAAGTGAACTACACGGATGTGAAACGATTAATGCAAATCATTATTATTGTTCGTAATTATCTTAATATCTAAGGTCGAATATCCGAACATGCAACAATTGAACATAACTATACTTAGATTTCAAGTCAGTCTGAATCAGGTCCAGCTATATATAAGACATCTCCAAATCGATATATTTTTAATCTAAAGTGAAATGAAGAAAGTGATAGTTTTGTTAAGTGCTCTAGTCTTAGCCACAGGTAAATGTACTCGAATGCCGCGGACACAAATATAGGCGTGTATATAGTTCTCTCGTTTGTGTGACGTATATATACAAACAAAAGATGTATTTTATGAGATGAAAGTAGCAAACTACAAGCAGTCAAGACGAGAATTAGGTTAACGAATGTACTCGCATTGTGTTATCAGAATGTATTATAGAAAACTTCGTTATCAATCGGTTTGCTAAGTATATGTTTGTTTCGTCTTATAGCTCAGTGTTTGTTTGAACGTTCTAAAATGAATAAGTGGATCGTGCTTGGTGTACTAGTGGCCGGAATTGGTATGTAATTCGCATTTTGCCTAAACATCTTTTGTATATATACGCTTGACAAATTAAGAGAGCATGATACAATATGCACGAGTATGTCTGTGTTCACGCATAGCGTTTGAGTACGTTTCTTACTTCTCTCTTTATACATATAGAATGTGTTGGCCAAAGATCAAATCTTAATGGTGAGTTATTGTGACAAATAAACAGTCGTCTTATTTATATATATATATGTGTGTGTGTGTGTGTGTGTGTGTGTGTGTGTGTGTGTGTGTGTGTGTGTGTGTGTGTGTGTGTGTGTGTGTGTGTGTGTGTATGTGAGATACGAATTGCGGTTAAGTTCGATTAAACGGATGTGATGCATTAATATCTCAGGTGTGGGGTATAACTAAACGATTGTTCTAGTGATGTAATGAGGTCAACTTGATCGAACAATGTGTAATCGACAACCTTATATTTAACCTTGTAACTTAAGAACATAACTTTATGCTAATCTTACTTGTGATTTCTTAATCGTATTTCTTTATCTAAACGTCTATGGTTGATTAGGAAAGGCACAAAACTAATTTACTTACCGAACAAAAGTAGTTTTTGCAATCATTAGATCTGACCGCAAAGATGTGGTTTCTTCAAATTTCTATAAACCAGCTAATCTTGAGTTGATTAAGCCAGCAATTAAGAAAACCAACCAGAGCAATGAGGCATGTAGAAAATTTGCCTCTAAATTGCTTGTGTGTGCTTATAGTATCGAACTGGTTCAACATTTGCAGATCTAGAACTGTTTATGGCAGCTACCTTAAATTAATTATTTAACAGGCAACCATGAATAAGATTTATGAGGATGCTGGAACACCATAGAATACCACAAAGTTGGCACACTCTTCCGAGTCTTAAGCAATCTTAGTTCAATCTATTTCTTCTGGTCGAAAGAACCATGAGGCTTTTGGTACTCAAGTCAACCCGAGACCGTCAAGGTGGCTCAGTGGTTAAAGCTGTGGCAGTTGGAGCTGTAGGTACCTGGTACGAATCCCTATAGGGATGAATACATCTATGAATACATCTATTGGAGTGCAAAACTTATGGACCGACCCATCTTCCATGTCAGTACTATATGCTAGCATGGAGCTATGCAATGTGCAGATGGTTCTACGTAAATCGGACATATAGCCGTACGTCCTCGATTTGGCTATTAAGGCATAAAGTAGGACGTACATAAATAAGCGAACCGTGAAAAAGCTGGGAAAGCCTTGAGCCCAAAAAAGATTGCGTAGTATAAAATATAAAAAAAGTAAACCCGAGAAGAAGTTATCTCCCTGATTTCTTCACATGTCATAAAGTGTTTCAAGATATCACTTAAAGTGGAAAGTCGGGATTGTATCGATGTAGTTGTGTCTTGATGCGTCTATTGTGCGTCTACGACTGGTTCATTAAAGAATAAATATATAGATTGGACGGCAAATTTTTAAGGGAAAATAGCACCCAAGAGCTTTCATTTTATTGAATCTATTTTATCAGTAAAGGCCCATTCTTGGAACGTCGTGGTTCCCTCTCCAAACTAGCCCATTAAAAATGACCGAGAAGCGCAAAAGGTTCATACTTTCTTAGAATATACACAGTCAAGATCACTAATAATCTGTTTCTGTATTAGCCGCCATTTAGGATATACGGATGTTAAGCAGTATCAGTTGTGATTTCAATCCTTATCTTTTCCCAAATGGATCTTTCCTATAATTATATGGCTTCACACTGTTTTAAAATATTTGATGTCCAACTAAGTTTAGCGTCTAAGATATTGCTGGTTTAAGACAAAGGAACAACAACAAAAATTGGCTTTTCTTCATAAAACAAATCATCTTACCTATAATGGTCGTCTTCCATTGGTCGATTCTCTTAGGTCAGATAATCCTACTTTTCATATATATCACATATATAATCACTTGGATTCGTTTCGGTTGGTTTAACTCCATACGTAGCAATTTTGCATATCCAACTGGTTAAGAGCTCAATCCTGTAGCAGCTGGATCTTATGCTGGTGTAGGCTTCGAATTATAATAAACTAGTGTCCGAGGGCACCTATAGTTTCTTGCCTGGTAATCTAACCGGATCATCAGATCTTTAGTTTCTGAGGAGAGCGGATGGTATGAGTCACATAGTTTTGGCCGATTAAGCTTCTCATATAGTTCTGCCCTAATTTTCGGATGATTAAAGTTCTCATATGTTTAGTATCTTATCAACATTTTGTCAGTAGTCTACTATTTCCACATTAAGGAGATGCTCCAGTTTCAATTTTATCCTGAAAGTTGCGCATAGTTTTTAGGAGTTTTGTGTTATTAAGTGAAATCTTTTTTGGTTTGTAGATTCTACTTGTTGCGTATTTGTTCAATGTTCTGCACTTCATTCGGCGGGAAGATACTCTCTAGCTGTTTGTTTGTCATCTCTTGTCCAGTTCCCATAGCATGTTGCATATCTTTTCTAGTGAAATGTCAGTATCCTTTTCATATGTTAATGGCACTGTATATCTAACCAGGTGGTTTGTTTTCTCCACTGGACTGCGTTGTATGCCAGTTGTGAGTATTTCATAAATCTGGACTCTATTTTACCAACGACATCAGAGTATCAGAACTCAAATCACAACCCCACCTTTTTAAGCTAATGACAGTGTCATAGATAAATAGATAAGTATAGATTGATAAACTTTCCAGTCGATAGCAAGTTATGTACATCCACTTTCTGGCATTTCTTCCGCAAATTCTCTATCTGAAAGGTTGTGCTTCCTGATACTTACGGTGTACGTCACTCTCTTCAAAATCATTTAAATGGTCTCTAACAAAGTTATGCCACCTGGAAACGTTCTCTGTCTCTCTCTAGTGATTACACACTCTGTCAAAAGTTCTGAAGAACACTAGTGAATACGAACTGAAATGGATTAGATATATTCAACGGCCTCTACTTACTTGCTCGCTCGCCGATCATACACAAGTGTATTATACAAAATCAAATATTTATTTTTATCCAGGGGAAATAATCCGGCCTTAAGCATTGGTCTTCTTGTTGAAATATATTCTTGACGTCCGATTTTGGCGGCCCAAATGCCACAAATAATCACGAATTGTTCGTTGACTTCTATATCACTTGTAACGATTCTATTTGATTGGTCTCACTCCATATGTGGCAGTTTTCTAGAATCACCAAACCGGTTAAGTCAAAAATTATAGTCTTATCGCTCAACACAACTTAGCGATAAAACAACGAGTCCGTTTCCAACTGCCCTAGGGTCCAATCGATGAAAGAACGAAACATATTCGAGGCAATCAATGTACCAGCTGGATCTGATAACAGCGATATATGCCAATCGACGAATAATAATAAAATTAAGTTTCAGTTGACATCTCACATCATTGATACTGTTTTCATTGCCACATTGAGTTCATCTCTATATAATCTGTTGTGGGTCCAAATGTATTCTTCTAATTGTTTTAGGCCACGTGATAGTCTTGAATATACCACTGGTGGCAGGTTCCCTTTAAATATTCCAATGAAGAGCCCTAATAAAAACTGTCTTCGCAAGGGTGGGGTAGGAACATAAATCCAAATCGCGATAGGGTCGAAAAAGTGAAGTTTTATTTACAACCATCAACTATAATGAACAAGTGATCAAGTATAATGTAATGTACCATGGGGCATATTGCATTTCTCTTCCATGTGAAGTAGTCTATTATTTCCAGATCAAGAAGTTGTTCTACTTCCTATTTTGTGCCGATAGTTGCGCTTAATATTTAGGAATTTTGTGGTATTATGTAAAACCTTCTTGGGTTCTCTTGCGTTTATGATATTCCTTAAGTTACATCTATAGCAGGGATCAATTACACTATATGTTTGTAGGTGTTATAAGTATCGACCAGAGGAAGATTTACTGATCTTTGGCACAAAGTGCTGATGAAATGCTGGGTGGAATCTTCAACAACCTATAAGAGATATCTCATTTAGTCGAAAGAGTTTTTTGTAAACCCAAGTTCAAGCTACTCACTTTCTTCTTTACAAGTCATACTGCCTAATTAAGATAAAACTTTTAGGGGAACAAAGCATATAAATTCTTGTCTTGAATGTTGTTTGTAATTCCCTTTCCAAACCCGTCCACTTTAAATAACCGAGAAGGTCAAAAGGTTCAGACACACATCAATCGATTTCATTCGTCATATTGATAAAGTCTTGGTTTTTGTACTAGCCACCATTGGCTTACCGAATTAAGTATTAAACAGAATAAGATGGAACATAATCTTCCAGGAACATGTAGTATTATAATGAACGACATTCTGAGATGGACACAGGCTTTTCGACATATTGTAAGTCATTTTAAATATCAGAGCCGGATAATGTATATGTATATGGCTCCTATATACTATAGCAGTATAGTATATCAGCTGTAATTTCAATCCCTATCTTTTCCCAATGCCGATTTACATATAATTATATCGCTTACTGTTGTAAATATTTGGACTCCAACTATGTTTAACGCCAAGGATTGTGCCGCTTAAAGATAGACTGTCTACGATATCTCTCTGACTGCTTGTATTCTAATTGACACCAGGGAAAATAATTCTGCTTTAAGGCGTTGGTCTTCTTCGTGACGCGCATTCTTGATGTCCAATTTTGGCTGGCTAGATGTCACAAATAATCACAAATTATTTGTTGGCCTCTATGATCTGTAGCCATTCTTTTTGATTGGTCCCACTCCATATGTGACAAATTTGGAAAATCACCTAACCGGTTAAGCTAAAAATTAGTCTCATCGTTTAACACAACTTTGCGATAAAACATTGGGTCAGTCTTCAACTGCTGTAGACTAGAGTCCAATTAGCTCACGCCACACGCAATTCATAAAATCGATATTTCGAGTTAAGTTCTTGTAATTGACAAGTATACTGTCGCGTCACAATTGAACTGATATATACGAATCGCACAGTAAGAACGTACAGTCAAATCCGGTAGCATATGCCTGATGAGATGGATTTGATCTTTTCGATCAGCTAGTCAGATCGAAACCGGCCTAGTGGATTACAAGATACAAGAACAAGCAACAACTCGGAAGAACAACACAATCAAATTTACGGCAAGCTACACGCTTCATTGGTGACCCCAACGGCCCTGTTTGTAATCCTTGCCCGGTAATCTTTCGATCCAACCAGATACTGCCCCCCAGATACTTTACTTTTGAAAAGTTATTAGGATGGTATATGAGCCCCAATTTTTGCAAAATTAAAGTTTCCCAGAGTCCTACGTCATGTAGAAAGAAGCATATCAGTTTTTGTACGGTTCACTGCTATAGACCCTGCCTGATTACTACAGCTTACAGAACACTATTTTGTCTTTAATCTTTTTGATTTCTGTCCACCGAATTGTCAAGGTTTTCTTATCAACGTCTTGGGAGTAGTCTATTATTTCCAGGTCAAGAAGATCTTCCAGTTCCTATTTTGGGCCGATAGTTGCGCTAAATATTTAGGAATTTTGTGTTATTAAGTAAACCTTCTTGGGTTCTCTTGAGTCAAGTCGATTTTATTACTGTTTATAGCTTCTCGTTGCGCATTTGTACATTTTTCTTTCGGCGGAAAGATACTCTGCAGCGTTTCGTTCGTCTCTTTTTGTTCCTGATAATAGATCGTTGTTGGACTTAAGATTATATCCGCTCGGAATGAAATATACAATTCCAGCTAGTGACTATTTTTTGATTATTATATTTGGATTTACCACCTTGTTTCTGATCCATAAGGCCTTAGATAATATTATCAAGATTTCGATAGCTGTATAATTTTGGTAATTATATTTGAAAAGTGTTAAAACTTTACTTACCGCGATGTCGTTCAGCAAAATCACAGATATAAAAAATTTAGCCCAAAATCAATTTGGTGTATCGTCTTGCCCGTAAGCAAAGAGATGATTAGTGTTCAGCTCGCTTTACAGTTGTAGCCAAAAATAAAATCTTTCAGGATGAAATTTTGTTTAAAAAGCCTTCGCCGCGTAGAGCGACCTCTTCGCCTACCCAAAGATGGTCTTAGCAGCATGTGATCGAGTCAGTGTACTCACGGTCCTTTGATTTCATGCTCGATATCAGTAATTTGCATTCGATTCGTGATCTCGTGAGTGACTCGGTATGTAGTATCAATGTCACGTTTTGAACCATATATCACATATGGGCCACATATATTTTTCTCTTTAATATTAGAAGCCATATCTCGTACTCATCCATCAAGGTCCAACTTTCACATCCAGACAACGGGTTTGCGATCAACAATTTGTACAATTTCAGCTTATTCGCATTAGCAAACTATTTCGATTTTAGAAGTGGAAGTAGATGATACAAAGCCCGATTGTAAGCGGTAAGGTGGACCTTGATATCACTCCCCAGTTCATTCCTTTAGCCGCAGCCACAGCAGGAGTTAAGTCAACTTTATTATTAGCTTCTACTTGTTGTGTATTTCTTAATTTTTTACACCTTGTTCGACGAGAAGGTAATCCCAGTTTTTAAAGTATTTATCGGTGTCCTAGTTACAAAGAAATAAGGATTTTGATTAATTTTCCAGTCGATAGCCATGTTAAACACACATTCTGGGATTTCTTCTACAATTGGTTTCCGATTCTTACGGTATGCGTCGCTTTATCCAAGTCTATAAAACGGCTTCCAATGCAGTTGCACCACGTGGAAACGTTCTCCCCTTCTCTCTCTCTCTCTTTGTTTAGTGATTACACACTCTGTCTTAAGTTCTATGGAACACTGACAAGCGAATCCGAGCCGAAATGTAGTAGCATACTTATTTGCAATGTCATCGCTCGCCGATCTTGTGTATTATGCAAAACCAAATATTTATTTTTAAGCACGTTTTGGCGTATCACGCAATAACATAATAATGAGCGAAACACTCTTATATCACGAAGGTTATCATTCTATTCTCTGGCAATCATACAGAATACAAACAAAAATCTTTAATTACAAGATTACGAACAAATCATGTTATCTGCTCAACTGTTCGACGTATACAATAATGTAATTGTTTACGCCGTGTAAGTGTATTGACGAATCTGTGCATGTAATAGTACCACGTTGGTTGGTTGTTTGTCGATATTTTATACTAGCTCGTTTCAGCATTGGCGGTTAATGAGTTCGCCAATGTCTACACACAAACAGAATGTGCGATCGCACACAGAGACTTCGTTCATAAAATATTTAGTTTGTAAATGGACACCCAACCGTAGAGACACGTTATAGTATCGCATCGTTTGTATATACGTGAAATCAAAGTGCCTGCATCTAGTTTTGTTTACCTTTAATTTATAAACTAAGTGAATTGTTTTTGTTGTGCCGATCAAAACGACGACTCATTGTTAAAAAGAAAGTTTCCCAAGGTATATACACAGAGCAAGTACGTGTAAAGTGTTTTGAACATAAAAATAATTGCATAATGGACAATACAAAGTTGAAGAATACAAAAAGTAAGTTGAATTTACACTATACGAACAGCATTACAGAAACTAGTTTCGAGTATGTACTCGTCTATGTATGTACATTCCGAGTCGAAGTCAGTACAGCATAAACTATATAAAATGATTGAGGAAGTGTTTTTTTAAGACGTTGTAATGAATGTAATGTCGATATTGTGACAGTGCCAATACGTCATAGAAATCAAAATTAATTAATCTAGATATTTTTAGTTTGGATTATCGTGTTAAGATAAGACGCGCGGATTTAATTTTCTGTTATCACGAAAACACATATGGAGGTTTCGTATACATTGTATCGTCTATAAACGAATGAATATTTGAATTTGACCTTTGTGAGGTCTTAATTAATGCGTTTATTTAAGTTGTTTATACCCGTGATGGTCTTGAAATCGTTTATTTTTAGTCTAATAGATGCATTTTAGTTTTATTACCCATAAACCGGCTTGTTAGTGATTGGATAGAGTGTATGAGGTGATGTATGTGAATGCGTCAATATGCTCGCATACGTCAATATGCTCTCGAGCTAAATGCAATATGGAATAAGATACTCTTCAGAAATTCGCTCCATAAACAACCTGTTTGCTATTATCAACTAGTAAACTACCGTGATGGCATTAAGCAGTCTCACTGCTAATATGATCGCTAAATCCTCTCAATTGGTCAAAATGAAAACACTTTTTGTGCCTTTGAGAAACTTTTCGGTACCACCTCCAACACTGGTAGATGATTGTTTTCACCATTATGATTGTGAAGAAGTGCCTTCATGGGCAACTTGATGTCTTGAAATATCCGCATTAATAAAAATTAGGTAGAAATTTGAGAGACTGAACGTCAACTCAGACTAAATAGTGACATTACTAGGAGGATGAAATGGTTGGGCTATCTGGGCCTATCAAAAGCTGTATAGTAAAATTTGAAGATTGAATCAAAAGATTGAACCATTGTCAAACCTATATGATCATCTTTGCCTTATACGCATATAGCTTGCATTGAGATTACTGAATCAAAGTGAACTATGTTCGATAGCAGAGATAAAAACTATATATTATAGGGTTGATGGCTTACCATAATTGAAGATGGCAACCGCTAAACTATAGAAAGTTGTTTGTGGGAACGTGATGGTCACTATTGGAACTCTAGAGAAACCTGATGGAACTCACACGAGTACAAATCAGGAAGATTTAGATGTACTAATGAAAACTCATTTTCCCGAAAGTAAGAATTCTAATGAAGTTGGTGGAAATCAACTCCCATACCAACTACCAAGTTTCAGAACATTGGAGCTTGGTGGCGAAGGTGGACAAAAGACAGAATCCGATGGAGCATCGGTTCTTTCTCAAAATTTAAAACACCAGGTCCAGACATTCCCGAGTCTCCTACAGGAAGGACTGGAAATTATCCTAGACCACCTTGAACAAATCTTCAGACCCAGTTTAGCCCTGGTGAACATTACAAGATCTTGAAGAAAAGTCAGGGTAGTGATCATCCCAAAAGATGAAAAGCCTAGATATGACCAGGCAAAAAGTTTTCGGCCTATCAGGCTGTCCTCTTTTCTACTTAAATGCTTTGAGCGATTGGTTGACAGGCATTTTAGTGATAATGACTCCAAACAACGCACATACTTGAAAGGCAGATCTGTTGAAACCGCAGTCAATGTAGTTGTTGGACGGATTGAAAGACCACTGGACAACAAAGAATTTGCATTGGGAGCGTTTCTGGATATTGAAGGCGCTTTTGACAATGCGTCCTTCAATGCAATGATCTCTGCAGCCGAAAGACATGGCATGGAGACCACACTTGTTCGGTGGTTTAGCGTCATACCAATGAGAACTACTGCAGACTGAGGTAGTGATACGACGACCGAAAGAGATGTCTTAACGGTGGGGTTCTGTCTCCGATCTTGTGGTGTCTTGTGGTCAACTAACTCCTAGTCTACTAAACGACAACGGATTTTCTGTCAGGGTTATGCTGATGACATTGCCATAATACTGCGATTAACATATAGTTGGAGTCTGATTTAGTGACCAGGGTCTATCAGTCAACCATAGGAAAACTGAGATGGGCCTATTAACAAGACGCGGGGCTCTGAGAAACTTTAGTCTTTCAAAAATTGGGCTCATACAATCCCACTCTCTTCGGAAGTCAAGTATCTGGGGGTCTAGCTAGATCGGAAGAGTACTTGGCAAAACATTTAGAAGAAGAAATGCACGTAACATTTACTGGAAATGCACAGTCATTTGGTAAAACATAAGGCTTGAAACCCAGACGCTTGTTCTGGCTATACGTTTCAGTAATCAGACCCATAATCTCGTTTGACGCATTTATTTGGTGGCCTAGAACAATGAGTGGGATTGGACGGAAACCTCTAAACCGCCTTCAAAGGCTTGTTTGTCTGGGTATTGTATAGGAGCTATGTATACCACACCTACTGCATCTCTTGAGATTGCTGTGGTTCTGCTGCCGCTTGATCTTTGGATCAGAAGGTGTGCAGCTCTAACAGCATGGGCCAATTGAGCATGGGAAAAAATACTTTTAATGTGGTATTGGTTATCAAAATGAGTGGTGATCTTCACTGAAATCGAGGCCATTTTAAACTCTCATTAAAGAAACCATAAAGTAGTGTCGGAGTGGTGAATGCTTCAAAATGGCTCAGTTATGGCCTTAACGTTCTGCATGATACGAAATTTAAACGATTGATATCTCCCATTGTACTACGAGATGAGACTACTCAGTAAGATACTCATATGTCACTTGTCACATCGAGAAGATGGAGATGCTCGAATTTTATAATTTTGATTTTCTGTTCCATTACGGCTACCTATAATCGTTGGATCAATTATTTGCCATCTCTCAAACCTGATAGCATGAAATTCGATTAGGCTAAATACGTGCAGTATCACAGTGGATAAATGATGCATTCCTAGATTGTCCAGGACTTAAGATCTTATCTTATCACTATGGGATTTGTCTGCTAGGTTTTGACTCGTAGATCCTTAGGACAGAAATAATAAACCGGCTTGCTTATGATTGGTTATAGAGTTGTTGGAGTTTATATGGGCTGTCGTATGTGAATATGTCAATATATCTCCAACTATATGTCAATATGCTATAACCTGTGCTAATTCAACTCGTAAAACTATCTTGATGGCATTAAGGAATATGCAGTCTCACTTCTAATATGATTGCTAAATCCTCTCAATTGGTCAAACTGAAAAGACTTTTCGTGGACTTTTCAAACTGAAATGACTTTTTTGAGAAACCTTTCGGTACCCCCTCCTGCACTGGTATAGATGAGTATGTTGGTAACCATTAAGGTTGTAAAGACGTACCGTCATGGGCAACTTAATCTATTGAATCTATTGAACTCAGGCCCGATTTTTCCATTGTGACCCCCTCAGTCCCGAAATCTGTTTCTTTTCTAATGAAGTCCAAAATATTCGGTCTAAAAGGTCGTCAGTTTGTCCCCATATAGGAATTGTGATCCAAAGCAATGCAGTCTATGGGAAGAGTATATGAAAAACACGAGTACAAGAAGAGCTCAACAGTTTCTTCTTCTCCACCCCCACACTGTTCGCAGTTTGCGATGTCCCCAATTTTCATTCGGAACATATGATTATTCAGGGAGCAATTTCCCGTGAGAATGGTCAGCAAGATCCTTAAAGTGGGTTTATCATAGTTTAAGAAGGACTGGTTCATTGATCCAAATAAGATTTTGAATAGTCGACAGGAGATCAATTTCATCTCCTGTGGTGGTGATCATCAAAGTGACAGTGAATTTTTAGTTTAAAAGATAATGACATCACTCCTAAAGCGGACTCAGGTCCCACATAAGTGAAAGCGACACCCGAACGGTCTAATTTGTCAGCCAATATATTTCCTTTAATACCCATGTGACTATGAGTATCCAGTGAAGTTTAACTTCGTTCAGACTGCCTAGTCGACTTGAGGCAATGTCATAAAGGATGCGGATACTACGATCTCTGCAGTTCATCTCCTTTGCAAAGAGTGCTACTCTCAAAATTTGCATCAATTTTCACCTCAAAGATAGTAGCGTACCTACCAAGGGAGATAGATTATTCGACCTCAGGATTTTGTATGTATAACCCGGCACCAGCTAGATTTCAGCACACTGATCCGTCAGTAAAGAGGTAGGATGGACTGTTATAGTCCCGTGTGTGATTTCCGGTAATAGTTACCCAATTATCCAGATTTCTTTATTAGGTAAAAATTCGAGGGACTTAACGTCAACTCACTAGATCAGAATATTCAGTTAGCATTACAGGTGCCATCTGGTTCAATCAAAAGCTTAATGGTACAAATTTAATATTAAATCAAAAGAACCATTGTCAAAGCCATATGATCATTTTAGTCTCCTTGGTGTATAGCTTGCATTGAAATAACTGAATCAAAGTGAACATTTGTTCGACAGCAGCGATTAAGACTCGTATAGGGCTTGTATCTTACCTATACATCTTCACTGATGGTCACCTTAATACATTTAAAGTATTAAATGCGATATTTTTTGACCAGAATGAGTGGAGGACCTTCACTGAAACAGAGGGCGTTTTTAACTCTCTCACCAAAGAAACGGCAAAGTAGTGACTGAGTGGTGGATGGCTTCATATACTATCTTAACGGTCTGGGTCATACATTTAAACCATTGATTTCTTCAACCATTAATTTCTCCATTTGGAAGCCTAATCGTTCGATCAATCATTTGCTATCCTTTAAACCTGATAACACTATAGATTGATTCGAATGAAAATTTTCGACGGATTCAGAATATAAATATATTCGAATGTGAATTTCGATTAAACAAACAGAAAACTGCAGACTAACCCAGAACCTTAGCCTAAATACATGCCTAAATGGGTGTCGGTTGAAACAAGCTGGTCTTCAAGAAACTCGATCGATAGTAAATGGTGGAAACCTGAATTGTTCAGGACCTAAGATATACTCATAAAACCAAAGATAATAATACCCACATCTTGACAGCAACATGGTTTCGAGAACTGCAATATATTTGAAAAGTATTAAAATTTTGGTTACAGAAACCGTACAGCAGAATGACAGTCGTAAAAATTTGGCTTAACTACGATTTGAAGTATCGTCTTGCTGTTAAGCATGCTGTTAAGCAAAGAAATGCTTGATTGTGACTGTAAATAGAACCGTAAGCTCTGTTTACAGTAGTAGCCAAAAATAAAACCTTTCATTATGAAAGATTTTTGAAAGGCTGCGAGATCATTTTAATATATCATATAGGCTCCGATTTCTCCAAGAATCAGATTGTTGACATGGTCCATATCGTGTAAACAATCCCACTCCATCGGATACGATTACCAGCCAACTCTTGATAGCAATATCTAGTTGATAGCCAACTCTTGATAGCTTAGAAGATTGGAATAATAAGACAAAACCAGATCGGTCTCTATGCCGTGGAGCCACCATCGATGCCGACAGTGACCTCTTCGCCTACCTGAATGTTTCGTTCGCAGCACGTGACCGAGTCAGTGTACTCACTGCCCTTTGATTTCATTCTCGATATATGAAATCTCGACTTCCCATTAAATTCTTGACCTCGTGATAGAAAGAAACTCGGTATGTATAATCAGCATCGCGTTTTGGGCCATATTCCACACGCATGATTCATCTCTCGAATGTTAGAAACCATATCTCGTACTCATTCATGAAGGTCTAATTCTCACATACATACATAATAATCCCTCCACAACATTGTTGTGAGTAATGATAGATACTTGAATCTGGTCATTTCTTTAAACAAGAGATTTGAATACTGTCCAAAGCTGAAATCCTGTTCCAGTGGATCAAGTATATCTTTCACTGCGTTGCCTCTTAATCCGCAACCATCTAGATATCTTCTGAACATGCCAAAAGATGATTGGATTGCCAGAATAAAATCTTATCACAACAAGTGTTTCGACTTTACGAAGGACGTATTCCAGCATTAGGTTAAAACGTATCTGAGACAGTGCATCTCCTTGTTGAACACCAAAACTAATTGCAGAAGTTCTCAACTTTAACACAGTATTGTGACTTCGTTACTGTCATTTAACACAGATACACATCCGGATAATTTCTGTCTTTAAAAGGCGACACAGTACACATCCCCAAAGACCCTACAGTTATCTGTATAGTAAGATAGTTGCAATCATTTTGCAATAACGACATTGGGCTGTCTCAATCGATTCTATACCACAATTAAGATGATGAAGCAACCGCATCTATAAAACGAGATAAGATGGTTTTATTACGCTAGATAGATAAAGTTTTAAACCTCAAATCACATCCGGAAGTGGTCTATTACAGAATAAATAATTAGTCAAATCAACCATCTATCATCCATCTCGATAAAAATCCCGCATCTTAATCGAAAACTGGTGGTCATGATGATGATATGGTCAATAAACCAAACTAATATGTAAATAAATTATGTTTTATGTGTTATGCTCGTGCAGATAGATAGATTATAGGCATAATAATTTATGTTGAAAAAAAGTTTGTTCGCCGCCACGCACAGTATTTTGCCATACATACGACTATGTATGTATGTACTCAAATGTTTTCTAATTTTTCATGAAATTTGTGTTGCACGTAACACTCGTACGAGAATCTATTGGGTAAGCAATAAATTCTAAAGTTAGAACAATTTTTGTTTATAGCCAATTTGGCAAACTTTATGTACTTCGTAAAACCTTTCGGCATCATTGTATCGCATGTACATATATGAGACTCGTATGTGGCATTTTTATACATGTCATCATAATAGATTGTAAACAATTACTGACCAAACTAACAATTATTCTGTTCATGTTCATTAAGCATAAAACACGATTACATTCATCGTCGTGGATTAAAGGCACTGACCGTCCTCGATACAAATCTGAAAATTTCCATTGAATTGCAGCTATATCAAAAACTTTACTTCGACACAGTGAGACATCTTTTGGTTCATTTTTGAACTATCGGTTGTTTTGCCGCTCTCCATTGACTATGCTACGTGACAAAAAGTCACTATTAAATTCCCGATGAATGACATGAGTCGATAAACGTTGGGAACAATTATTTCCAAAGAAGAGAGTCAAGTTGGGTACAAATTTCGGTAGAAGTAAAGATCCGTGCTGGATAGAAATGACGCCATTATCTAAAATTGTGCATCAACGTCTGAGATTCCCAATCAATCATCGTTCAGAAGGGTAAAAGCAGACCTATAAAGTTCGGCATGTGCAATATGGTCCAAATATGAATAAATAAAAGAATTGACTGTATAGAAATAACTGTGGTTATTGTTTATTTATTGGAAGATAGTCTAAACAGCAATATATAATAGTACGAGCCCATACTCTTGGGAGTCAGGAGAGATAAGTCTACGTTGTCATCGTTCATGGCCTTAAAACAATTGGCGCCTTATTTTCACATTTCTAACAGAAAAACCCAATGTTTGGTACAAATCAAGCAGATCAGAAAAACGTCTATGCTATATGCGGATCTACCCAACGGATATAGCCAAATTCTTGGCCGATGCCAATATAGCTTCAGTAATTCATGTTCGAGTACTTCTAGCGAAGACTTAAAACTATAGATAGATTCGAAAACGGCATTCGAGAACGTTGGACTAAGAGTCTATGGAATGAACACCACCGTATGTCACGCAGAAATGCATGGGATTGTGCTGTGAGTAAACGTTGGTCTAACCAACGGCTAAATAGTGCCAGGACTTATATTTTTCATTGGACAGCCAGGCAGCTTAATGATACTCAAGTCAACCAGCAGTGAGTCCAAGGGGGTGTTAGACTGTTTAATCTCGATGCAGCAACTAGCAACCATGAATAAGATAACTCTTATGTGGGTGCCGGGCATTTTGAAACTGAGAGAAATGTGACCGATTAATTAAACCGAAACAATTCTGCGATCACAAGAATGGAGATGCAGAGCGATGACGGAACACTATGAAGCCTCACAATAAACCTCATATTGGCGGAATGTTCCATATCTAAAACAATTTAAATGAATGATTTCGTTTTTAGTCCATAGATTCAGGATTGAGTGCGTCCGACCGTTGACTCTTTTGTTCGAAGTTGAATGTGGAGAATATGTTTTATGCCAAATGAATGGATTTCGACAGCGGGACCATTATATGTTCATACTCTCTCTCCTTGTACTAATATACGAAAGTTAGGAAATCAGAAAATCCTTTCCAGCTCTGAGTTTTTCGGTACTACAACACTAACTTTATCACAAATTAGTGTATGCTGTGCAGAACAGTCTAAGCATTATAAAGGGTTGTCAAACGGCTACTCTACTAGAGCGTTTCCTTTTGGCTGAGCTAAAATATTCAAAGGGACGGCAAAGGTATATGAATATATTTAAAACTGACCCTTGAGAGGATAAATTATCGAGATACATTATGATGTTCTATGTAGCATATTATTTTGGCCATAGCGTTCAGGCCATATTCTGTAAACTTATCAAATACATCGAAAGGCTGTTTAACCGGTACATTTCAGTAAGGTATAATAAGAGAGAAATTAATTTTCGAAGAATTACAATTACAGGTTGGAGAAAGAGGCCATAACTAGGCCTTTCTGAAGGACCTAGTGCAATTAGGACATTAGAGTGTTTCGAAAGAGATGTGATATTGTTCCGATTACGCATAAGCAGTGGCGCACTTATGAATGGTTCGCATTGATGCTGCTCCAGATTTAACGGTCGTTCATTATGAGCTACACTTTTGTCCAAAATTAACAGAAGTTCCAGAATGACAAATGTCAAACCTATACGGTTACTATCCATTCCGCATGAATGTGTCGTTTGCGATTAAACCAGTTGCCCCAATCAGATTGCCGGATTTCACCATCAGATTAAGCAGGTAAATTAATTGCTTAATCTGATGGTGGATCGGCTAAATCCTTACTTTCCAACTTGTGTCATTGATCAAGCACATTCATTGCTGCTAGCTGGTACTATTTGAATAAAGTCATTGTGCCACGAGTTAAAACGCACTTTACATTTTGACCAGGTCATTTCATCTATCGTTCGTTTTATGAAAAAAAGAATTTCACCAGGTGTGATCAAAATTGATTTGTTTGTGTGAGGGTGGTATTGGATGTGATATGGGCAGCTCTACTACAAACTATTATTTTGGGTGACCAATACTTCGATTATGAGAAAACAACGAAAGAAACGAAATGAGAAAAAAGAGTAGAAAAGAGCGAGAGTTTAAACAAAGACCGACAAGTAGGATGCAGGAGACGTACTCCATCCAAATAATGATCAAAATTAAGACGGAAATTTGTGTAGACAAATAGTTTGTGATACATATTGAGTGGTGCACTCCAGAAGAATCTCTTCTTCAAGGAACTGAAGGTTCTTGATTAGACTGATTGATTGGCTATCTTAGATTTTTGTGAGAGAGGCAGCAAGTTTCATGTTCAAGAATCTTTAGACGACAGCCATTAAGCTGATTTAATAGCCTGGCTATTCTAAGCCAAGAAATTAGAACCATTCTTAGACCTTAAAAGTGCGATTACCAAGTTTGATAAAGCTCCAAAAAAGCGTCTTACAATCAAAACAGGATGATGGTTGGATATCAAATATCATGAAGGTAAGGTTCATGATTTCCGGATACATATTCCATGGCTATCCAGATTAGAAGAAACTACAAGAGAATGCCATTATACCTTATTTGAGTTTTTTTATGGATTAGGATCAATTGGATGTCGGAAATGGCGAATCCAAATTAATTGACAGGTGTCAAAATTAAGTTAATTCCATATATGGGTACGATCCTATTTCGGAAAGTAGTTCTATACTGTAAGCTCCAATCATAAAGCTTTATAACAAGACTCCCATTAACGTGAAAAATTTAAGTAGTCGAGTAAAATAGGTAGCTAAGCTTAAAGAGAAGAATGTTGAGGGTGCGATGAATCCAATCAGAGCAAACATTAGCCTAAATGAGGCCTTGTAAGTTTTCGTATAAGGAATTGGTATTAAGATCTTCTCGTGAAGGCAATGGCACAACCTTTATTTCAAACTGGTAGGAAGTCTGTTGAATGCTGCATGATCTTATAGAAACCTCAATAGTAAAACGACTCAGATAGTTGGTTCCAAGAACAACATGTGCCAGCGGAATCCAACCGAGTTTCGCAGAAGTTGATATATTCAGGGCTATATGGTACACCGGAGGCACCTATATATTGGACACCAATGGCTACTATCTGACTAGTATCATTAAGAAAATCGAATTGTACGCAGTTTGTTTTATTCCAAATTATTATTCGTGAGAATGCAAGATCCTCAAAGTACATCTATCATAATTCTAGAAGGACTGGGATCTTAGCTCATTTATTTTTCCAAAGAAGATTTTGGATAGACGACAAGAGATGAGGTTGTTCAATCTCTTTAGGTGCAGACCACCAAAGTAATAGACGATATCTCTTTTAAGATATACGTCACTCATACGGCGAACTCAGGTTTTACAAAAGTGGAAGACTGGCATTAACGGGCCGACATTCTCAACCAATACGCTTCTTTTGAAATTCATGTGACTATGGGTATCCAGGTGTAGTCTAACTTTATTCAGACTGCACAGTAAATTTAGATTTAATTATTGGCATGTTGCAAACTATCCCACGCTTTGTATATGTCAGATTAAGTCTTTCGCTTTAGTAAGGAGACTGAAATATTTTGATGTTGGCCAAATAGCTCGGTAGACCGCTGTGATATGAGTGATTATTCTGATTGGTCTTCACATCCCATTTACGTTATTACAAAGGCATTTACAATTTTTCAATAGGCGCATATCAATGTTGACGGTATGCTCAAATAGGACGTGACTCTCCTTAATGTGTTCTTTCAACATATTGACAAACGCTTCCTGGAGGTCTATACGAATTATAGACCACCATTCTCAGTGTAAAGGTTTGATCGATGGATGATTTGTTTGGATAAAACACAGATTGGTACGTGTTCCAACACTAACCTGCGTTGTTGGGAGATTAAAGTTATAATATGGGATGGAGTGTTTAGACCTATAGTTACACTTCAACCTATCGTGAGTATCATGGTGAGGTATTTACGGCTGATGTGAAGTGTCATTTCGAGAAGAAGATCGGGTCACTTTTTCGCTTGTGTCGTTTTATGTCTTATCACCAAATTGTAGAGTAGAGCTTCCTCGGTGTGCGAGGCAGTATTTAAGCACTTATTTAAGGTTCTATCAGATTTGGCACAGGAAGTAAGTCTTACATTAATATCCTCTGCATAAACAGAGCCTATCCACATTGTCATGACGACCAAAATTACAGTTCGTCTTGATAATATTAATAAAATAAATAAAATTGCTTGTCTACAAAGCTTTGTAATGAAATACAACTTTTTTGCATCTAGCACGCCATATGACACGACATTCGTCATACAAGATCTAATACGAGTTTATCGCGGTTTTTTGTTTCTAATCTCATCTCACCACACTATATTATACTCTATCTAAACACACACACATTGTCTATGTATATCTAAACATTGGATTCCCTAATAGGTTTTGTTGTGTACAAAGTATTTAAATGCATAATCAATTTGAAATGAAAATTTAGTTCTCGCGTTTACTTTGCTACGGTCGCAACGTATACTCGTGTGTTGTATGTAATTCAACCAAAATGTGTATCGTGTACGTTAATTAATTCAATTAGTGTTTATGAAACGAAAAAGCGAATAAATTAAATTAATTTTGGTGTGGTGTTCGAATTCCAATTCCAATCGATCACAAATCTGTATCCACATACTGTGTGTTGTGCGCTTATCGATTTTGCGCGCGAAATTATATTATTTATATATATGGAAGACAATACTACTAGTAGTTCATCTAGTGGTAGTAGCACTGATAACAGTAATGATAACAATGAAAATCGGAAAAAGCTAAAAAATAAGAGAAGTAAGTCGAGTCATTAATTAGTTTTGGGGGAAAAAAAAAATTTTTTTTATCTAAAATTCGTTTAGGCTTGAAGTGGAAAATTTAAATTACTAACTATGTGGTGTGTGAATGTGTCCCCCCTCGACCCCCCTCTCAAATTAAAATATATGTTTTGTTATGTAAAGTGATGTAGTTAAAGTGTTATTTATAATCATAATAATAGTTAGTTGTGATCAGTTCATTGACTGAAATTAATAGAGTTGTGATAGCTGTGCGTATATACTTAAGTCGACGACGACGACGACGACGAAATTGACACGGTTGATCTGTGTGCTTTTTGGGGTGTGGAAACGATTGATGAGTGAAATTTTCTTAAGTTTGTATGTGTAATCGATAGTGCGTTAAATAAGTAGTGGGATGCTGGTTTTGATGCTCGAATCGACTTTGGTTTGAAATAATGTAACGAAACAATTGTTAGGAGAGGTCAATTTTGTGCAGCGTTATGTTTGTGCGAAATCATTAGAATTTTCACAACAATATGTGACTAGTTATGCTGATTCATTTAGCTTTGATTTAGGTTACATGTATGAATGAACGAAACCTTAAAGAGTATGAAATGGAAAGTTAGTTATTGATCGCTGTCGTTTATAAGTTCAAGATAGTGCATATAGTTCATAAACATCGCCGATCGAATTATTGTGTAGATGGTAAATAGTATAATTCTAAGTTTGAAATGACTCGGCTTGTGTTAATTCAGTTAATTTGGTCCTTGTATTGACTCCTGTCAGTTAAAACAGACAAAGGCTCTGATATTTTCACCTTGCATTAATTTTTACCTGTGTACTGTCCATGCTATTCCTCACTATGAATGCCAAAAACATGATTTCTTCACAGGAGTACTTTACCCAGTAGTTTTTTTCATTTGGAACACACGTAATAACTTAACGACTATAGAGGTCAGTGAGAAATTCAGCAACAACTTCAAAGTACACGTCTATCACAGTTCAATGAAAGCTGGAAACTTTGCTGCATTTCAACATTTCAAGAAAGGCCGGGGCTCTCGCCACTCGGACATCATGAGGAACTGCAGGGTGGACGAACTAGCGATGCGATGAGTTTCTCGAACTGCTACCGGAAAGGGCAAAGTTTGGGAGGCCCATTAACTGGTTCTCATAAGTGTAATATGGAAGTAAGATCTTTTGGTATCACAACGGACCCAACCTAACCTAACCTTGATCCAATAAAGTTTTTTAGATAAGTGAAATGAGATGATGTTACATCCATTACACCTGATGCAGGTAGTCAAAGTGACTATCGATATATTTCTTAAAGAAGGTTGAAGTGACTTGTTATCCAGTGGGGTCTGTCTTGATTCTGACAGCTAAGTCAATTCATGATTTTTATTGTCTCCCAAATAATTTTCAAGGAAACGGAATGTCCTAGAAGATGGAGATAAAAACAGTGGCGTCCCTATAAATAGAGGGTTAGATAATTCCCCTTCAGTTTACATCATACTGATCGCGGTAGGATGGGTTATTATGGTCTCATTTATACTTTTCGATGATAACTGGACTATACCATTTCGATGGGACTCCATATTGTCCGATGGTATAACGATAGTTCTGTGAATGTGACTATAACCACTTTCCTTCGTATTCGGTAATGCCCACCACTGCTGGAGAGATTGTCTCGATCTACAGATAAAATGGTAGCTAAAATCGCGAGTACTGGAGTGGGTGTGGTATGCATAGCTACCACAAGCGACATCACAACAAATCGCTACTGTTAACTGTTAACCTGTCACATTTCTTCGTTATAATAAAATCGAAGATCTAGATGCTAGTTCCGATCACCGTAGATCTAGTGGAAGTACGAATATAGTGGCTTAGAATTGTGGTGAATTAAGTGCCACTTGCGACTGCTGGATGTATGATATGTTAGCTGGATTTATAGTTCGTGGTTCCTTCCTAGTCTAAACAAGCGGTTCATGATGGAACGAGTTAACACATAAGTATCAAGTGGCCCTCTCATTTTAAAAGGGGCCTTAGAAAAGCTGAAATTCTTCACTTTTGCTTTGAGTAGTTCATTTATTTAAGCCCGTCTACTTTTGCCCATGTACTGGCATAGTTTAATCCATGATCTTCACTCAAAGTTCTTGAATGTGACTGTCACTATGAAGGCCAAGATATTTAGTATCTACATGGTCGTTAGTTGATCCTTCGAACCACATGGGTACTGTTCTCAGTAATTTTTGTTATTTTACGCATTATGACTGAACGAATAGTGATTAGTGAGAATATTCATCCTCAAAGTACACGTCATAATTCAAGGAAAAGCTGGAAACTTTGCTGGTTTATTGATCCAATGAAGGTTTCTAGACTACATGACATGAGTTTTCCTCATTATACGTGATGCAGTTAATGGACTGCACAGTGCCTATCGATATACTTCTTTAAGATAACAACGTCACATCTATGGCTGGCTGAAGTCCTACAAATGTGAAAATATGTCGGCTTGGGCCAACTCGTTTCCTTTGACATACCCTCGTTACTGGCAATCTATGGTTAAATCTGACTTCATATCCAGACAGCCAAGTCTATTCAAGGTATTTATTGTATACCAAACAATTCTCGAGGAAACGGCATTGGAATCAGTCGCTGAAAAACAGTGGTGTCCCTATTCAGAGGGTCAGATTATTTTAGTTCCGGATCTAGCTTGTATGATCGCGGTAGGATGAATCCTTATGGTCCCATTTATACTTTTCGATGATAACTGGACTAAATAATTTCGTTTGGACTCCATAGCAGCCAAGGGTGTATCGATAGTTATGTGACTAACCATACTTTCCTTCATAGTCGGTAGTGTCCACCACAACTGTAGAGATTGTCTCTATCTTGGAGCAGCTGTAAGTGCTGGACACCTTTTGATCTAAAGATGAAGTGACAACAGATCAACTGACATCTCGAGTGCTGCAGTGGGTGTGGTATACATAGCTTCGACAATCAATATTTGCTTTGCTGCTACCGTTCACCTTTCATGGTATAGCAGTAAAACCGAAGATGTAGAAGTACCGGATTGATGAATTGTGGTGGATACAGCTTATTATATAAATTCACATGTAGACACACCCCTCGTCTTCCCACAAATATGTTAGTAGAAGGACATCGTAAGGTAACCAGGACTGGTGGGCCTTTATAAAGTCGATGTTGCTACCGATGTCTTTGGGAGACATTTCTGTTCCGTAAGAAATATTATGGAAAATGCTCTTTAGATCATTGTCGATTAGATCAATTGCTGCCTGAACCATGAACTGCTTCTTTAGTCTAGGAAGTAAGCATCAACTTTCTCGCAGATGGCTATATCATTTTACGGGGTTGCAGATAAACTGTAATTCTGGGCTATTGTTCTAGACAACTAAGCTTGAGTATTTTTACTATTCTGTGTAGTGCAATTATTCAAGCCATGAGGCATAAATATTTGTCACCTTGTCTGGCACTAGCGATTTCTGAGTAAAAACACAATGGTTTGAGGCCAACACTCGCGCCACCTGAATGATTAGTTTTGAACTGTAAAATTGAGTGATTCTATCTTTTACGAACGCCATTTGCGAGTTTTTGAGGTCCATCTTGTAGATATATTTTTGGATAGGATCGGTGTTTATCGGTCACCTCTGGGCAAAATCGTTAACTTTAGATCTTTGATGAAAGTTCAGGAAAATACCTCACAGATTATGCTTTAAGACACACAAATGGTCCCTATGACGGAAAGAGCAGTCGAATTTTCTTGTCATCGCTTTGAGAACATCAGTTATTGAGGTTTGTTACGGTGCACTGGGTCTCATTGGAGTCTATTAATGGGAGTGACGTCAACGATTATCCACTCACGTCATGATATATTTGTCATAGTTAGTTTTGAGTCAGAGTTGATTACAATTCGTTAAATTCAGGGAACACATTTCCATCGAGGTTGAGTAGTACGGTTGTAATGTAGAATGACAAAGCTGACGCACAACAGATATTTGCTATTTTGAGAAATTTATAAATTCCGATTATAGCCACAGATTCTTTAAACGGCAATTTGAAGGCTGAGCAAGGTTTCCAAACGATACAATACCATGTATATGTACTTCCTAACCCTAGATAAACCGGGTGTTGTTACGATAAACGTTATTCAAACATCGATTGATTAGTGAAAATTTGTGTTATCGCTTGTAGTCGAGATAAGCTGGCTGATTACCAAACAACCTATCAATCGATTGATTTAGGTTATACATTTTCATGAAAATTATTTTTAAATTAATGTCGATATCAACTATCTCGAATTACGTCACGTCTGATTGATTACATTGTTTGTCGTGCGACTCGACTCGAGTAGTCAATTAAATATTCTTTTTCGTTTTAGGATTGTGGTTGGGTTTACGATCGGCACCGGCTGATTTGAGTTCAGCCCAAATCTACTTCTTCCACGGTACAAAATTCGATGACAATACTCGATTTCCGATCAACGAGGCCAAAAACATTGTTGCACACAATAAATTCGATAAGACAAAACGGACGGTGTTGTACTTCCATGGCTACATTGAATTTATGGAAATCGAAAGTATTCATACGATTGTCGATGCGTACACGAGACGAGGCGATCACAACCTTCTAGTGCTCGATTGGGCACGATTGGCTGAGGGTAATTATTTATTCGATGCCGTACCAAATATGCAACAATTAGGCGCCGCACTTAGCACCCACATTATGGAAATGATTGGCGAGGGTTTAGATTTGAAAACATTTCATATTGTTGGACATTCGCTGGGTGGCCAAATGGCTGGGCTGGTTGGACGAACGATTTATAAAAAATCACAAAAATATTTAAAAATTAAACGGATAACGGCTCTCGATCCCGCTTTTCCGCCATTCTATCCGGGTATTGTTAAGGCGTTGAGTAAAGATGACGCCGACTTTGTTGATGTGATACATACCGATGCTTGGTTGTATGGTGCACCGGTTAGTACGGGAACAGTGGATTTTTGGCCGAACGGTGGTAAGACGCTTCAACCGGGATGTCCCAAACGGAACTATAAACTATTGTCCGATAATGGTAAGTTGTGCTACGATATATATTGTATAATTTTTTGGGTGTTGGAATTTTAGTCTCAATCCAAAATTGAAACGCGTTGACGAGTATATAACACAAACGATTGGAGTCTCCATATACATATAGAATAAGGTTTTAATCCACGGGGTTTTCCAAAACCAATAAATTATCTATATTCAATTTAATTTCAATCTTGATGTAGCTTATATTACCACAGATTTATGTTCCCATCGTCGTTCGTGGTGGTTTTGGGCGGAAAGTGTGTACGAAAAAAATCGGCCATCATTTCATTCGGTGAAATGTAAAAACTGGGCCAATTTTAAAACTGGCAAATTAGAGCAAACCAATGTGCCGGCTTATATGGGAATCGATGCTGATCCAAGGTATTTATATAGCGCTGTCACTTTATTCACTTTACTATCACTGTTTTTGTATTGTAATTGTATTTCAGCTTATCGGGTGATTACTTCCTTCAAACGAATGGCATAACACCATATTCAAAAGGGGAAGCTGGTATGAAGTATGAGGAAGAAAAGGAAATTCCCCCCACCAAACCATAATATGCCTTATGTACTAACACAATAAATTATTAATAAAGCTTTTATAATTGTTATTGAACGACAGGGTTGTGAACTTTGGTCAAAGGAGATTACTTTAATATAACGTAAGTATGGGTTAACCCTTAAATTAAGGGCTCATAAAATTGTCGTCTTTCTCGATTTATTTGTCTGGCTGAGAAGCTTGCGATGTTTCGGAATTGTTCTGAATGATTTTGGACTTATTGATCTAACGCGTTTTGCCCAAAGGCATTCGACATATTGAATTCACTTTCAGGTGATCTGCTAATCCAATTCCATTCATATTTCCAAATTCCAAAGCGGAAAAGAAAACATGCCACTCCAAGAGGCGGGATTTGAAAAAATCTTTTGAGGATACCTCGATTTGGCTGCAAACAGAATAGTAGGAAGTTTTATCAAGAACGGAATGAGCCATTATGAACTGTAGTTTGTCTCTCATCGATGGATCTTTTCAAAATGTTGGAAGTCTAACTTATTGAACATCTGACAAAAAACCTAGAATGCGTCAACATGAAATGATTTATCTCCTGGGACTTTCGGAACGATCAGAATTTTTCAACGTTTGACGCTCATGAATCCAAAACAAAAAGAGAGATTTTAATAAACGATTGTGAATAGAGATCCAATATTATCGAAGCAAAAGTTTTCTCTCTGTTGATTGGCAGATGCAAGTTGAAACGATCGACACTCTCGTTCTCTCATATGTAAGAAGCATTGTTGAGAAAGTAAACATATTATGCTAAAAATGGTGCTTAAAGCCAATGAGTAAATTGGATGCAGGGATTATACGTCTGGAAGCCCACCATATCGTTCAAACAGCTTACTACCAACTCTATCAAAATTATAAGAAAAATACTTTTTTTTTTTATATTTTATTCTATGCTATCTTTTTTGGGGCTCAAGGCTCTCCCAGCTCTTTCGCGGTTCGCTTATTTACGTCCTACTTTACGCCTTAACGGCCAAATCGAGGACGTACGGCTATAGGCCCGATTTTCGTAGTACCATCTGCGCATTGCATAGCTCCATGCCAGCCTACAGTACTGACATGGAAGATGGGTCGGCCCATGAGTTCTGCACTCCAACAGGGGGTCAAAGATGTGTTCATTAACACCACCGATCGTAATCAGATGGTGAAAAATCCCTTTTGCATCCTGCCCCTATCGGGATTCGAACCCGGTACCTCCCGCTCCAACTGCCACAGCTTTAACCACTGAGCCATCTGGGCGATAGAAAAATACTTGAAAACTGCTTCCGGACTATCAGTGTACAGGATGGGATTCATGGATACGTGAAAGTTTTCTGTCACAACACCAAGTTAAATATTTTTAACTCCACGATTCAAGGTTACCAACCAATCTAACAAAGAATTGAGTGGGTCAGTTGGAAAATATTCATTCCTGAGTTTAAACTCAATCTAAACTCAAGTCTAAACCGATCTGGTACTCAATTGTGCAGCTTCATTTGTGCTGCAAAACACTGAGCTTTTACTTTGCCATTAAGATATCATCTTACTTTGCCATTCAGACTGGAATGATGAAACTTTAGCTAGGAACTAGTATACGTTAGTGTCACCAACAAGGCTCACCCAACTCTTTCGCGGTTCGCTTATTTGCGTCGTTCTTTACGCCATTACATAGCCAAATCGATGTTCATTCAGACCGATCGTAATCAGATGGTGAAAAATTCCTTTTGCATCCTGCCTCTATCGGGATTCGAATCCGGTACCACACGCTTTCAATTGCAACAGGTTTCAATTTCACAGTGAAACAAAGGAGATACAAAACGACTGTTGGTAGGTTTTCAACATTTGTAATGTTTTATCTCAACATTTATTCCCCTAAATGTTTACTATTTGTTTATATTTTCTCTTATGAAATTGACTATACACATCGAATGAAGCTTTTAAACTATGATCAAACCAAATACAATTGTATATAGTGAACAAACGAAGCTGGATAAGAGTTTTATAAAAGAAAATATATGTCAAAAACACCTGTGCACACGTCTTGAAACAGAATTCATGACTTCATAACATATATGTACCACAAAAAAATGTATTTCTTCGACTCCATTTCTCACAACTGCGATGAGACGATAAAAATCTCGTTTTTCTTGATTTTTCTCAAGAATTTTTATCGTAATCAATGTTAACGAAAAATATCATTGCAAAAGTGTATATGTAACAGACTTTATGGGTCAACACTTGAAGTCAACACAACATGCTTCCATTTATGTACAGGAAATGAATGTAACAACGTCTGCTGCACATAAACCAACCAACTAGTCCTCGTTCACTAGCCCATTGACATTGTCAATGCCTTTGGGTCAATGTTGTATGTTGTATATAAGCACTTGTACACGCATATAAAATATTTAATTAAAACATTGTCGGGCGATGTTTATCTGCTTTCACCTTTCTTCACGGTTCAAAGAGTTTGTAATTGTTTTTTTGTTGTTGTACTGCCAATCTGAATTAAGTCAATGGAATGGAATAGAAATTAGCAAGATATAATATATAAAATTGAAAGTGAAATGATTCATTTTTAATTTGGGATTGTACTTGTGTCGGTTCGAAAAGGGAAATTCAATTTTATCGATCACTTTCTCATTTATAGGTAAACAAACCACCGATGTTGTCTCATAAATATTTAAATGGCAATTAAATGGACCAGCTGTGCTAGTTGCGATTATAGTATTTGGAGCGTGGCCGAATCAATGTGTATTGCAATTTTGTAACTATCCGATACAATTTATATAATTCGATTGGACCAGTTTATAAATATTTCAACAATGAAAGGTGTTTTTGGCAATATGAGGAAATGGACACAACGAAAATGTTTATCTGCATGCAGAGTGGTTGGGGCTGCAACTTGTTATAGCAATTCTGAAAATTATGAAGTTCGAACTAACCCAGATCAGAGTGCTTACTAACCTATTGAAAATCAGGAGAAAGCTAAACTGTTGTTTCTGAAAGGAATACAACAATTAAGCTTGAAGAAATTCGTGGCTTAATTGAACCTTATTTCGTCATAAGTCCTAGGTGATGAGTGGTATGCATGAGATAGAAGCTGCTTCAATCTATCGACCCAGGCAAACACCAATCGTTAGGATTATCTAACCAGCAACAGTACGCGAATATGTGGTTTGTTTTGAAACCTATTGCTCTATGTTATTCTCTTGTGACCCGCAGAACGATTCTGGTCCAATAAATGGTTCATTCGCACGAAGCGAGCCAGGCCATCAGAAGCCTCAGTTCCTTCAATTCAAAGCTCATCACCCCGTTGTCTATTGCTTTAAGGCATTCAAAGCATTTACTGTCGCAACTCCGTCGCCTCCTATTCATACCCGTTCTTTTGGCATTCGCCGAAAATATAATCTGGGCATACAATAGTCGAAACCAACTTTAAAATTGACTTTGTATTCCTTCTTTTTCAGTATCTCGGTGGATACATGGTATACGAAAAATAAGCAAAAGATGACTGTGCCTTTTTTTGTAAAATTCCTCTCCTCCTATTATTCGTTCTTCTACCCACGGCTGATTTATCCTAACTACCCACTGCGAATTGGCAGCATAGCTGATGGAAAGCCAGTCACTTTAGTATTTGGCTGACCGGGAATTTATGCTTTACAGCCTTATCCAGTAACAATTATTCCTCCAGGATGCTTTACTATAGAATATCTTATACATTGTTTTTCTGTAAACGTGCTTCCTGATAATGCCACGGTGAACCCACCATATCCGCTCTGACTGGATAGAGTAGAGGGATCGTGCTGGTAATTTTGATTTCCACGGAATCTGGATGCTTCTAGGGTCAATGTTGTCGACTGTCAGGACAACCGGAATTAATAATTCGAACTATAGGTTGCCTAGTATCCAGACTCAGCATGTTATTATGCATTGACTAATTCATCTTTTGGCTTACGCTGTTCCACCGAAGATCAAACATAATCTGCGCAACGGATGGGCGGATACGAGCGCTGCGCTAGGTTACGGAACTACAGCCATCAAATGTCGTGTACTGATGAAGTAGTCAAATCATAGTAATGACTTATAATTGATCTAAAGCTCACCACGAATAATGTGTGCGGTCCAATTAGTCAAGTGGTCTAGAAAACAAGTATTCTAACAATCTATAATTCAAAGTAGGGTGATGGCTGTGATAGCCTTATTGCAAAAGTTTGTATAGTTTTGTGGCGAATGATGCGAAATGATCTTTAAAACTAATGTTCCGACTCTGTGGTTGGATGTTATAGCAATAAAGATAAACAAAAATGAAGGTAAGGAACTCAATGCTACTTTGGCACATGGTGCATACCGCGGATCCTATTTTAATTCTGCCAAACAAATCCTTAGTTAAAATTCAGAGATCAAACAACATCGGATGTTTTACAACAACAGACAAAATGAACACAGTCATCATCTTGTTCAACGCATGGAAGCTCGAGCAAGTGCCATTCGTTTTGAAAGTGCAAACCGTGCTACTGGTTCGGGTCTGATCAGATTCAACTAAAATCCCATTTTGACCAAGGAGTTGGCAATGTAATAAAATGTTAGAAGTATTTGAAAAGTTTCAAAATGTTCAGTAGATTTTCCTCGATAAAAGCTTTACGCAGTCAAAATCTGGTCTAGGGTAAATGGTGTCGACTGTCAGGACTGATAATTCTAGGGTAAATTATCTGATAATTCTAGGGTAAATGGTGTCGACTGTCAGGACAACCGAAATGACTAATTCAAACTAAACAGCACAGCGGATGGGATGAGTGCTGCGCTAGGTTACAGAACTGCAGGCATCAAATCAACCAAAACCACCATAATAAATCCTCGATGCGAGATGATTTTATAATGAAATACTCTCACTCTGCGGTTGAATTTTATAACGATAAGGTGGACCCAATACCATTTTGGGCACATGGTACCTACCGAGATACCTATCTTAATTCGCCGATGTGCTATGCCGAAGAAATCTATAGTTACAAGTAAGAGATTAAATTACATCGCAGGCTATACAACAACAGACAAAACGTGTACTGTCATCATCTACTTCAGACATTAATCACCCACTGGAGCTCGAACAGGTGCCATTCGTTTTCATTATACCGTGGCCCGTAAGTTACTATCCTTACTCTATTCAATGCCAATGGTACCACTGGGTTAGGCCTGATTAGATCCAACCAAAATTATATTTTGACCAAAGAGTTTGAGGTATAATCTTATAAAATGTTTGAGGTATTTCAAGAGTTTGTACATTAACGCAGTCAAAATCCGAACATAATTTGGAACTAACCCATATTCTATTCTATTATACAAGCAGTTAAAATACTGTTACGAGTGCAGGTTCAAAACAAAACTATAGGGTAAGTATTGGGGTCGTGGACAAAATGATGCTTTCGGCACCACTTTGTAAGAAAATGTAGATTGAGTCAAGGCAGTACTAAGCCGCTCAGCCAACTTTATATAGAGTTGTCCAGATGGTAGCTTAATGCACTGGTATATTACTTGCTACTCGGTCGGAAGGGTTTCATATTTGTTTGGGTGGGGCCATTCCGAACATTGAAAAGCTGAATATAACAAAACTACGTTAGAGAGAAGGTAACATGTAGGTTTCAAGCCAAACAATTTTGTTTCCATCTATTTACATCCTAAAGAACTGGAAAATAAACACACTCATGGCCCTGCCCAAATAACCTCAGACCTTTTTCTTTTTTCAGTCCAAAAACTGAACTGTTTTCATCAATTACTGATCAATAAGGTTACGGTCGTTTTGGCCATTATCATATACCCGAATAGCCGTGCAATTTGCAGACCAATCTGAGCTGCGTGTAACGACAGGGAAGGGATCAATGCATTTCATCAGAAAATGGGAAAATGATGTCGACTGTCAGGACAACCGAAATTACTAATTCAAACTAAAGGTTGCCAGGAATTACCAGGTTGCGTATTGGTTTAAAAAGCTGTGGAGCGGGAGTGCGTTCAGACGGTGCAATCGGTGGTGCGAATGAACTCATCTGAGACCCAGTTGAGGTTAGAATGCGTGTGCCGTCCCATCTTCCATGTCAGTACTATAGGCTGGCATAGAGCTATGCATGTGCAGATGGTTTCTATGTAAATCGCAACTATAACTGAAACGTAAAATAATAGAGGAGTGCCAATAAGGCCTGAAAAAAAGTTGCTTACTATCCAGACTCAGCATATACTATGATGTAGTTATCTACTAATTCATCGTTTGGCTTACACTCACCGAAGATAAAACACGACCAGCACCGCGGATGGAATAGGATTGTTGCGCTAGGTTACGGAACTGCAGGCATCAAATCAACCAAGGCCACCATAATAATTTCACGATGATGGGAGATGGTTTTATAATCAAAGGCTTTAACTATGCGGTTGGATGTTATAACGATAAATTGAGACAAAAATTAAGGCAAAGGACTTATATATATCTCAGAGGACTTGTTATAATTTAGAGAAAACCACATCGGAAGCTGTACAATAGTGCGGACAAAATGAGTACTGTCATCATCTATTTCGTGGCATTAATTCGAACAAGTGCAATTCGTTGTCACCCGTAAGTATACCTTTTCTAAATCCATTCAATGTCAATGGTATCGCTGGGTCGGGCCTGATTAGATCCAACCAAAATTCCCGGTTGACCAAAGAGTTGCCCTTCTTATAAAAAGTTTGTGGTGGTTGACGAGTTGAGACATGTTCAATAGATTTTCCTAGAAAAAGGCTACACTTCGTTAATCTGGTCATAATTTGGAATTAACCCAAATTCTGGTATAGTTGAAGTAGTAAGTGATTGAAAATTAGTCTATGCTCTACCGTTGACATGTTCTTTCTACATTAAAAGACTGCAGCGACAGCAGAATCAAAACAAAATTATAGTGCAAGTATTGGGGTCGAGGACAAAGCTAAAGTTGAATTGAGCTCAAAATGATGCTTTCGGCACCACTGTATAAGGAAATGTAAACTCTCCTTTAAGGCAGCCACGACGCCAACAGACAACCTTATATATAGAACCGTCCAAATGATACCTTCCCTATATTATCTGTTACTAGGTTGCTAGAGTTTTGTATTCGTTTGGGTGGGGCCATTCTGAACATTGAAAAGCTGAATAAACGAAAATAAAAGAACGTGAGAGAGAGAGAGGAAAACCTATAGGTTTCAAACCAATCATTTTTGTTTCCATATACTCACATCAAAAAACTCAAATTTAAAATAACTCACCCACGACCCTGTCCGAACCACCTCAGACCTCTTTCTTTTTTCAGTCAAAAAACTCAACTATATTCATCAATTACTGATCAAAAAGGTAACAATCACTTCGTTCATTATCATATAACCGAATAGATATGTAATTAGTAGACCAATCGGATCAATTACACGCGAAAGCTGGAACAAGTGCAGTTCGTTTGGAAAAACCCGAAAGTATTTTTCCTAACATCTATTCAATTCCAATGGAGGCGCTGGGGCAGGCCTGATTAGATCCAATCAAAATTCCATTTTGACGTAGTCAAAATCTGGTCGTAATTTGGAATTGACCCAAATTCTGGTACATATGAATTAGTAATTGATTGAAAAGTAGTCTATGCCCTACAGTCACATTGAAAATCATTTTATTTTTATTTATTTTTTTATTATTATGCAATCTGGTTTGGGGCTCAAGGCGAGTTCAGTGTTAGTCGTCACACTGAGTGGACGTGTTTTTTTTCCACTCGGTGTTTAATTAAAAAAATAAATTCGTTTGTGTGTGTGTTTGTGGCTTAATTTTTGGAATCTCAGATCAGTATCGTTATTTTATTATATTATATTTTATTATATTTAATATTAAATTACATTATATTATATATTGCATTATATATTTAGGTTTTAGTGTATATATTATAGTGGATGTACATATATCGTATTTGTGTGTGTCAGTTTGCATCGTGTATACATTGCCAGTAATAGTATTGGTATATAGTTATATACATCAATTTCAATATACAGATACACACACTTTTCCGTTGCAAACAATTGAATGCGACACGTGTGTTTTTGTTTTGTTTCGTTTGGCGAGCCAATCCCATAATTCAATCTTCATATATTTCCCTTCCCTCAGAATGATTTTTTTATATTTTGTTTTATGTGTCATAATGTATATACATATATCGAGGCATACAGTAGAGGGAATTTTTGGAGATTTTTGAATTGTAACGTGTTCACTGCATGTGTCTTTGTGTCTTTTTATATACATCAGTTGTGGAAAACACAAATTCACATTCTATAGTCTAAATTTTGATGTCCTTGAAAACGATTACATATAAATTTTTGTTAAATTTTATATAGCACGTTATTTTGTTTTTGTTTTCTTAGTTGCATTAGTCAAATAAAATTCTAAATATTTGACTATGTATTTACCTTCCCTTTTGTTTTATATATTTTGCTTATACATATATAGATCAAGTATAGATCAATAATATTGCAATGCGTATACGGGCAATGTACACAGGTTTGATCTTGTTTATATTTGTGTACATATAATATAATATATAAATGGAAATGCATACAGTGGCTTACATATTAAAACTGGTTTTTGGTTTTGCTATTTGATGGGTTTGCATGTAATGTTCTTATATTTAATTATTGTATGAGAATTTAAATTTAGTTTTTGGCTGTAATGACAGTTTTTATACGACCAGGGAGGTGCAGGTGACTTGTATGTGGGGGGTATGGAGCGGAGGCGAGGTGAAGTGGATTGGCATATATATATTTGTTGGTTGTGGATGGATTTTGGCACGAGTGGTTCAGTTGTGGGTGTTTGAACTGTGGGTGTGTTCGGGACATTTTCAGTAGCGGGACGTTTACCTGTATAGCGGGACATTGATCTGGATTGGAGGTGTGGACTTGGTTCGGTTGATGTTTGACGGCTATTTGTCTGAGTACTTCATGATGTTATGGTGGATCTTCTGGTTTCCAGTGGTTTTTATTCGTGTTTTAAGTTTCATATGTAAGCGGGGGTGTTGATATTCTAGTTTCCAGTGGATTTTATTCGGCTTTGAAGTTTCATATGTAAGCGGGGGTTTTCGGCCTTTCCGTGTTTGGATTGATTTTTATGTTTGTCTTAGGTGGGTTTAGTTTTGGAAGCTTCCTTTCAGCTGCAGAGGTGCTGAGGGGTGAGGAGCGAATTGATGGCGTGTAGTTCCAGGTATCGATAGAGGTTGCTTCCTCCAACATATTCTTGGTCGGTTTCGGCTCGGTCCGAAGTCTGGTGGCGTCCTCCGAAACTAGCCGTGGTATCGGGGCTTCCTATTGAACTGCAGGAGTGATTGTTTAGTGATTCTAAGTCACGATTGTGGAGTTGTTTCAGTCTCGTTGACATTTGAGTGTTGTTGGTTTTAATTTTTCGTCGTTCGAATCGGGCCTACGCTTGACTTGGTCGCGGGTTTTGGGATTGAATGGTTTTCAGCCGTAGTCCCGGGGTGCGTTGCCGGTGATGGAGAATGCAGATTTTGTCTTGTATCAGGTTTGAGTGTCCTTGTTCTGGAGAATTTTAAAGGATGCGTATACCTACGTTCAGGGTGTCACTTTGCTGTAGGTGTGGTAGATCTGCTTCGATTTTTACTGTTTATGGATGGGTTCAGTAAGCGCTGATTCAAATTTGCTACAGTTTTAAAAAGAGGAATAGTTGGTGTTGACTTCGAGAGGCTCTATTCATATCATTTGATAGGAAGTCGTATCTGAGTGCGAAATAGAATAGGTTGAGGTAACGTGTGTATAGCACAAGGGTGCGTGTGTTTGACCATAGGTAATAAGAAAAGTGTACACATCCACAGGGATTTTGTAGGACAGGAGTGTTTAGATTTGATGCAGAACACGAGTCTGTATCTTCCATTATTGGAGGTACATTTTGGGATTATGTTTGAGGGTTGTTTAGTCTGGAAGTTTGTGACGGGTCGGGCGGGGATTACATTTTAAGGGCGGGGAGTTGGAACTATTAGAATGTTTGGGTGTCGGCGGGATTGTGGCAGTTTTGCAGTGGTGGTTTGGAAGCATTCAATTTTGTAGAGTGTCAGGAGGTTTTGATGTTTTGGCTGGATTTTTGAAAGATGTCGCCCGTTTCTGGAGTGGGCTGGGATTGTGCAGGAGTGTCTTGGAGGAAGCGGTTTTTGTAGGTATTTGTAGATGCATGCTGGTGATTTGTTGTTTGCCTCATGGTACTGCTGTGGTAGGAGGGGTGAGGGAGGTTTCGTGGCTGGATGTGATTGGGACGGGCGTGATGGTTGAGCTAGTTGCGGTAGCGGTTGGGAGCCTTTGTTGGCATGTGGGGTTTTGGACGCGAGTGGGATTTGTTGGGAGCCCGAGGATTCACTGCAATGTGAGGTGTTTGGATGGATTACGGTTTGTTGGCTGTCGGTTGAGATAGGTCTGCACTTTTTATTTTTGTGTAGGATGGTGTCTCGTTGTTGAGGGTGGTTTGAATTAGTTTGTAGTTTGGATGCTTATAATCGGGTTCTCGTGTTAGAGTTTGCTACAAATAGATGTATGTTTGGGTCGTGTTTGGTTTGCTTGAATGGGGTTCGCTCCGGGGGGTGTCGATTTCCTCCACTTTTGGGGTGTTTCTGTTCCATACTTTCTGCATGTATGTGGTATCCCTGCCTGTGTTGTTGCCTGTGTGACGTGCATGAGTGCCTGTGGGTTGTCCATGCGTTATTTCAATTTATTAAGTTTCGTATGAAGTTTCGTATCGTATTTGGATTTAATGGTGCTTTTTGAAGTCGATATCAGTTGTTCTTTTTTGATTAATGGACGGTGAAGGTGGGGGCGGATCTACTACGTTTGTAGTAGAGTGTCATCCCTGATCACGACCATTAAATAAAAATAATAATAATTTATGGAAAAGGTTTGGTTTTAATTATTTATATAAGTGTAAATATGATGAATATAAGTGTAAATATGATTATAGTTACTAATTATGTAGTAAAAAAAAAAAAAAATTTTTTTTTTTTTTTCTGGGACTTAATTTCTTTTCCTTATGACCTTAAGTGTTGAAATGTAATTTGCATAATTTTAGAATATAAGAAGTTTTCAGACGTCTGTTTTGATTCTCTCATGAACATATTCTAGAATTGTGGTAACATCATCGTTATGGTTGGCTGGTACTTGATCTATCATACAATTATGATAGATAATACTAATTAAATTAATTGTTACAGATGCCTGAACCATAAGTTAATAAACTGGAGTTTAAATAAATAATATAATTAATATTAATTAAGTTACAGATTACTGAGCGTCTTAACTAATAAATTTATTTTAGAATTTTGTATTATTGTTTTAATTTTAATAGGATATAGCTAAGTTTTAAGTTATAGCGAAACATAACAAACCTATAACGAATTGACAGTTTATTAGGTCGTCATAAAGTATGTATATCAAATGCTGTCGGGCCTCAAAATAAAAAAATACTTCCCCTCTCGTTAGATGGTGATGGATTTGGAAATATAGGGATACAACTTTACATACAGCATATGATGAGAAGACTCCAGGATATTTAACCTAACTACTCCAGTTTCAACTGTTGAGGTAACACAAATACATATGATGAAATTAGAAATGTGCGATTGCAATAATAATCAATGTCTAAAAGTCATAGATCGTAAATGCGAAAATGATGTTGATTTACTAACAGATTATATTATTTTTCTTATTATGTAATAGGAAAATGGTTCTGCTGCGGATTGTCGCCCTTGTTGTTTCTGAGACTAACTTTCATTTTCTTAAAACCTTCAGTGTTGTAGTTTGATTTGCATAATTACTGCATATTTTTGGAATGTAAGTTTTCAGATGTCTATTTTGATTCTCTGATAAGCATGTTCCACAATTATGGTAACATTATCGTAATGGTTGGCTGGTAGTGGATTTATCATACCATATTAATTAAACTAATTGTTTCAGATTCCTAAGCCATAAGTTAATAAATTTTATTTCAGAGTTTTGTATTTTTGTTTTAATAAGGTTAGGTGTGCGGACTGGAGTTGAAATAAATAATAAAATTAATTAACTACTTAAGTTACAGATTTCTGAGCGACTTACTAATAAATTTATTTTAGAATTTGTTTTAGTTTAATCAAAATACAGCAGAGCAGATAAGTGTTGCAGACTGGAGAATGCTGAATGGCGATTGCAGATTAGTAGATTAGAATTGTGATTGTCTTGTGATTGTCTATTAACAGTAGTTTAGTAACGATTTGCCAGGTGTCTGTAACCGGGTCGTTCTCTCCTTACTAACATACCTTCCTATCCTTACCTATTGTTTTATGTAAACGGCTGTAGGAATAGGCCCGGGGTTATCCGGGAATCTTGCCTAGCACTTGGTCCTACAGTCCTATCAATCAATCAATCAATCAATCTGGTTTGGGGCTCAAGGCACTCCGAACTCTTTCGCGGTTCGCTTATTTACGTCCTTACCTTACGCTTTGCAGCCAAATCGAGGAATTACAACTATAGGTCCGATTTACCTAACCATCTGCAAATTGCATATAGCTCCATGCCAGCAGTACTGACATGGAAGATGGCTCGGCCCATGGATTCTTCCCCTATCGGGATTTGAACTGCCGCAGCTTTGACACCTGGTCGGTAAACCATTATAGGAACTACATGAAAATATTTTACAAGTAGTTCCTATAATAAAAGGCAGAAGCGAGTGCAGATTCATAAAAAAATATTTAGTAAGTGATGGGGTCGAGGATAAAATGATTCTCCCGACACCACTATTTAAGGAAATGTAGGCTCTCATTTAAGGCAGTCTTGAAGTCGCCGAGCCAACCTTATATATAGAGTTGTCTAGATGGTGCCTCCCCGCAGTTGTGTATCGTTTGCTACTCGATTGGAAGGGTTTGGTATTTGTTGGGGTAGGGCCATTCTGGACCTTAAAAAGCTGAATAAACAAAAACAATAGGACCGATCTGAGCTGTGGATAACATAGCTGCATTGGGTTCATACGAGTAGGGACAACTCGATACTACAGCCAAACCGTGGTGATTAACTTTGCGAGAGTGAAGGTTGACGAATGTCACTTAAAGCTTTCCCCTCTCTAACAACATTTTCGATTTAAAAATTATTTATACACAAATTATTTATGCAATATATATAATTGGCGTTTACAAATGTTAAATAGCAAAGCTCGTAAAATACGTTATCTTACCACCATGTTTCATGTATTTTACATTTTATTTGAAAATTGTTAAGTCACACTGATTGGTTTTATTGTTCTCGCACCAAATAACATATATCACCATACATATATAGATTATTGATTATGACATCAGCAAACAGTTCGAAGAACCAACGATGGGATTAACGGAAGGCCTTTCAAATATTGAATTCCACACCACAATGCAATATTTACCTTAAGATAACATGACCAAAAAATTTGTAAGAACAAATCGTTGGAGTGAATCAAACCAACTCAACTGGGTATATATAGACGCATACAAAAACAATTTTATTAATGGGTAGAGGGGAAAGCACACAAGAATTTCTTATGGTAATGAAACCAAAACAAAACAAAATCTTATATAGTAAAACAAGAAACAAGAAAGATAGCTCGACAAGAAATTGCACTCGTTTTGAGTTGTTTTTTTTTTGTATACTCTCGATACACACACCAATTGGTTAAGAAACCATTTCATTGATCGTCTAATCATGAATCGGTTCAGTACAAATTACTAAAAAGCTATTTGTTGTTAAATTTTAAATAAATATTGGTACAATAAAATTATTATATTTAATTAAGAAATAAGGTAAATAGTGAGACAAGACAAGAGCAAACGTTTATCGATGTACGACAAAAGGTGTTAAATTATATCGATTTGGCCGCGAAAAATGTTCGTTATTTAATTGTTAAATAATTAATTGTCCCCAGACAATGTATCCTCCACATTGGGAATCGAAAAAGTGTGCAATATATAGTTTTTGCTGCGTTGAAACAAAAGTACAAAAGTGTTAAAAAGACGATATATATTAAAGACGTTCAGTTACATTCGAAATCTTTATCGTTGCGGATAAGTACAGTGTTTGTGATAATTATATAAATAAATAATTAAATAATATGCAGTTTGATAAAATTATTCTATTTGTGATTTTGTCTTGTGAATATGCCACATCAATCTTCAGTAATGGTGTCTTAGATTTTAATCTTTTTCGTTGCATGTGGAAAAAAGATTATAATTGCCCCCATGAGGATATTGTTTATCGTATGTATACGAAGTAAGTATTATATATCACTTTTATGCTCGATTTAGGGTGGTCGAGATGGTTGGGTGGTGGTTAAATTATTTATCGAGATCTATAAAGGAAATTAATTGGCGTTTATTACACTCGTTGTGGGATTCTTAGACGAGACATAAAAGGAATCATATAATCTTTATAAAAAATAGCATTTTGTGTCCCAAATCTATTATATAACAATCGATTTATTGACGTGAAATAGTTTTTAGTTAGTTGATTGATTTATTTATGTACTATATATAAAAATGATATGGACATAAGTGGTTGTGGATTATGGTGTATGTAAAGAATGTCACAAGTGTGTTATAAAAGTGAGATCATAAGTGATACGGACCAAAGGACTGGAAAATATGTAGTAAGTGGAATAGAGATGTCACATCGCTTAAACTTTTGACATCATTCTGCTATTGATACTCTACATCCTGTCCAGTAAATTATTTTGCGAACTTTTTATTTTATTTTGCCGGAAACTCGGTACTTGGCTCCTGAGAACCTATTGGGCTGGAAATCATTTTTATAATTTTAATTGGTTATGGTCCGGATCAGCTATAGTAAATATAACAGAACCATCCGTTGCTGCGTTGAAATAGTTTCATATAAAATTCTATAATTTGTGACTTTTCGATACCTGGCTGCTGAGAATCTATTTGCTAAGATATGATTTTTGACGTTTTGAGTTGAATGCGGACCAAATATAGTAAACATAAAAAACCATCTCTTGGATGGAATCGCCGCAACCGAGATGCGTTGATATAGTTCCATATAAAATTCTTTTGTTTGAGACATTTCGGAATCTCGCTGCTGAGAAATTATTGCGCCGGAAACCACTCTTTATGTTTTGAGTTGATCATGATGCAGACCAACACTAGTAAACATAACAGAACCATCCGTTGGATGGAATCGGCACAATCGAGCTGCGTTGAAATAGTTTCATATAAAATTCTATTATTTGAGACATTTCGATACCTGGCTGCTGAGAACCTATTTGCTAGGATATGATTTTTGACGTTTTGAGTTGGTCTTGATGCGGACCAAATAGAGTAAACATAACAGAACCATCTGGTGGATAGAACCACCGCAACCAAGATGCGTTGAAATAGTTCCATATGAAATTCTTTAGTTTGAGACATTTCGGTACCTTGGTGCTGAGAAATTTTTGGGCCGAAAACCATTCTTTATGTTTTGAGTTGACCATAATGCGGACGAACACTAATAAACATAACAGAACCATCCGTTGGATGGAATCGGCACAATCGAGCTGCGTTGAAATAGTTTGATATAAAATTTATAATTTGAGACATTTCAGTACCCGGCTGCTGAGAACCTATTTGCTAGTACATGATTTTTGACGTTTTGAGTTTATTTTAATGCGGACCAAATATAGTTAACATAACAAAACCATTTGTTGGATAGAATCGCCGCAACCGAGATGCGTTGAAATAGTTCCATATAAAATTCTTTAGTTTGAGACATTTCTGTACCTCGCTGCTGAGAAATTTTTAGGCCGGAAACCACTCTTTATGTTTTGAGTTGATCATGATGCGGACCAACTATAGTAAACATAACAGAACCATCCGTTGAATGGAATTGACACAATCGAGCTGAGACATTTCGGTACCTGGCAACTGAGAACCTATTGGTCCGGAAATGATTTTTGATGTTTTGAGTTTGTCATCCTATAGACCAACTTTTGTAAAAATAACAGTATCACTCGGTGGATGGAATAGGCACAAATGAGATGCGTTGAAATAGTTCCATATGAAAATTTATCATTTTGAATATTTTGGTACATGGCCGCTGAGAACCTATTAGACTGAAAATGATTTTTGATGTTTTGAGTTAATCATGATGCAGACCAACTCTAGTAAATATAATAGAACCATTCGGTGGATGGAATCGGCACAATCGAGTTGCGTTTAAAAAGTTCTATATAAAATTCTATAACTTGAGACATTTCGTCCTTTCCAAACCATTTTCAAACCACCATGGAACTAGAAGGTTGATACCATTGGACTATGTGCATAATGGAAAAAGGAACTCTGTGATAAATCGACCAAAATTTACAATGCATGTATGTGAAGTTAGCCCAGGTGGCAACATTGATATCAACTATCACGCCCCACTCAGTTAAAAAAAATTGACTGTCATTTACCAAAGCCGATGATAGTTTCCATACACTGAGGCCAAATTATTGTGCCTTAGCGACCAAGTTCAATTACACTTAGTTAATTCACTCCAAAAACCATTGGGGACTTGTAAACGGCCCTAACCACGCCTCAACAAAGACCTTATGCTTTTTATGTCATCCGTTGCATGTTACTTATTGGTCAACGAAGAGCTTTGAACTTGAGACTTTGGCGTGATGAGAAAGCCTCTTTATCGGTAAACTACAACTGGCAATTGTCATTCCGATATTAAAGCCATATGTGAAATACCAATGGATGCTGGGATATGAGTTGGGATAGAATTTGCGATGTATCTACGGACTTGTAACGTCAACGTGAGCTTCACTTTAAAGTCTGCTCAATTGAGATCCGTAATCCGTTGAGTGGATTAGAAAAAAGGGTTTTCTATTGGCTATCGGGTTGTCTTACCGGGTGGAAAATACGAAAATGAGATTGGTGTTTATGGCATCGCAGGGCACAATCGATATGTCTAAGTATACGCTTATACAGAAGTATACTGTCGACTTTTTTGTATGTTCAGTGAAAATACCTGTCAAGTGGATCGAAATAAAAATCTGAAGTTGATCTACCTTATTTCAAAGGAGGGGCTGTGTTTACTTTAGTAGTTTGTCGTCATTTTACATCGAGTTTTAAATACTTTACTGCATTTCCATTAACGCTAGCTCTAACCTTGTTTGATCCTTGCATGGAAATAGGGTATAAGTGGATGCACATTGTCCGTATGGCGCTTCGAGAATTCAGACTGGACTGGGTGTGTAGATCTCTAAAATATTCTCTTTCAGCCTAAATCTCCTTCACTGCAGTAGATCACGTCAAACGTAACAAAGTACTGCAAAGTTGGAATTATACTGTCTATTGCAAGCAACACCTTTCATGGTATCGGAATGAGTCATTAATTTTTGGCACATACCGAAACATACCGTATGGTTAATCCCACAACACCAGTTCTGCTTATCAAAGTGCACTATGCACAATATATCATTAAAGAACCTCTAATGAGTTCAATCAAGAAAGTCGAGGATCTATCCCATTAAAAGTTTGAGAATTAGTTGAGGTCGTTTCGGCCCCAATTTTTAATTATTCGCTTTATCAGGTTAAAACTATTTTCCCAAATATTAATATGCACCAACGATCCTGAGGAGACTTGAAAATAAAACAAAATTATCCATTTTCGGGCTTGAGATTGACTATAGTTGAAATGTCTTGCTTCTCCGTGTCGTTGCGCATCTGTAACAGTTATATTGAGAAAAAACGTCAAGTAAGATTTCAAATTATCAAGTTGTGGTAGAAATAAAACTGTCAAACACGAAATTATTCAAATGACTTGTAGGCTTGCTTTGCAGTAGCCCATTCTATCAACACAATTTTTCAGAACCTTTTCGAATGTTCTACCAATGGTAACTTTGATTTTATCTTTCAAGTCTTGGATTGTCTCAGGATGGTTAATGGCAATTTTTACGACTAACGTAGAACCATCTGCAAATTGCATAGCCCAACGCCACCCTAGATTACTGACATAGAAGATGAGAACGCCCATGAATTCTGCACAGGGGGTCATAGATGTGTTTTTCACACCACCGATCGCAATTAGATGGTGAATAATCTCTTTTGCCTTCTGCCCCTATCGGGATTCGAACCCGGTACCTGACATGTTCACGGCTGTACGGGCTGAGAAGCGTACGGGTTTTACAATTAAACACTTCTATAATCGTCACAAACCCTTCCAAAAAGAAGGTCTTATTGTGACTAGAAGAAAACCCTAATGGTTTATGCAGAATTTGAAAATGTGAGATTGTTACCTTATGGTCTTTCCTCTAAACCCGCCTGAATTTGAATTCAATCAGTTTTGTAAATTTGTAAATAGCTAGGTGACCTGTCCAAAAAAAAAAAAACAATACCGATCTAATTATAATCTTAAGAATTTTACTGTTTCGCATGAAAAAAATTTACGCGGTCGATCGATCTAATCAGCCATTAACAGTGTCACCTAGAAAACCAAAATCCGAATGATTAATTTCTTTCTAATGATAATGTATGTGGCAGCTTTTTGTCCGACCAACAAACATAATGTTAAAAACCACAAAAAAAAATCGAACCCAAATCATTATCTTTGCTTGAATTCGACTTTAGACGAATTCAATCAGACGCATAAATTTTAAGATGTGTATACACAACTGAACTGTAACATTTTATAAGAAAAATCTCGCTGTGTATAATTATAACGGACTTCTTTCTTCTTCGTAATAATCGATTATCGTTATTAGAACAAAATATGTTGTGTGTTGTCTTATACAGGTTTATATTGAATGTCAGCGCATCCCCACATTATCTATACAGAATCTTGTTGTTCATCTTTAAATGACCTTAAACTCGTCTTCAATATACACATATAGGGTTTGAGTCGGCAATTAACCAACACAAATATTCTTAAATTAATAATTTAATCAAAAACGTTTATCGATAATTTATTCAAATGGACCAGCAAGATTATAAGAAATGTGAGATGAGAAATAGTTCTTTAACGGAATTTTATCGTATCACAATGTTAAAGAATTTTTATGTACCGTTCAGATTACTTTTACTTTAATCTTGAGTATATATTGATTAATAATTTTAATGTAAATTAATCAATAATTATAATTAAGAAGTAAATCCGATGATCTCATTTAAATGTGAGATTTGGCGAAACTATCTATATATGACCGACAACTGGGGTAATGACCGACGAGAATTTTGTATTGTTGCAAAATAATTTCAAAACGAAATCTGAGTCGAGTTCGCGCTATTGTTGAAGTATAAACAGTATCGAAGATTAACACAGAATATAGAACATTGACCCACTTTAATCAGCTGGTACAGATTATTGTTTATGAAACAACTTTCTGATTCGATAAATTTAATATATTCTTTAATAAAAAAAATGTCGCGCTCATTTATTAAGATGCAGGTTTTTATCTCAGCATCACGATTTTTGATTTACTTGTATCTGTGTTGTAAATATCGGAATGCCACTTTTGTGCATTTTTTATGGTCTGTCAATATCGAAAAGCCGGTCATAGTTAACGTTTTTACCATGATGGAGTTCCAGTGAGACAATGCTATCCGTGGCAGTACCGAAAATATCGCAGCCGTAAGTGAGTCAGCCAAAATGGGGCAAATCAGTTGATCCAACGCCGTTCACAGAAATAGCGAATCTTAATAATTCCATTGTGATACAATTTTCCACAAAGACCTTGGGTCTGTTTCAAAGCCAACTTATCTGAAGGCACTACTAAAGTTTGAAGCTCATTTTTGGCTTAAGAGCGTTGCAAAATATATGTTATTGGACAGCAAAAAACCTATAAGACACTCCACTATAATCACAGAAAAGTGGCCGTGCTAAAACAGTTATCAATACAATGCAACAAATATCAAGTAAATATAAAGTATGGTCGCATATTAGCTCTGACCTATTGCGGAGCTCACGCGTGTGATCTCTGTCACGTACAATTCAGCGTCTTACTCCAACAATAAATGTAGTGCTATATTCCACAAAAGAAGAGAGAGCAGCAAAATAAGCTCTTAATCTTTTTGAGAGCAAGTTAGGCTCTAAGCCCTCGTCTTCTCTAAGATAAGCTGGTAAAAAAAAAATAAATTGGGCTCATCGCTGTTGTGATTAAAAGAGAAAATTATTCCCCGGTAATCGTGTAAAAATTCGATAAAAAGGGTTGGGAATGGTTTCTCGGCAAAGCAACAACATTAAAGAAGCTCAGGACAGGGACCATTTCGATTCCAACGTTCCGGCCGATATTTGTGCAAGAGTAAGAAAAAATTCGACCTAAAGAATAAAAATTGTTAATAAGTAAACTCCCAACCACGACTACACTCACGTGACTTAGTTTCACAATACTTCATCAACATTCTCGCTTATAAGTCACTCTTTAAATGTAAGTTTCATTCATGACCTCATTGTTGTAGTAGATCAAATTTTAGTTCCATTTCGACGATCAAGATGTCTCGTTTACAATACCTTATTGTTTGAAGGTGCCGTAGTTGGAGTGAGGTACTGAGTTCAAATCGACTTCCGACAGGTGCAAAAGGATTTGTCACCATCTGATAACTATCAGCGGTATGAAGGGATAAATCTATGACCCCACTGTTGGAGTGCCAAATTCAAGAGCCGACAAATATCCATTGTAGTACTATTAGGTGGAAATGTGGAATTGGTTCTAAGTAAATCGGATCTATACCCGGAAATCCTCGATTTGGTTGTAATGGAGTAATGTAGGACCTAAATAAGTGATCCAAGAACAGTTCAGAGTCCCTTGATACCCAAAAGAAATGGAAAGATTCTTAGGTTTGCAGTTTTTTTGGGGTTCAAGGGACTCTGAACTGTTCGTGGTTCAATCGAAGACAAACAAATACAGGCAATGTTGTTCGGTTTCGATTAGCTGCTCCTTGTCAAGGCCAATTAATTTTTATATACTGGAGTACATGACTAGTAGACATATTATTAGTTAATAGTCAGCATAACTCTCGGATTTAACTATATTTATAAGCGGGGTAAAGTGTTGCTTTTACCTAAATCCTATAGGTAAAAAAAGAATCCTTAATACTCAGACTGTTGTGACCTCACATTTAGAGATGGTTGATTGATATTATAATTCGATAAAGCAACACCAGTTGCGGCTCATGTAATTTTCCCCGACACTCACGCTCGAAAACGGGTTGTTCCCAAGGTTATCAGTTGATCCTCAAATATGATTTGTAATCGAATGCAGTTTATGAAGTGCTTAACTATTTAAGAAGTGCTCAACGTTTTTCTCGTCTCCTCAGTCACGGACAGGCATCTTTGCTGAATTATTGTTCCAAATAAGATTTTGGAAAGGCGGCAATATTTGAGGTTATCCCACCTCGTCTGGTGTAAACCAGCGAAGTGACAGTCGATATCTATCTTAAAATGATAATAACGTCACTCGTTGAGTTTTGAGATACGTTACAGTTCACTGGATACCCAGTCAAGTCCCAAAAAGTGGTAGTTGCACCCAAATGGGACAATTTATCTGCCAATACGTTTCATCTGATGTCCATGTGACTGGGTATCCAGTGAAGTGTAACTTCCTTCAGACTGTTTATTCGATTCAAGGCAATATTATCCAGAATCAGTGTCGATGAAACAGTATTGGAGTCAATCTTGTTTAGGGCAGCCTGACTGTCAGAAATGATGCAGATAATACAATCTCTGCAATCTTACATAGAGTTCTGCTATCAAAATTGTTGCAATTTCCGCCTGAAAGACAGTAGGACATCTATCAAGGGAGATATATAATTACATCTCAGAATTAAGCATATATAATCCGGCGTCAGCCAGAATACAGCATACTGATCGTTCAGTAAAGATCATCAAGTCGTCACCAGAACTTTTTGACTTATAGTCATATCACGATTTTCACGGTTATGAACATTACAAAAAATTTTCTTCATGATCTTATAACGTAACCCAGGTTCAAACTGACTCTAAAGATATGTGCAAGGTAGTCTAGGATAATTTCCAGTCCTTCGTGTTGGAGAACAGGAACCGAAGAAAGAACCGACGCTTCATCGGATTCTATCTCTGAAACCTTGGTAGTTGGCGTGGGAATTGATTTCCATTTACTATATTCGAATTCTCACTTTCGGGAAAATGAGTTTTGAGCAAAGAACACTCAGCAATAATTGAAATAGTATATTGGACTGCAGAACTCCTAGGCCGCTCCATTTGAGCACAATAGGCTGATCTGGAACAATGCAATGAGGAGATAGTCTACGTAAATCGGACCTATAGTACTTGGTCTTTGATTTGGATTCGGCGTAAGTTAGGGCGTTAAACGGCAACTGTAAAAGGGTTGGTAGATCTTTGGCCCTAAACCGAGAATAGAGACAGGAATAAACTGATATTTGGTCTCCACAACAAGATTGCCCAACATATTTATTTCAATTTAGCGTTCTCTGATGTACACTTCTTTCTTGTGTTTACCTCTTTTTGCAGTGAGAATAAATAATTGGTTCATCACCTCTGGTCACGAAAACATTGATTTAAAACTTTTTTGCTGAGTCAACCCATCCAGGGTACACGTTGCGAGTCTATCTGAAACTTTAATTTAAATTGGGGTTTTCTTGTTATCTGTAATGTTGTCGGCTTGACCAGTTCTGATCTCATGACGTCCTTAAATATTCAATAGATGATGATTTATAGTTCAAATGAATTCTATTGAAGAACTCATATTAAGGCTGGGTTAGATGATCTATAACTATAGAAGTAACTATAGACGATCGTGTCAGAGTCATGAGGTGTGTGATTTTGGCCTTAACCGTTCCGCTGGGTCATTCGAATATAGAATTATGTGGCCTGTGCCTTGGATATCCACATTCGTTGAACTCTTGAATTTAAACGCAGTCTTAGTCGTGGTTGTTGACTATAACGACTTGGGACATGCCTTCGGCAGTGCTTCTCATTTCGGAATAGTACTATAGCAAGCACGATATTTGTGAATTTCGCCATTTTGGCATATATAAGTGGATTTGCTGGATACATGAGCATGGTTCTCAGAACTCCTTATTAAAGTCGATGCCACCTTGAGGCACACAACAATCCACAAAGAGTTATTCAAACGCCAACGTGCCTCAAGAAACATGGTCATAAGCATAATGTATGTATGATATGTCTGGTTGTGATGTTGACGACCGAATAATTTAATGTTATGCAAATCTGTTTATATACATCTGCACTGACTGACAACGTTGTTATGTTCGAATAGAATACGAGATGTTCGAAAACATAAATCATTGCTGGATTTGTATGTATACATTTGTAAATGAAAAATTGAATAAACTCAAATATTTACCAAAACCTTATTTAGATGAATAAAATATGTATGAAAATCTGGGAATTCGTAGACGTTGTTTACACAGAATTAGCGACATTGCGTAATCAAGATTTTATCTTATTTGTCTGTAGTCAATAATGTATATCAAAAGGAAAACTTGAAAATTAAATTTTAATGAACTTTGCGACTGCGACATGATTTAATCGGAATGGCATCTACGGTCCGTCTCGTCGTTACAGTATTTGTTCGTTTGTAGGTAAATAATTGTAAAGGGGTTTTCAATAAGAGGTTTCATTTTGATGTTGATTATAAACGAGTATTTTTAAGAGAAGTCACTGAAAACGATATCAGCCGAATGACTACGCGTGCAACACTATATCCTTTTCATGAAATGTCCCATGACCATTTCGCATATTTGCGGCTGTATGTCCGCGATAACTTCACACGAATTCCATCATTAGGGTCTTGAATCGATTGTGGGGCATTTGCATAGACCTTATCTTTCACGTCGCCTATAGAAAAAAGTCTTAATGTGTTAAATCATAACATCTCGGTGGCCAATTGTGACTCCCTTTTTTCTAGAACTAACACGGTCAGCAAACCTTTCTTGCAAAATTGTTTCGTTGCTTATCATCCCCATCAATAACTTCCAATTCCGGCCATATAAAATATTTAGTCATAGCAATCCATTCACCTTAACAGTTACACCAGTCTCATTTTCGAAAAATTAAGGTCAAATCACACCGCCAGCCCAAAAACCGCATCAAACACACCAAGAAGTGATTAACGTAGTCTATGAGATGAAAATGGGCCTCATCACTGAAGATGATATTTTGGATTATTTTGATGCATTTGAAGAAACCAATCAAGGGTATACAAATATAGGGTATACATAAGCATACAAATCAAATGCATACAAATGCGAAGATACGACGTTTTTGATGAGCGACAGGCTTGAGTTCTGGTATTAACTGAACTTTAAAAACCTTAAGACTTTAGTCTTTATGGAAAATACGGTGAAATGTCGTTTGTGGAATGTTCAATTCCAAAGTACGACGAGAAATTGAGAAACCTGGATTTCTTCAACACTATATAAGGGCAATATTTTCTTCACATCTTTAACTTGTCCCAACAGCTCAAATTTCCCTACCAGTATTACTACTGCTGACCGAGAAGGTGTTTCACGACGGCTAAAAAGTGCTTTAGTTTTGCGAATTGTGACAACATTTTCACCATTTTTAAAGTGAATTTTAACAATTTCAATGCGTTGTTGCAACCGTGTTTCGTACCATTCATTAGTGCTGGCGTAGTTTTTACTTGTCAAATGTCAAAAGATGAAATCTTCAAAATTGAATGCTGTCCAAATAACAGTCTATTCAAATGAAACCTCTTTTTTTTATTTTTGCCTACCAACCGTCAAACAGTTGGCAGCGTTTCGACCACACAACCTTGTTTGACGCATCACCTCAAAAGGGAATGGTATGGGCGAACAATATTTATGCTCAAAACTGTACATGTTGTCTTAATATATTTTATATTGGTGTTCTTTCAACCTATATACAGTGAAATCGTCATTTTATCAAAAGTTGTAATCGGTTATTCCTCGGGTCGCGAATCAACAAGGAATCGTATGATGTGTTGAAAGTAGTTTTAGATGTGCTTCGTCCTAATTCATGAAGTATGGTTGATGATCATTTACAAATGTTGTCACTGTAAATAATTTATTTTCCGTTCTACGGTTCCCAAATACACAATAAGGCCATAATCTCTTTTCAATTATTGCTGGTATAAGGTGATGACAGAGTACAGGCTATTCGGGTTGGTGTAAATGCTATTCCTCGTCAGTACAATGTCATCAATCTGATTCTGTCTCAATTGGTTTTGATCACGACCCAGAAATTTCCATGGCTGCAATCCATTAGAAAACATATCGTTTTATATCTACTTTGAAGGCATGCAAAGATGACAAAGTATGCTGAAAGGGACCAAACCTTTCAAATCAATATATAAAGTGACAGACAACAATTCTCTTTTGAATGTCATTTCGGGATCTAGAACATCTATATGAGGTACTAAGCACCAGTGGTTAAGTACTCGATTTGAAGCTTTTTTTATTGTTTTTCGGCTCTTAACACAGTTCACTTTGCTGACTTGTCACTGTAAGCAAAATGCGATTGTACGCAAGATCTGAACATTTGCATTGATTTTTTTGTGTATTAGCTTTTCGGGAGGTTTATATTCTAAGTTCCTCTGTCTTCTTTGACTTGCATAAAGACATAATTTCTGACCCTGATTACCACAAATTGACTGCTTTTAAGGCCTATTGTTGGTTTGTACTGTTACTCCATCGGTTTTGATCACGAACCACCGGCTATATTTGGAATCTTCTGGTTGTTTAGAAGATTCCAAATACAGCTCGTCTACGCCATTTACGAATCATTATTTTCTATCGAGAGGTGGCTCCTTTAAGAGATCGCTGAACCTTTTGGTTAGCTACTGAAATCTATTCTTCTTGTTCTTTAAAACTAGATATCAGATATTTAGTGAATATGATTTCACACAGATGTATATTTGCTCGATTCCAACAATCCAAGTGAACAGGAAGAAGATTGAGATGCTCCTTGTATGTGAAGCAAATGCGCACCACACAATCTGGGGAAGCACTGATATCAACGAAAGGGGTGCGTTACTATTTGATTACCCTTTCAATAACAACCTCTTGGTGTGTAAGATTGGGCAAGAACCCACTTTTATTAACAAAAATCGGCAGGAGGTTCTAGACGTAACCTTCGCCTCAGTAAAAATGTACCCTATGGTCAAGGAATGGAGAGTGGCGTAGAAACACTCCTCCTCTGACCATCGTTATATAACATTTAACCTTAACGTTTCCCCTGCCACCCGGAAAGCTTTCAGAAATCCCAGAAAGACAAACTGGAGCAAGTATGGAGAAACGCTTATAGAACTACTATTACCAGAGGTCCCTGAGCTACCAGTGACAGTTTAGGAACTGAACGGCATAGTGGACACTGCCCAACAGTTAAGCCCCGGGGTAAGCAAAAATTGGCATGGTGATCCAAGGAACTGGGGACCTATCGGAAGGCGTGTAGGACAGCATTTATTAGAGAAAAGAGTACGACAGAAGCCCAGGACTGGGACTCCTACAAGGAGGACCTCAAAGTATACAAAAAAGAATTAAGGAAGGCACAGAGGAAATCATGGAGATTATTTTGCGACAAACTGGAAGAAGTCTCCGAGACCTCTCGTTAAAGGAAGATTCTGTCTTCCAATCCTACCAGTCCCAGTTATTTAATTAAACCGGATGGACCCTGGACTGCTTCTAGTAAGGAATCTTTGAAACTTCTCATCGAAACCCACTTTCCAGAAAGCTTCGATGACTCGATAGGGACTAGTACTCACCAAGAAGCACATTCACTGTGCATAGAAGATATCGTAAGAAAAGAACGGATTCTAAATATAAGCAATTGAATGGTTCAAACCCTATAAATCAGCTGGTCCTGACCGAATTATTCCAGCAGCTTGGATGCAGGATGACAAACTCGGAGCTATCCAAAATACCCTCCTTATTATTACGAGGTGGACTGGCAATTAGCACGTCTAATACTGAATTGGTACTATTTACTAGGAAAAATAAAATCCTTGTAGTAGATCCACCTCTCTTAAATGGAAAGCGACTAGCTTTTACTGACAAGGCAAGATTTCTAGGCGTAATTTTGGACAGTAAGCTTATAGCTGCGGAATCCCAACATTCTGGAAAGAGTAAACAAGGCCAATATAGCTTTGTACTATTGTAGGAACGCCATCGGAAAGAGATGGGGCCTGAAGCCGGAGCTGGTACAGTGGCTATTCAGTTCCATAGTAAGATCTGTACTTTATGTATGGGGTGAGTGTGTGGTGGCCAACTCTTGATAAAGTAACATACAGGGAAAGGATTGAGAAGTTGCAAAGAATGGCCTGCATGCTTATAAGCAGGGCGCTGGGGACAACACCTACAAGTGCCTTGGAGGTCATGTTTCACCTTCTCCCCGTGAACATTTATGGTATCCAGATGGCAATAACTACGGCCACTCGACTATCAGCCATATCTCAGTGGAAATGTCTTCAGACAGGACACTCGACGATATAGTTTGATCACTGAGGAAAGAACTGGCGAGTCTAGACTATGCTTCGAGAAAAGATTCCTAGCTACCTACCGCTCAAGGGAATCTTGGAGGAGTGGGTCGGCAGTGGAAATGTAAGCATTGCAGTTATTTACGCATGGCTGCAAGCTACACGGTATAGTAGAAGCTGGAGTCTATATAGTGTGGTGTCGTCAACTGATATCGCAATTTAAGTGGACAGTCAGGCGGCAATCAAGTCGCTGGTTTCTGTTTCTCTGACGTCTAGGGTAGCGTTGGGATGCGGCTTGTCTCTAAATGAGATGAGTGAGCATTTCAACATCTAGGTAGTCTGGGTCCCAGGCCACTTAGACGTCATGGGAAACTGCAGGGTGGACGAACTAGCGAGGCACAGTACAACTCTCCAACTGCTATCGGAAAGGGCAAAGTTGGGGAAACTCATTAACGCACTCAAGACAGTGCTTAAAAAGGAGGCGGAAGCCTCAGCGAACGATAGGTGAACGAACATCCTCTCATCTGTAAGGTGCGATACTTATTACGCTACGTAAGAAGCTGAAACTGGTTCTCATAAGGATAAAAGGGGAGTAAGAACCTGTGGTATCACAACGGACCGTCGCCAGCCTAAGTGTGCTGTGCTCAACCTAACTTGACCTAACAATCGAATCGTATCCGAAATTTAAGAATACCATCAAGCGTTCAGTTGTTTAAAAAATGGGACGTAATGCACAATTACAAAGCCAAATCGAAAACGGCTACAGGTCCGATTTACGTAGAATCATTGTACATTGTTTAACTCCATCCATGCCAGCCTATATAACACTGGCATGAAAGATGGGTTGGCTCATGAATTCTGTACTTAAAGAGGAGGTTATAGATTTTTTCAATCACCCCACCGATCGTAATCAGATGGTGAAAAATATTTTTGCATCCTGCTCCTATCTGGTTTCGAACCCGACAACTTTCGCTTCAATTATCAAATCTTTAAATAATGCGTCATTCGGTCGATTGATAAAGATATCTCTTCGCCTCAACTAATGTATACAACAGTCTCTAGGTAGTCCTGTGAGCCCATTCATGAGTCATTACTACAAGTTTAGAATTAACCAAACCATTACATCCTGGCCAGATATGTTATCCTGGGCTAGGCTAACATCAGTGTACCTCGAGTGTTTTGACTTTCTTCGAGAGTTCGAGTTCCAGCTACCTAATTCATGCCAGACATGTACTGGTTCTTATAATACCATCACTGCACTTGGTATATTGAAATAATTGCCAATCGTTTCCAATTCGAAGAGACATCGTCGCGTGTATTATATTTTAGTCAATTTGCACCAATTTGGATGTCAGTATACTTTAACGAGCGTGCTAAACGCAAGATAAATTTTATAAACGATTTGTTTATTCATATGACGTTAATTATACGTTTGAAGCGCTTAATTACGTCATTTTCAAGTCTGAACGATAAACTTAACATCTTCGTTTATATTATGTACTCATCGATGCAAAACGTGACTCAGTTCGTTACACCGTCCATATCGCGTATTATCGGTCGTATAATTACATTGCAAATTACTTTCTATTTTTACTGTCAGAATTGGGTAGCCACGACAATTGGAAACATAATTTCACTTTAGGTCTATATAGACACAGGTTTATGCAGAATACCAACTTTCTATATATTATGCGGTTTTATGAGTCTTGGACACAACGAACTGGCCATTAAAGACTGTTTTAACCGCATTTTTATTGGTCCAGTAACCAATAAAAGGATTGATGGCTTCTTAATATCATATATACGGTTGTATGAATACCCATTTAGGTATATATAATGTGCGTGTCTGTATCGAGTTCGATTGGCTGGTCTCAGCGAGATTGCCTATATATAATCGATTTTCGTATACCACAACATTATCAAGACGTTTTATTTTACCATCGGCATCGATTTTATTTCCCAAAGCCATGAAATTGGTTTTATTTTTATTTAACGAGCGTATCAAGATGCAAGGTGAAGGGTAACGTATATTTCATTGTCGCGCCGCGTGCTCGCACGTTGATTTTATCTTAAGATGATTGTCTTGTGTGTGTATGTGTATAGCGATGGAGAGAGAAAGTGTTTTTATAGATTTTGGCAAAATGAATCACAAACAACATACTGTACACACAGATATCGTAACAATGAACTTTCTTCGCTCCCTGCAATTTTTCTGCAACGCATTTTTTATGCATCGCTTCACAACAATGTTGGTTACTGCGGCACACAATCATTTTGGTTTATAACATCATTTCACTTTTAAATTTATTATTCATTATTTTAATGTTTATGTTGCCATTATACACAGCATATCTTGTTGTGCATTGTTTTTATGATTTAACGTCATGTGCATACATGTATCATGCAACACAATCTGTCATCGATTTTGATATGATTTTTCACATTGGATATTTTTTTCTTCTATTTGCAGGAAAAGTCCCAGAGGCGTTGTGATCAATGTGAAACATCCGATTACGTTTACGGTCGCCGGTTTTAATCCGGAACACGAAACTGCAATTATCATACATGGTTTTAATGGAACGGAAAGTAATACACATATACGATATCTAAGAGATGGTAAGTATACGTAAAACACGACATGAGCTGGAAAGGTGAAAGTTAAGACAGTTGCTAAAATTATTTTATATATGGTTTGAGATCTGATAATGTTGAAATTCTTAAAAATCGTGACGTTGATTTAATATTTCAAACCGAAGTATTTTGTATGAAAAAGGCCTTGGGTATAACTTTCTATCTTAATGGTTCAAAATGCTGGCGAAAATATCGGTCAAATGAAAATCTGGCGTTCATGCAACGTTTTCCATTACCTTTTCGAGCATCTCGTGTGGCATACCGATGATTTCGGGACGAATTCTTGCCTTCAACTCGTTATTGGATGGAGTCTCGCTGACATACAAGTTGCTTTTCAAATTAATGCACACAAATAAGTCCGAAAGGGTCTAGAAATCTGGGTGGCCATTCAATGTCGCCTCGTTCTGACATCAGACGTCCAGAGAATTTTGTCACAGAAACTAAACTGTTTAATTTGCAGTGGGGCATGGTGCATCATCTTGCTGAAACCAGTAATCATCAAGACCTTTTTCACGCATTTGCGGACAGACACTTAAATAATGAGTCAACATTCACCGATATCGATTTGTTTCCAAAACTCAAATAAAATTTATTTCCAAAACTCAGGCTCCATTTCCGACCATGTTTTCCATGTTATTTGTGTTAATCGTAGGGTAATGCTCGCCTTCAGCTCAAAAACGGCCTGAGCCCTTTGTTCATAATAATTCCGGAGGGTTCTGGATATCGTGATGGTCATTCAATGTCGCCTCTTTTGGACATCAAACGGACAGAGTATTATCATTTAAGAATCTGAATTGGCGCAAACACTGGCTCAAATAATGGAGTTTCATGGATCTTGCGAATTCGGCAATTTTACTTATTAACGCTGTCAGATAGGATGAATGGTACCTCGTCGGTCATTAAAATTTGTTTCCAAAAATTAGGTTCCATTTCCGACCATGCTTATATGGCAACAAATTCAAATCATCCTTTAAAATGCACCGCAAAGTGCGGTTGCACTGACACCATAATGCTGAGCGCGGCGATGATATGATACTTTCTGGATCTGGCAAACGTTTTCTTTGATGACTTCAACCAGTTGATTGCATCGTCTCGGTTGTTGATGAACGGCATGCTGACGATATATCACTGTCCCGTGCTCTAAATTCGACTCCAAACGACACTATTTGTGTTGTTAGATGGTGCCTGTTGGTCACGATATTTTGTTCATATTCATGGACAACAACTATAATGTTGATGAGATTGAGGTGAGAACGCGCTCATTACTTATCCAGACACAACAATATAGCTTTATTACCCACTTCTGTCTGTCACTTAACATCACATCCATGAAATTGGGTTTGAAGGTAGACGAATCTCTATACCAATGGTGAGCACTGGAGTTTAAAATTAAATGGATACACCTGATCGTAGTATAACGGAACAATTATAAAAAGGGTTCAATACAGAGCGCTCTGAACCCCTTTCGTTTGGGGCTCCATAGGTTATGATCATCAGATGGGTTAGTTCCGTTTAAACAACCACAGGAATGGTATGTAGTGGATGATTTTGTTCATGACTGAGGCTCAAAGGCCATTCTGACGTAGATATTGGATCTTATCAACTAACCGAAAACTTTATACATCATAGTAGTTCTACTCTCCCGAAATTTGCTTTAAATCCGTTGTTGCCAATATAATTTATTAACAAATTTTTATTTCAAAATAATTCCAGCGTACGTGTATCGAGAGTTCAATGTAATCACAGTCGATTGGCAACGTTTAACCTACTATCCATGCTATTTACCAGCACTTTCAAATACAAAATTGGTGGCTCAATGCTCGGCTCAGGTAACAATCGACCGCATTCAATTTATATCCTGCATCAAATCATTTACTCATTTAATATTCTAGATCTATGCCCATCTCACATATCAGGGCCAATCGAAAGAAAAAATCACATGCGTTGGCCATTCACTGGGCGCCCACATATGCGGCATGATGCAAAACCATTTAACAGGGCGACAACACAAAATCATCGGATTGGATCCAGCACGACCCCTAATCGAAAATTACAAATCACGATCGTATCGATTAACATCGGACGACGCCGAAATCGTACAAATTATGCACACAAATGCTGGCGGATTGGGACAATTGTCACTCACTGGTACGGTTGATTTTTGTATCAACGGAGGGAAATTGCAACCCTTTTGCAAGGGGCACAAAGTGCGTAAGACACGCTGCAGCCATTTCTTGAGCGTATGCTATTTGGCGAACGCAATTTTTAAGAGAAAAAAATTTTTGGGCGTACCATGCCCGAAAGGTTGTTTACATATCGCGTCGAAAGATCGACTGCCGGTCTACACGAAAAATACGAAAGTCATTTCGTCGATATTAAAGTACATGCACATTGGACAGGATACACCCGAAACGTAATTATATATAATTTAATTAATTTTTTAATTAATTTTAATTAATATTTTAATTTATATAAACTAGGCAACACGGTACCTACTGTGTGAAGGTTGATTTTGCCAAACATTGCCCCTTCAATGATGTCTAGCCGCCTATATATAAGGGGTTGATTAATTTATAAGCAGTAAGAAGGGAAAATCAGATTTTGAATTTTCTTTAAATTAAAGAAAATTCTTAACAATAATTACAAATTGTTTTTGTTAGATGGTTTAATTTAATTTAATTAATTATAGTTTATAAAATAAAATTTAATTATGTGTATAATGATATGGTTTTGTTGTTGTAAATTCATTTAATCCAAGATGCGTTGCTAGAGTGTTGCACATAATTTTTAATTAAATTATTAATTAATTAAAACTTTCACTCTACACATGTATATGGACTGTAAATTTTTATGTGTAGATCTGTTTGGTATTTAACTAGAGTAACAGTTAGTATCTGAATGCATCGTGTAATATTCAACGCCCAATGGTTGTGGGTGCATCATTAAATATTTTCACTACACTATGAATTGCAAATTAAATTTTATAAATGGAATAATTTAAATGAGAGTTAATTTAAATATTTTAATTAAATTTATAAAAATGTTAAACAAAATCAGATGAAAAAATTTCCGATGAATTCTGTCTATTCTGGCACAGTGTGAATTACTGCGTCGATTGCTCAATATAAAAGGCGATTAAATTTTAAGGGCCGATGTTTTGGAGCTCAAGGCACTCCCAACTCTTCCGCGGTCTTCGCTTATTTACGTCCTTATCTTACGCTTTGCAGCCAAATCGAGGACGTACGGCTATAGGTCCGATTTACCTAACCATCTGCACATTGCATAGCCCCATGCCAGCCTATAGTAACTGACATGGAAGATGGGTCTGCCCATGGATTCTGCTCTCCAACAGGGAGTCATAGTTGTGTTCATTCACACCACTGATTGTATTCAAGTGGCGTAAAACCCCTTTTGCAACCTGCCCCTATCGGGATTCGAATCCATCCGCTCCAACTGCCGCAGCTTTAACCACTGCGCCAACTAAGGAGTTAGGAAATTACTGTCAATTCTTTTTATTATGATAGTATGGTATGATTCAATTATGTGTGGAACAAAATATCGGCCAAATGGCCGCCGCGACCTAAGCGGCACACCTCCATCCGATGGTCCAAATTTTCGATGACGCTTAGGCATAATTGAAGCTCTATGCCGTTAATGTGCCGAATCCTTTGGCTCTTGAATTGATGCTGGCTTATCGACGCACACCTTTTATTTCAAATAACTCCAAAGGAAGAAGTCCAACGGTGTCAAATCACATGATCTTGATCACATGATAACATGGCCATTGAATTTGTCGGCCATTGAAAATCGTTTAATTTGGGCCTGACCGGCGTCATTATGGAAAAAATACCAAACAGTCACTCTTCGTGGGTGCATTGGCTTTTCGACAATAACTCTTGGATTATAACTCGCCCAAATGCGGCAATTCTGCTTATTGACGAATCCACTGAGGTGAAAATGTGCCTCATCACTGAAGATGATTTTCTTCGAAAATTGATCATCAACTGTTGCCACCATTCTTGCCACCATTCTGACAATTGAAGAAGTTTGGAATGGTCAAGTGGCTTTAGTTCTTGAGTCAGTTGAACCTTATAAGCGCGTCCATGCAAGTCTTTATGCATAATGTTCATCAACGACGAGCGTGAGATGTGCAATTGTTGGGCACGACGACGAGTTGAGGTGGACGGCTCTTCAGCCACACTATCGTGAACAGCAGCCATATTTTTTGCAGTACTACCTGTACGTTAATGCACTGGTGTTTTGGGGTCCTACAGACCCGGTTTGCTCCTATTTTTGCACGATTTTTCTGATTGTACGCACATTTGGAAGATTAAATTGACCGAAAAAATCGAAGAACGCCCATTTCAATAATATGCCTAAATAACTTTAACGCGTTGCTTGATTGTATATCTTTCCATGGTTCTAATTGAGTTAGTCTGAAATTGAGATGGTTAAGAGAGGGTCTCATCACATCGATTCTCGTCGTTGACCAAAAATTAAAATGGGCATCATTGGGTTGACCACATATACAATGTATACAGTACGTTAAATGGTTTGAAAGTCTCAGTTGAGGACATACACAAGATGAATATCTGGAACGAACCACTTAACTGTTATATACTCGATTGGGCTCCACGAAAAATTGACGTTATAGTAGATAGAACAAAGCTTGTAGAAAAATTGATAGTTTATATGGAGCCTATGGAGTTCGTTATTACTTATCTTATACTTTTATGAGTATTCTGGACTGAGAGAGATGAGGCCAGGAGTCCTAAGGGCAGTATTTTGGGTCCAGTATTTTGGATACATCTCAAAGAAATTCAAGAACTTTATGTTATTGTTATCATCGGTGTCTTCGTGAAACAGAATCCAGCTCTCCTCTTCGTTTTGTAATTTTTTTACCCAGATTATATTTGGGTCACAACCAACGTCCGGTTTCTTCTTATAGATTATGAAGCTTATGATTATTCATAAGAACTTCATGTCCGGCTGTTGTTCGATTATAATAGTTCGAATTTTGTTTAATAAACATTAGTGAAATTTTCATACTATCTACATCTCAATTAGTAGAACCTTCTGCAGATCTTTCCATAGTTCCTATATTAATCGACATCATTTGCCCATTACTGCCACTCGTCCAATACCATTACTACTAGACTCTTTGGTACATATGTCCGGTTAGTCCTGTCATAAAACTCTTCTAACGATTAGCTTTCCCTCGTTCCATTGTAATGGCAGCTTGATATTACCCTAGTTTCATTTTTTCTTTTTCTTAAACTCTCATCAGTTGATTTTTGAATCTAAAGTTCTGTCAATGGATAAATTCCACTCATAATTATATTGGTTCACACAATTGTCTAAATTGTTCCCGGACTCAATGGTGTTGTACTGAATCTTCCATGTATCTGTTCTATAATCGTCAACATTTCTCAAGCAAGTTCATTTGACATTTTTCATCTTACAAGTCTTTTTCTCCGGACACTCGTTTCTTTATATAAGGGTTTCGCCTGCTTAATTTATCAGCATCGAGACGTTATAAGTATTATCACAACTACAATATCTCATACTTTTACCACCCTGGGAGTTAATTATAGATTAAATGAGGTTAGCGGGACGAGCAGATCTTCTATCTGTATTGAGTCTTAAGCTTACTTGCAGTTTCATTTTGACGTGGTAGCTAGTACTAAACCGAAATAAACCAACCTACATACTTTCGGAATTCAAACCCAGTACATCGCGCTCGAACTGTCACAGAATGAACCACTGGCGTTTGCTCAATGAGGGAATAAACAAAATTGACAGTTTATGTTCGTCCTTTTTGCTCACAATCCTGCTATATGAACTTCGTTTTGTATAATGTTTTTTAACCAGATTCTACTTGCGTTGCTCACAACCATTACCTGGTTTCTTGTTGGAATATAAAACTTTTGATTATTCACACAAACTTCATTTCCGACTTTTGTTCAATAGACATTTGTAATATTAAAACACTATCTGCAGCCAATTTAGTAGAACCCTCTTCAGATCTTTCAATGGATTCATTGTGTTCTATAGATAAACACTACTTCCGCTTCCATGCCACTCATCTAATACCCTTAGAACTAGACTCTTTGGTATCATCAAACATGTCCGGTTACTTACGATTACGATTAACGATTTAATTTCCCTCGTTCAATTGTAATGGCAGCTTGACATTATCAGAGTTATACCTTTTACATTTCCTTAATGGCTGCTCTCTCACCAGTTGCTGTTCGAACCAAATGTTCTGCCAATGGTTAAATTCAACTTCTAGTTTTATTGGTTCACACAATTGTCTAATATGTTCCCGGACCCAATATTATTCTACTGAAACTTCCACCTACCTGTCGTCTAACCGTTAACCTTTCTCCACCTCTAGCAAGTTCATTTGTCACTTTTGCTTTTACACAGTCGTTTTGTTCGGCCACTCGTTTCTTTCTATAAGCATGAAACGTCTCTCCTACTAAATCTATCAACATCGAGATGCTGCCAGTTTTATCACAACCGCAAAATCTCATCTATCTATTACCAACTTGGGACTCTGTGGGGTCCGAATTAATACTTGTTTTGGTTTTTCGTGTTGCTGAAAATATCATTTGATGTGCCACGGCTAGAATCAGTATCGCTCGTCTTGTATCCGAATACCGTATCCCATCGGAATTGGGTACCAACTCCTGATATGTTTATTTTCTCGTATTCACACGTAAATTTAAATCAGTCAAACAGTTGATTATCTGATCCACACATTCTTGATCTCGATCACGTGCTGTTGCAATGTTTGGACCTTTACCCATTATGACAAAGCCATCTGCAAATTGCAGAACGACTTGGTCTTGTGAGTCTATTCCATGAATCGAACTCATACAGATTGAAAAGAGTTGATAAATAATACTTCCTTGCGGCAGTCCAATATCCACCTCTCTCTCCAATCTGTAATCCCTTCCACACAAAACTAATTTCCGTCCATTCATAAAATCATAAACCCATTCAAAAATGTTCCTAGAGAAACCCAAGTTTAAAAGAACTTGATATAGTTTCCCTGAAACCACAAAGTCATACGCCTTTTTCCACACATTCATTGGCAGAGTGGTTTCGACAGCAAATTACTTGCATTCATGAATTTTCAATTCTTCATTCATCATATCGTTCACCTCTTTTCTATCCCGATCCCTTTTGGGAATGGGTACCACTCTATCCTCCTTTCATTTTCCCTGAATTTTGACACTCATCCACACCGTACTAAGAATTTGAAGTGAAGTAACATTCACTATTGTCACCTAAATTATTTGAAACATCCACCATCATTCGTAAGAATTGATTTCCATTTTCTCGGTCATCTAGCACGGCATTTATGCCTTGTGCTTTATGACCTCTCACTCATACATCCTTGGTGCCTTTTTCAATTTTGCATTTGTTCGATCATAATTAACCCTGCATTGTCTGCAAATGCAGTTGTTGAACTGGCTCAAGTCTATCCGTTTTATTTCATACCAATTATTATTATTATTAAAGTTGGTTGGAACCCTATAAGGTTCCGCACTCAATGCTACAAAGGGCCCATGGTGCAAACCTAGGATTACATCAAAGCGCGCAGACGCGTTCTGCAACCTTAGCAAACAGAAGATTTACAGGAATAAACCTGCAACTAAACACAAGAGATCTCATACGGTCGAAAGCTGGACAACTGCTGATGAAGTGTAAACTATCGTCAACATTCGTCGCATACGGCATCATTGGCCAGTCCCATGCGATGAAGGTGGCTTTTGAAACGGCCATGGCCAGTAAGTATAGAGACTAAAATTCTCAAGTTGTCCTTTTTCAATGAAAGAACGTAATTTGTCAGGTTCGAGTTAATCCCTCTTATAAAGTATTTCGCCTTACGACAAGTAGCGGTAGCTGACCACGTCCGCTTTAGATTCGATAGGGTAACGGTTTTAATTGTTTTTTTCACTATATAAGTAGGTAAAGGCGCAGCTGGTTCAGGACCTACGAAATATAGGTGAGAACCAGTTTAAGCCAAACTGTCCGCAATTTCGTTGCCCTCAATGTCACAATGGGCAGGAACCCACATGACCGTTATCTTGTTGTTACGACCAAGGAGATTTAGAAATTTCTTACAATCCAGTACCAGTTTAGAGCTGGTTAGAGGGTTGCTCAAGGAGTTAAGGACAGTTTTACTATACGTACAAAATATAATCTAATTGTCGTCGGCCACGAGATTAAAAGCTGACATCACGCAGTGAGTAATCGCAATTAATTCCGCTTGATGAATAATACAGTAGATCCCCAGACTTACAGAGATTCATAGATCATGCGAAGGACAGTAGTAACCAAAGCCCGTTCCCTGTTCAGTGGCAGAGCCATCAGAAAAGAATACAAGCGATTCGGATACCATCGACATGGTATGGGGTAGCATTTTAACGGCATGTTATTGGTCCCACCACATCAATGAGTACCAAATCCCAAATTCTGCCACCCCACATATACATTGATGTTTAAGCACCAATTCACAATGAAAAGTTGTCGAATCTGTTAATCAACAAATTAAGGTAATTTAACGCCAATAAGCAATTCCATTGCCAATGAGTTGACTAACAAACTTTTTGAGTGAAAAATTTATGTTTTTGTCAATCAAATTTTTAATTTTTGAACGTTCAAAATAATTATAATTATCAACGTGTAAATTATTTATGTATAAAATAATCGATATTACATTCAATGCTCGTACCATACCATATGTCTGTATACAGTTTGTGTGTGCGTTTATAATTATCGAACAGATTAAATATTTGTCATGCACATCGGTTTTTTTGCATATAATCGATGCAGGTAATACGTGCACGAATAATTTTTATGTTAACAATTAATCGGTAGTCGATTTAATTCAAACCACATTATAATGATGCAAATGATCACTCAGGTGTACAGTATATATATTATGTCAGTAGCTAGGTATATCCGAAACATCTGAAACAGATGGGCATTTATGCGTAGACTGTAAGATTAGTGATAGTGCTGTAAGATTTACAACCCTCTCAACAGGGTAATAGCTCACAGATAAGCCTGGGGCGATATCAATCAACCATTAGACCACATATTTGTGGTCCAAACATAAGATATTGATCCAAGTACGACACTGGTATGACATATATTAATAATACTGGCACCGTTCATATACGTTTGGGGCAGTGCCCAATCATCTCATTCAATCACTGAAATCGAAATACTAAAATTTTAACGATAAGTCCTGGGCCCTGTGGGTGAGAGCATCCATGTTTCGTAAATATTTCAAATGAAACATAAGACCCATACAATACCACCACTGCATTCAGAGCTTGTCATAGAAGGTGACTAAATCTGGTTGGATCGCTGGGCTAACGACCCGCATCCGTAAAAAACCAAAAATGTCAACAAACTTAAAAAAATCGCTTAAGTACCCGGAAACGAGATCAAGGATCGGCACATGGAACGAGCAGTCACTTATAGAGAATCTGCTTAACGAAAGAGCATCGGCTTAAAATCCTAGCGGTTCAAGAAACTCGATGGCCTAAAAGTGGAGACCATGTGTCCCAAGGCTATAAATTGCTACAGAGTGGAGATGACCTCAAAAATCTTGGAGTTGCATTTATCATTAGGCCACAGGTAAAACAAGCTGTACTGGACTTTCAGGCAATCGATAATCGAATATATAAGCTTCGCTTGCACATAAAATTAACTAACTTGTCTATTGTATGTTTACATGCGCCCACTGATGTCAGCCAACCCCAAGATAAAGACATATTTTACAATAATTTGGATAATCTGATGAGCTCTATACCTGAGCAGAATGTTAGATTGGTGACTTTAATTCTTGAGCCGACAGTAATCGGACCGACTTATGTAATAATATAGGTCCGTACTCCCGACATGAAACTGCGACCGAAAATGGATACATCCACGTAAAACATTCCGAAGCCAAATTGACCATGTGTTGATTTCAAGAGAGCGGGCTCGGGTTGTCCAAGATGTGAGATCTTATTGGCGTCCCGGGAGGATAGAGGAATATACAACGCGATTTTCCTGTCATGGTCTATAATAGATGAAGAAACGCACCGAAAATATTAAGATCTGGTCAGTGCTAGCATTTCGCGATCCAATTACCAATCTGATGAATTGTAAAGTGTCTGGGAAGTATTGAAAACCTCGGTTGTCGATGCTGCCCAGCACATTCTCGGTATAGTGAAAACTACGCCCAAAAATGATTGGTTTGATGAGGAGTGTCGTCCTGCTGTTGAGCAACGAAATATAGCCCACAATGAAGCGCAGACTCGGTTTACAATTGCGAGAAGAAATAAAACAGTTCTTGCTAGGACAACTAAAACGCATTTGTAGGCAGAAGAAGCGAAAATGGTGGAAGACTAAGGTCTTAAGAGTACAACAACTCAGCAATGAGCACTATTCGCGTGGGTTCTTTAAAGGAATAACCAGATTGCACCATACTTTAAGATGTCGGTCAACTGCTATTCGGGACCAGGATGGAAACCTCTGTGAAAACATTTTTCTGATCTACTTAATGTTCATCATGTATCATACATAGTTTGCCTTTTATATTTCGGGATTTGGCAACCCTGGTGTTGCAATCTGTCAACTGACAGCTCTATCGTAAAGTTAGAAGTTTTTGAGGTTATACGTACTCAGAACGTTTTGACATAAGAGCACAATTGTTTACAGTAAATTAAAAGATTCATCTGCCTCCAAGAATGGAATTAAATCGTGAACATTTTCGTGCGATTATTTCGACTCAGGAGCAGTGCATGAATGAACTTAATTCAACTTTTGGCGATGAAGCTCCATTAAGGACCAGTGGTTTCGGAGTTCACTCCAAGACGAATTTCGTGAAGGTCGTCCAAAATCAATTGTTGTTCCGAAAAACATTGATGCTATGTGCGAACTGATATTGCAAGATCGTTATGTGACCTATCGTGAGATAGAGACAATCTTAGGCATTAGTGGGACCAGCATACACTCAATATTGCATGAACATTTAACATGATCCCACACAATTTGTCAATCGCTAAAAAAAAGGCTCGTGTCGATTGGTCGAAAGAAACGTATACCCTCAAAAACTTCTAACTTTACGATAGAGCTGTCAGTTGACAGATTGCAACACCAGGGTTGCCAAATCCCGAAATATAAAAGGCAACCCTCGTAAGCTGTATTTGAATACCCTCAAATACATACCGCAGAAATGATCATTGAGAATCCATCCTATGAGGAATACATCATGGTGATGCAGAGATTAAAGAAAAATCGTTCACAAGGAGTTGATTGCATTAATTAAGAGCTTTTGGTATACGGAGGGCTTGCTTTGTGGAACTGTCTTTTCGACTTTGTTCGACTAATATAGCGAAATAAAGTTATGCCTGAAGAATGGAAAGTGGTCGCGTTATGCGACCAATATTCAAGAAGGGTGATCACTTGAAATACCAGAATTATAGCGGTATAGCTCTTCTTTTCACAGTATACAAGTTTCTGTCTTATATTTTCTTGGGAAGAATTACTCATCTGGCGAAAGAAATTATCGTTGACTATAAGAGGGTTTCGTCCAAATCGGTCAGTCACTGATCAGGTTTTTGTGCTACGGATGATTCTTTCCAAGGCCTACGAAAAATATGTACACAATATAGGTACTCCTAGATTTCAAATAAACCTATATGACTCGATCAATCGAGGGAGGCTATGTTGTGCGCTAGAATATTTAGGTATGCCAAACAAATACGTACACCTGTGTAAAATGACAATAACGAAGTCACAAAGCTGTTGAAAAAAGGTTATCGTGAACTATTGCAATTTCTTCTGGTGTTCGACGACGACAAGGAGATGCGCTGTCCCCGATTATTGTACAAAGTGTTGATCATATCCGTTGTCATATATGGACGTGAGATTTGAACCTTTACTGATGAGAACGAAAAATGGCTTTAAAGCGAATTTCTGAATTAATTTAAAGTGAATTCCTGATATCGTGAAATCAACGGACAACGAGTACGCTCACTCGGTCACGTTAGGTATAGAGTGGCTTTTCAGTTGGCTGTCGACGACGATGGCTCCACGGCGTAAGGAGTGATCTGCTTGCAACAGTATAAAGACCTGGCTCGTGATCGAAACCGATGGAGTCAGATTGTTGACACGGTACGGGCCAACAATGGCCACATTCCCCAACCATCACATTCAAATATAGGATCGTGGTCCAACTTCAAAAAGGTTACGAGATATATTAACGATACTGTCATGGTTCATATATACGGTGGCTCGGTCTTTAGTGAGGACGTCCTTCTAATTCCAATAGTATTTGGATAACAGTTTATGAAACAAAATATACCAAACATAAATATTTATGCAAAGTAAACATTCTTACATGGATTGGTATTGTTTATTGTTATTATTAATAACACAATGTTTATAATCTTTATGTATATTGAGTGCAAGGAACCTGAAGGAATATTAATTAACAAAAATATTATTAAGAAACAATCAGGTAATGTGACGGAGCTTATGTATTTTTACATACAAAGCTCACCCAACTCTGGTGTTTGGAGTTTTCTGGTGTTGATCATGTAGTGTGGCGATAGTCCCAATACTGTGGAAAAAAGGTTACCTCGTGCTATATAGCTTTAGTCGATTTGGTTACGACCTTCATCATTCTGTGCCATTGGTTGAATGACTTTATAAGCTTATTATGAATATTTATTACAACTATACGAGTATTAGATCGAATATGCAAATATGTATCATAAAAATCATATAATATATTGCAATATGAGCCATAATCCATATATTAACGAAACCCACAAACTAATATTATAAATTAATTTATTTAATGGAAAAAAATTATTCATGAATCGTAAAATTAATTAATATCGAATGTTATGATTTATTTATGCATTTATATGATTTGTACTCGTATGGGTGCTTGAATATTTAATGAGATAAACAAATAACAAACAAATCCAATAAAAGTTATGATTTGGTTGTTGATTTTTAAGGGTTGGACGAGTTAATAATTCGAACCAATTTTGTCGGTTGCTAAGCAACACTCTTGTGTATTATTCTATACAGTACAATGTAATGTGACGCCCCAAAACTAGTTCCAGGTTGAAAGAACTGAAGAGATTGTTATGAAACCATTATTAGAAACGGTTTTGGTACCTTCCTGGTCACATAGGTCAGAAGAACTTTGATAAGTTACAGTGGATATACACAACCAGTAATAATATATCAGTAGTTTGATTTCCGGCCCAAAGCACTCCCATCACCTTCGCTTTTGCAAACACTCATCGACATCAACCATATATTAATTCTTTGGGATATGATCCCATACTTTCAAGAACATCAAGAACATAATCGATTCTTTCACTTACCACCATCAGAAAATCTATAGTCTGATCCTGCAGAAGAAGAATGTTTTTTAAGAGCGAGGTGTGCTCTGGTCTTAATTGAAGATGTACAACCAAGATTTTTATGATCTATTGTTTGTCAATGGTTTTGTCACGATAAAAATAAGACATGTGACAATAGTATAAGGCAATGGTGTTACCGTTTTACAAACACACTATTATCATCTTATAAAATTGGTTTTTCCAGACGTTTGGAAAATTTTGCTTCACTTATACAGAAGTCCATTATTTCGGTACCGAAGAACTACATTCTGAAATCGTTTTGCTGAGATTATTTTCGAAACAGCAATTCTTTGAAGTGAAACTTGCAAAGGGCTAAGATTTCAAATATTCAGTTTTGGTTTAGTTTAAGATCCACTCACATCATGCTATACGAAAGAAAAGCTTTCCAAGCCCACAAACACAAACTAGTATGTTTATACTATAACTATGGAACCCGCCCAAATGCGAATCCTGATAGGGGCAGGATACAAAAGGGATTTTCACCATCTGATTACGATCAGTGGTGAGAATGAATGATAAAGTTATATTCGATTAAAGTTTTTCGCTTCACAAATGTAATCTTAACAAAATACTAACCAAAAAAAAAATCACTCTTAGCGGGGGATCATAGTAGGCGCCTGGGTCAATGAAGAACGCAGCAAACTGCGTAAAGTTATATGAACCAAATACTACACGTGAACATCATGCGGAACGCACATGAACGCACATGCGGTCCATGCTAATATTATATAAATACTCTGCTTGGACCACATATGGTTGAGGGTCACTAATATCTATTACAAGCAAAATAAATTAGAACTCAGTTATTTTTTTATATGTAATGTTTAATAACATTTACACTATTGCATAAAATAATTTAATTTAAATAATTTTTAATAAACGCCCAGCATTAGGTTAGTTTACTGATTACTGTTAAAATGAAGGTTCAATGTAAAAGAGTATCTAACATCTTAGGCATTTTGATTATATGTTCAAATCCTTCTTGAATGGAGCCATTTACCCACTGAGGGTGCCAGGTCCGTAGTGACTTTAATCTTGTTTAAGGAGATATTTCTTGAGAGTCGTGATGCTTGATAGTGCAGCACTAAGTTGGTGGTAAACTCCATCTAAGGCTAAATATAACCACGAGACCGATAGCGAACCAGTACCGTGAGGGAAAATTGAATAGAACTCTGAATAGAGAGTTAAATAGTACGTAAAACCACTAAGAGATTAAACCCAATGAACCCGAACTCGAAAAAGAAGTGATTCATTGATATAAAAGTTGATTTTATCAATATACTACATATGTGTTATCTGTCAATGATTTATTTCTGTCAATGATTTTATATGGAGCTCCTTTCATATTTACTTTTAAATGTTACTTACACGGTAATTACAAAATCTAGTAAATGAGTATTTGATTGTCTGGTTTTGTCGATTCTAGTACAAATCTAGTTAAAATATAGTAAAATTTAGGTAAAATCAAGTAAATTTAAAAAAAATATTTTTTCCAGTTAATAATTTTAAATTTTTATAATAGATTTCTAGTAAATTTACACTGAAACCTGAAATTTTACTTGATTCTAGTAAAGGTACTTATATTCTGTTCATTTTACTAAAACTCCAGTAATTATTTTTTTAAAAAAAAACTAGATGTCCTAGTTTCAAAAAAAAAAAACGTTTTATCTAGTTAATTGAACAGAAATCTTGTAAATCGAATAACCGGGATTCTAGTACAAATATACATTACCAGAATTAAAGTTAAATTGTAGTAAAATATTATATTTTTACCAGAATAAAATATTCTTATAACTAGAAATCTAGTAAAAATGTAGAATTTTACCATTCTTCATATTTAGCTTCAAACAAAGTTGTTTCTACTTGTTATATATTTTAGTAATTTATTGAACTTAGATAGAATCATACCGTTTGTGAAAAGTTGATAAAAAATAATTAGATTTTGAGTTTATACAAGTAAATAAGAATTGGAAATACTTAGAATATAATTTAATTGTGTTATTAATATAATTAATTGTGAAATAATTTAAAATTTGCTACAATTTGAGAAAATTGATCAAGTGTTATTCAACAGTGTAATACATATTGCATACAACCGTGTAATAACAGTGTAGTTGAAGTGAAAAATATATATTTTATGATAAACATATATATATATATATATATATATATATATATATGAATATATATATATATATATATATATATATATATATATATATATATATATATATATATATATATATATATATATATATATAAATATATTTATTTATATATATATATATATATATATATATATATATATATATATATATATATATATATATATATATATATATATATATATATATACATATATACTTTTTTAATTTATTTATTTTGTTTTACTATTTTATAGTTTGCCCAAACGGGAACTGCGATTCTTACAGAAGTGCGGCGAAGGAAATCTCACCTGATCGGTTTTAATTCGATTTTTATCATTGAATTAAGGAATCGTTTTTTATTTCTAATTGTTTTATTATATTTATAATTATTATTTATATATATTATAATTTATACCATATTTTTCATTATCCAATAAATAACATTTAAAATAATTACTCGTGTTTAAATAATTTATTCGAAACAAACACCCATAATGCAATACTTCATTTTCGCCATTATCCTAGTTAATTTGCTGATAATTCTAGTAAATATCGATGGAAAGTTTTACTAGAACAAAATGGTATTTCCTAGTAATTTTAAAGACTAGTCAGTAAAAGTACGAGAAGTCAAGTAATTTTACTAGATGAAACAGTAAATTGCTCTTCATTCATATACTAGAAATCATGAAAAAATGGGTTTTCTAATAAAATTACTAGAATTCCGGTCGAGAAACGTCCATATCTTATTTACTTATATTCTAGTAATTTAAATTTCAACAATACCAGATTTTTCTATTACCAGATATCAGGTAATATATTTTTTACTAGATTCAACTAGATTGTCTAGTCGGCTCACATCTAGTAAATTTGTTTTTACCGTGTAAGGACCTATAAAAATATCTGCCAGTATGATGACATATGTATCTGATCGCACAAGCATTTTTGCAGCGAAAATCGTAGCGGTTTATTATATATAAATGCAGATATGGTAAACGATCTTATTGGCAATGAAATGATTTGGGATACCTTTGAGACCCGATCTGAAACACGGACCAAGGAGTCTAGTATATGTGTGAGTCATTGGGCTTTAAAGCCTAAAGGCATAATTAACGTAACTAATATATGGGATTATATGTCATTATGAGTGAAAGTGTACTGTAAGCATATATACTGTGACCCGAAAGATGATGAACTACCTGATCAGGTCGAAGTCAGGGGAAACCCTGATGGATCGTAGCAGTTCTGACGTGCAAATCGATCGGGATGCAAGACCAATCGAACCATCTAGTAGCTGGTTCCTTCCGAAGTTTCTCTCAGGATAGCTGGTGCATATTAATATTTGGGAAAATAGTCTTGTCTGGTAAAGCGCATGATTTGATAAATTGGGGCCGAAACGACCTCAACCTATATTCTCAAAGTTTAAATTGGTAAAATCCTCGATTTTCTTGATTGAAGTCATTAGAGGTGCTTTAATGATATATTGTGCCTAGTGGGCCACTTTTGGTAAGCAGAACTGGCGCTGTGGGATGAACCAAACGTAATGTTACGGCGCCAAAATTAATGACTCATTCAGATACCATGAAAGGTGTCGCTTGCTTAAGTCAGCAGGACGGTTGACATGAAAGTTGTAACCCGCTAAGGAGTGTGTAACAACTCACCTGCCGAAGCAACTAGCAGTAGGAGGGTACAACGATAAGCAAATTAGATCCGTAACTTCGGGATAAGGATTGGTTCTGAAAATTGAGATGACTCTAGTGCTTAATTTCGATGTGATAATATGACTGATAGTATTTTTTCATGTGAGTAAAGTTATGTAATATACTATCCTCAGATTTGAAGGAATACGCCAAGTCACCATTGCGGATTATTCTTGCTAAATATGAGAATAAATCGTTTTATTCTTAAACAACTGTCTAATTAAAACAAAGCATTGTGATGGCTCTAGCGGGTGACGACACAATGTGATTTCTGCCCAGTGCTGCATGTCAACGTGCAGAAATTCCCTGTTGAGTTTAGAATCCATGGGTCAACCCTTATTCCATGTCAGTACTATAGACTGGCATGCAGTTTTGCAATGAGCATATCGATTCACGTAAATACCGCATGTCTAAGGGATGTCACAATGAGCCATTTGAGCCTGAGTGACGGAGCACATAACAAAAAAAAACAACGGAACGTCAATCGAAAGAAAGATCTTAAAAAATCGACGTCACAGAATACATTTCTATATCAATTGCGGCAAAACACTTTGCATTGATATTATTTATGCATTGATAAACTCTCTTCATTGATACTGATTCATAAAATCTACCTAAATCTTCTTAATATCTAAGTGTGTAGTATATAGAACCATATCAAATGTACAGCCTGATCCAATCGTTTATGACTATTATTGTATATAAAAAAGCTGCCAGTGTTTGTGTAGGATTATACTTGATGATTCTGGCTAGGCAAAATAACTTTATTCAACAACGTTTGTCTGCCAACCTTTAACTGGATAGCACATTTGGAGAGTCCCAAAAATGATTTAACTTTTGCTACAATCAGTAACAACCATGAGTGGTTAGAAGCACTAGCATCCTGTGAATACGCTATACATTTTTACCAGTGTATACAGATGGTCGGATCGGAGAACCCACAAATAATAGTCCAACGGTGTCAAATCGCAGCTCCGAGGTGGCCAAACGACATCCGCTCTGCGGCTGATAATGCGATCTTCAAAAACAGGGCGCAAAACATCGAGTGTAGCTTCAGCTGTGTGGCACGTAGCGCCGTCCTGTTGAAACCAAATGTTGCCAATATCCTCCTCTTCAATTTTTGTGAACAAAAATTCGTTCAACATGACCCGATAACGATCGCCATTGACTGTAACGGCCACTCTGTGCTCATTTTCGAAGAAAAATGGCCCAATTATGCCTCTGGACTAAAATCCGCACCAAACAGTGACTCGTTTTGGGTGTACCGGCTTTTCAATGTATGCGTGCGGGTTTTTCGTGCTCCAAATGTGACAATTTTGATGGTTTACATACCCGCCAAGATCAAAATGAGCTTCATCTGAAAAGATGATTTTTTTGGCAAAATCGACATCTTCTGTAAGTCGATCGCAGGCCCACTCAGCGAAGCGAAAACGCATTGGATGGTCAGTTGGCCTCAATTCCTGAACCAATTGGACTTTGTATGGCGTCATACCAAGGTCTTTATGCAAAATTCGTTTCAATGATGTCTCCGAAATGTTCAATTGTTGAGAACGACGGTGAATTGATGTTGATGGCGCATCACTCACACTTTCTGCCACAGTATTAACATTCTCGGGTGTACGCTTTTGGCTTTTCACGCTTTGTCGCAATTTTTCCCAGCGTTGTTCAAGCGTATACACAACCATATTCGTTCAACTAATTATCTGTCAAATCAGACATGAGCTAAGTGTTACCATTGACGAAATAAGTACTAGTTGAAAAAAAAACTTTAGATGGCGGACCCTTTTACATACCTACAAATTAAAGGTGGTGAACATTTCGTTGCAATCCAATAAAAGATTTCAATAGTTAATTCTCACACCTCTTGAAAATATTGAAGAAAGATAAAGTAGTCTTATTCAGGGAGCTAATTGATCCTGCAAAGCTTTATAAACCACGCTGCATCCCTTCATATTGTATGGCATCGGGTGTTTCCCTGAACATCAGGTGTACTGTATGGTTTGGTTTTGTGGTGTAGCTGAGCCCTCTGACAATGGTTGAGTAGAGATAATCTCTCAAACAATTTCAGATTGGAGGAAATTAACCTCGATATTTGACGTCCATTCAGTAAAGGTCTGATTAGTTCTTAAGGCTGTTTTCATCTGGGAGCTAATTATTTGAGAAATGCGATCCATAATGTAATTTTCAGTTTATCGTTTCTCTCACGACAACCTTTATGAAATTTGTGTATGTTATAGGTGAAGATTGATCATTGCAAGCGTATTTTGTTTATATTGCTAAGCATTTGTGTATTATTCTGTCCATTAATTTGATGAATCAAGCTCAAAAATGGGAAGGTGCTTAAATAATTTATTTATTTACCAAATACAATAATTTTACTGTTTATTTACACTCGAATTCGAGCTTTAAGCTCTTTCATATTATATGTGTTAATAATCCTTGACTAATGTACCGCTGATTTATATTACTAATGATTGGTAACGTCATAAAAATATGACTAACATCAGCTGCGAACGGGTTCCAAGCCAATAACATCAACCAAATTTAATTGCTTTACTCCAACTTGGCTCGATTCTTTGATGATAGTAAAAATCACTTCAGTTTATTTGGATATTTAACAATTTCATTTTAGAAATGTTAATCCACACTGGTAACCACTGAAACCATTTAATTTTTAAGAATCAAAAAATAATATAATATTTGGTATTTAAAAAAATACGTCTACCCGACACTAAATCCTTGACAACAATAATTATGAGAACAAGCGTTATGTCGTAGCAAATTTTTTTAAGCGCTTTAGTGATCAACCCACTGAGAAAAAAACCATAGTAAAATAAACTTAAATTTTGGGTTACAATAACAAAAATTCTGGGTTATTTTGCAACCAAACTAGCGCTTTGTCATCAGAACATAATTTGATTAGTTTATTTGACATAATGCTAGGTCAATTAAATATATCTAAGTTTAACTTAAAGCTACGGTTTTGAAAACAATGCATAGGTTATAAATAACTATCTCATTTGTTGAAATTTAACTAAAAGCTTGGTTATTTGAACTGCAAGCAAAGAACATTTTAAAAAAATAGTTTTGTTAAAATAATTATGGCATGGTTTTTGTTAACCCAGACTCATTGTTTTCTAAACGTTAGCATTGTTAAACAGCTTAGTTAATTTAACAAAAACTAAATTGCTTAGTTAAAACAATAATTTCATTGTTTACCTTAGCCAAAATTATAGTTTTTGTAACATAGGTTATATCCTAATGCTTTTTTATTTCAACCAACCAAATGATGATTTTAACCAAGCAAAATTATTTCAATGGTTCTCCACAAAAAATTGATTTTATTAAATAGAAAAGTCAGTTTTTTCATAAAATTCAATATTTATTTCAATTCAATAACAATAATACAATAATTTCAAAACAAATCCATATTATTTATGTCATTTATTAAGGTATGAACTACTGGTAAATCATCGTTATATATGTTGAGTTGATATGAACACAATCAGATATACATCCAGCAATTAATATACTTAATTGGGTAGCATACATTTAGAATATTGAATAATTCAAAAGAGTAGTCTAAAGCTTCTCAGAAACCTTCAAATTTAAATTTATTTGAATCAAGAATTACGAAAAATTCTTTATAATCGTGATTGTCCCTTGCTATTATTAGCTGCATGTCTGTTCTGAAATGCTTTGTTGCTCTAACACCTCTAATTTCCTGGATAAATTTAATTGTGAGTCAGGTATGGTTGACCTTTCATACTTGATTCTTGTAGTAGTCTTGTTTTTGGTTGCCAAGAGGAAGAATTGCAGGAAGTAAATAAATCATTTATAGATTTTATGCATCTGAAATTCAAAATACCGAAATAAATATTTGTAATTGTTGTATTATTATCTAATTTAACCTGAAGATATTTGAATCTTTTGAGCGAGTATTTCATTAAATGATTTGATAATAGATTTTTCTTTTAGAGAATTTCTATAAATTTCTGGCATTTTTGAAATGAAAACCTCTCAATTAAGATTAATTGATTGATGATTCGGAAACAATATTTAAAAATCTGATGATACCTTAAAATAAAAATAAAAATTTGAAACATATCTGAAAAATATGTATAGTAATCACTAAAAAATTCAACATACTAATTCAGGAGCTTGTGGGTATTTTTATAGTGGCCATTAGTCAAATATATTGATTAAATTATAATCTTTATTTAATCAATATATTCTTTTGAGTTTGTTCGATTTATCCGATAGCCAGTATTTTGTGTCCATTTATTCAGTACCTTTTCTTACGAAGCATTTGATTAAGATCGATTTGTTTTATAAAAGTCTGTATAACTGATCGACCAGTTTCATTTTGAGCAAGCATTTCTTGTAAAGACTGAAAATGAGCTTATAAAACAGTATGAGCTTTATGATAGTACATATCTGTTATAATAGTAAAGAAACTTTTACTAAATTATTTAAAATCGAAAGTTTGATAATAAATACAAAATAAAATGGTTTACTTACCAATGAACTAGTGATATACCATATAAAAACAAGCTAAATATTTAATTAAAAACTTCTAATCAAAATACGTGGTTTTTGTATAATTTAAAGGCACACACAATATCAACTTCAATCGGAAAATTTATGATAATAATTTTCTAGATAGACTTCAGTTATAGTTTTGTTTAAATATTCTAGAACATATAAATATGAAAACTGCGTTTTTAAAATTGAAATAATCTAAATATTTAGTTTTGACTTCTGAATGGTTAGTTTTAACTGTGCCATGTTCACTAATAAAAAATTTTACAAAAATTTATTTTAAATATAACTTGTGCTTTGTAATTTATTACTTTGCATTTTGTTAATTCATTTTATCAATTCACTGACTCACTATTTGTATTGCTTTCAAAAATAACAAAACCATTAAAGTTATATTAACTAAGCATTAATTGTAGTAACCAACGCGTAATATCGTTTATTGTAACAAAAACTTAGTTAAAATAACAAAAAACGTTTAATTTGGCTTTGTTAGGTTATTTTTTTTCTGAGTGCAATGATGTTAGAAGGTTCAGCGGTAGATATAGCACTAAATGTCAGATATAATGGAGAATTTGAAAAGACTAAAAGTAGTGGCTCTATAAGCAGACTTAGGTAAAGGAAGATTTTTCAACCCTAGTTTAATTCAAGAAGTTGCTAAAGTGACGTGGAACAAGACTAAGAAAAAAGAAGCGTCTAGTCCCATTTTTTCATAATGATACAGTGTGCATGCTTGTGTAGAACAGGAACTGATAATGTGACTACTAGTCTCCTGCTCATAATTTCAAAGCTTCTGCAAAAGCCATTAGATTATAGATCTACTTTCTTGCTTATTCCCTTACAGAAGACAGCGTCTTGTTAGTATTTCTGAGATTGTTTTCAAGTTATGTCTTCGTATAGTGAATTTAATATTCTAAAATAACTGACATACTTTTATTATTGAAGCAATCCAACAAAAACCCAAAGCTTTAGCTTATTGAACGGTTCATAGAAGAAAATTATATATATAAACGAGAAGACACGCTTCAATTTCGAACAACAGCCATTTACGACGGTAAATTGCTGGAGGCTATAAAATGACAAAACTGTCACAAGTTTTGTCTAAAAATATTTCAGTGTCTCATCAGGCACTTACCTCTCAATAAGTGGATTGGTGGTATTTATGCCATATGCAGCACCAAATACGTGACGGTTAGGTTGGTGACGGTGTTTCGTTATGTGAGTGTGGCTGATTTGATTTGGTTCAGATTAGATACATGCTATTCAGTGATTGTCATCGAGTATTAAGAATGTTAATGAGTTTCTGTTATGATGGTGTCAGATTTACCATTGACGGTAAGTTTCTGGATCTAATTGGTCTACAATATCGTTAGTTAGAACGATATTCCAAGTGGTGACTGACATTCCTAGAACAACGTATACGAATTTAATCTAGTTCGTATAGTCTAGTTCGTTCGTTGTAGACTAGGGTGCGTAGGTTGCCTATTGTGTGGATGTTGATTTACCTGGTGGACTCTCCACAATAGACATCTGCCTCCTTACGGCTTTTAAATAAGAAGTGGCGACAAGGGAGAAGTGTTTCACTTGAGTGTGTTTCATACATCTGGCATTATGATGCCACGTTGTCGATTTGCTCTTTTGTAAATTTCTTGGCTACGCCAGGACTGTTGCTCACTAACAAAGCTTGATTAACTCGGCTGGTCATTGCACTTAATTATGTTTTATTGCACACACTAGATCGAACTGCACCTTCTTACAAGATTGTTGATAAATATGACACGGTGAAATCCGGTACTGTCTCAGGAAAACTTACATCCTGGTTGCTAAGATCAGGACATCGATTATCTTACAAAACATTATATATGTAGTTCTCTTAGATGGCGTTCGAGGTGGCGTTTCATATAATCCTGCAACTCATCTTTCGATATGATTATATTGTAAGATTTACAATACATAAGACAAGTGAGTGTTAGTTTCATAAAAATCAAAGAATTGGGGTTACACCTCTTATCAAAGGTTGGGGTTACACCTTTTGTATCATATTCGCCTAAAATCCTATAATAAAGCTTAAGCCTTTCTTCTTACAGTATGTTCTAAGCTTTCCACAAAATGCAGTGGTTCCTGGCCTCCTCGGAGAGATGACTAAGAAAACAATTGTGTTTTTAGTTGATTTTGGGCTTATTACAAACACATTTTTTTTTAAAAATGAGCAAGGGGCGGCTCTTACTAATGAAGAGCGCTACTGAGACATTATAAATGAGTTTTTGATACTCAGAATTCAAAAGAAGAACACATTTGGTTAAATACTCTTGTTTTCAACAGGACGGTACAACTTGGAAGATATTAACTGTCCAACACTCAACTATGATTTGACTCGGTTTGGACTTTTTCTTGGGACCCTTCAGTGATAAGTGTTGCCATTGTTTAGGTTCAATCAAAAAAGGTCTGAAAAATTGGGTTGATTAACCCAATTTTTCAGACCTTTTTTGGAAATCATTTGGATGAAATTGGGTTCCTGCCTATAATGTTCTCATTAATATTTCTTAACAAAAACTTAAATTAGGCCACCCTAAACATATCCATGGTTTGGTTTCTAATTCATAATCCCATCATTGCGCTAAATGGATGCTGGGGGGTAAAGCACTATTTGAAGGAAGGCTTTATTTATATTCCATGTTCTTCTAATTGCATAGACGACTAGACTATATCAATCATCCACCATCATTTATACGTCTTTTGAGTGGACTCCTTCGAACCTGCGAAAGTGGCTTTGAGATCTTTTTTGTTGAAATAGTTTTATTTTCGTGTTTTCTCACCGTTCAAATGTCCTAACACCTAATTTATTGTAAAGAATGGGAGGATACGATATGGTTGGTTTGAATCCACACTGTTCACGGTGAAATTATTTATTTGAATTTGTTTCGACTCGCGTGTGTGTGTTTATTTATGTTCCACAAATTAATTCAAATGTATTGGTTATTTTAGCAAAAAAGAGAATGAATATTAATTAAGATTTGAAGCGTGTAGTGTAAAGCTTTCGGTAATTTTGAATAGTAATTGAGAGTGTGAGTTGTACTTCGAGTTGTTGCTTGTATTTTGTAATTCACTAGGCCGGTTTCGATCTGATATGATGACGCCATTAAATGACTATATGATCGAAAAGATCAAATCCATCTCATCAGGCATATGCTATCGGACATGCGGTTCCTACTGTGCGATTCGTATACATTCAGTCGTGATGCGACAGTACTATCGTGAATTACAAGTACATAACTTAAAATAACGTACTTGCTCTAAACGCCACTGATTTAACTTGGGGGTCGGCTTAACGAGAATCTGCCACCACATTTGGGTGTGTACATTATACGATATAATTTACACGGTTTTTTACATGTAATCTACTAATGTTATTTTTTACGTTCGATGTGTTAAAAATATAAAAAATGATTGTATGTAAAAACTGACGCGCCATCTCTTGTCAAATTTAATTGTAACTCAAGCACCATCTGTTAAAAAATCTTCTTACTAATTTACGAATAGAATTTGAAAAAATTTAAAGTCCAAGTTGTTAAAGATTTTTTCACTTTCCAACTAATAACCAAACCAAACATCGGTAGATTTTCGACATTATAAAACAGATGGCAGTACGAACGGTGTTGTCTTCGTTTCTTACATGTTATTTACTTTTTATGTAATTTACGTTGTTTTTTTACATAATTTACATAAAAAATGTAAACAGCGTTTTTTACATGTAAAATTTAAACTGTGAAGGCCACATCATTTTTCAATTTTTACAACAATAGAGACATCATACAAATGTGCTTCAAACAAATGAATCACAAGTGTAAATTTAAATTAATTATGAATCAAGCATCCATGCAGCTTCCAAAAGTATCCTTGAGACCAGATAGTGGTGTTAAATTTTAAACTCTATCATCGATATTAGACTGATTTCAACAACGTCTAAAAACCAATAGGTGGCGTTCATCTCTCTCACACACTGTTGTCTAGAAAGCCCATTAATTTGTTATGCCATTTGAATCAGTTCTATAGGTCGTAAATCTATTATTTAGTGTTCTGGTACTAATTTACTTACTTTTATGAATATCTTAGACGTTCTCGTACCCACCTGTTCGCCCTCATGGAAATAATTTATTTAATGTTCCGTAACAAAGTCTCCGCCTGCACCACGATGAATATAAATAAAATACAACGATTTTTTTTTGTTTTTGTAATTATTAACATAAATATAATTTAATTATTTAAGATTTTTTTTTATTATATTTTTAAGAAATTTTTAATTTATTACCTAATTTTATCACGAATTTTTTATTTTTTTTTTTTGATTTTTTTTTAATTTTCAATATAATAAATTTCAATTACAAAATTTATTACAAATATCCTAAGCTTAGTACGAATTGTTTTTTGTTAATATCAAAATCAGATTTTCTTGTTTTTATTTTATAATAAATTAAATAAAATTAAAAATTAAAATTTATTTACACAAGAGATGAAAACAATTGAATGTATAATAATCATACGGAAATTTCTTGAATTTGAACACGTTTTTTAGCTGTGCCTGGTGTTGATGGGCCACCACGCAATATACCACTACCGGTTTGTTGTTGCTGGTGATGCTGTTGCGGCTGTTGTGTCTGTGTGTGTTGCTGCTGCTGATGCTGCTGCTGCGATGGTATTATATGTATTTTGGGTGGTGGTGGCGGTTCCGGAATACATTTAATATAATTCTCTTGGCCATAATTCGACTCAATGTCATCGTCGTCCCCGTTTCCATTGCCATCCGTATCGTTGGTTGTTGTGTCCGCATCCTGCAACATAATACTCTCCGACTGCGTTGATTGGTTGCACACTTCGGGCCCCGTACTATAAGTTGCGTTCAAATATTGGGTCGATGTCGATGGCGTTTGCGAGTGTTGATGCTGTTGCGTTTGATGTGTATGATGTACGTGATGATGGTGTGGCGTTGTTTCGGGCGGTGTTTGTGTTGTCATATTGTGCACATGATGATGATGATGGTGTGTTGTTAGAAGTGGCGGTGACGTTGATGTTGTTATTGTTGTGGTGTACGTTGGTGGGAATGGTAGTAAATTGTCGGCGGCACGATTACACATTGTATTTTTGTAGGTTTCTTTCATTAGGCTATCGGTTGGACTGGCGCTATGCGTCGGCGAATGGTTACACGTTTTTCGCGGCAATTCGACATTGCATATATCGGCTAGGGCGCGTTTATCTTTAATCGCTTGCTTTTCGTCGTAACAATCGTACTCGACAAAACTGCTGCCCGACGTATTAAATTCGACCAAACTTTCGATGCTCGATTTGCGGCTACTCTTGTCGCACTTCGAATCTAAATTGGAAGCAATCGAATGGTGGCTCGATTCGTTTTCAGTCAATTCCTCTTTACGTTTGGCGTCCGAAGCTCGTTTCTCGCGTTGATAATAGATTCCGACAAAAATCAGAATATTGAGTAGCAACAGAAAACAACCGACCGCTATGGTTACGGTTAGTGCAGTCGTATAACTTTGATAGTGAGTATTTGTCAAACGTTTCAACAAATTAGCGTTATTCGTATTAGACTGTTGGTTCTGTTGCGGTCGTGTTGCTGCTAACGTCGGAACTATAGTGGTATTCGGTGGACATTCCGTTGTGGCAACGGTTGGTACAGTACCATCGGTTCGAATTACGGTTGTTGTCGTCGTCCCCGCTGTAAATAGTTTAACAGGCGGTGGTCGTAACATCGATTGCGGTCTCACAATTCCATCGTAATGTATTGCACTCTCCTCGACAAAATGATGATGCTTCATTGACATGTCGCCCGTGTCCGTTTGCGTATGCAGCTGAGGTATCAAACTCAGCCACATCGATAGTTTATGACCACGATAGTGACTTTTACTTTCGGCCCGTGCGCCTGTAATATTAAAAAAATCTTTTTTAATTGACGGAATTCGTAACTACTCAAATGAGACACTCTTAAACTATACCTAGCTCTAAATATAATTGATTTATCGAATCGTAGGCATCCCAAAATGGCATGTCGCCCGGTTTCAGTACATAGGATCCGTCGTCGGAATCAAATTCGTCGCTGTTCAATTTAAGGATCATTTTTGATTCGTTGTCGTCAAAATTTGTGCCCGATTTGATCGATTCTTGGGATTCGTCTTCTTCCGAATCATCAGGATCGTCACCATCGTGCGCATGATCATTGAAATGGGAATTGCGTGCGACTCGTCGTTCGATCGTCGGTAGTTCGCGCTTTTTGACTGATTGCTGCTCCATATTTTGATTATAATTACTATTTGTACCTTTATTATTACTATTAACATTATTATTTATATAATTATTACTATTTAGTGATGATATGTCTGATGACGATAGTGAATAAGTGTTTGATACTATAGATAATGAAACAGGCGATGGTTTAAATTCATTTGGATTCCTAGAAATGTCAAAACAGATAATTAGTACTGCGATGGCTGGTAAAAAAATCACACGAATGAGCTTTTATCGGATCGTACCCATTTTGAGCGAAATTGGATAAATATCGGACTAATACACGACTAACTTTGACATCTTGTTTTGTATAATTGTATGGAAATAATGAAGAAAGTGGAAGTCCCAGACAAAAAGGCACATCTTCACCACGAACAGAACCACTTCGCTGTAATAAAAAAAAAAATATGGGTGTGCTACGGGCAAACCAGGTTATGATAAAATACTCACCAGCGGGAAATCTCGTTCACCTGATTGATGTCTGAAATGTAAAAAATACGATCGTCCACCTCGTAAACTATGTAACTGACCTAATTTTATGAGTGGCGCAACTGTATGGCCATCACTTAATAATTCTAGTGTTGCATCACGTGCCCCCATCGGATTACGCGGAGATCTCTCCCAATCGGTGTACTCGTTCTATATAAATTCAATATTCAAATAAAATTATTGATTTATACAAAAAATGTTGTGCTGTTGAAAATTATGTATTTTTCTGACATTTCAATCCACCCCCACACACACATTCGACTATATATCGTTCGACCCCGCGTGGTATAGAAATTAAATCGAAATCAATTTTCCGATTTTGATTTTCATTGAAATTTTAATTTATTTGACTAAATGCAAAACGATAAAATTGGATTGTGAAGTGAAAATTTTGAGGGTGACGAACGAGCGGTTTATTTGTTTCATATTTTCAATCGGATGTCTAAATCAGTGATGCTTAAATGATGATCCGCGAAACATTATTTTTTTTTTAAGATTACGCGTTTTATTATAAGTTGCAGCGGTTTATCACTATTGTAAATCTTGACAAGGTTAGATGATGCTATATAATGAAGGCGTAATCCACCATCATCGACAACTTTGCACGTTATTTTCCAATCGTCATACAATCGGCAACAAAAGTACTTCTGAGTGTTCTTATACTGTTAAGAATATTGAAGCCATATTGCTGATGATCCTCCGACCATGAAGAACGGATGTTCTGACTGATTGTGCAATTCAAAGTGGAGATGGTTTGGAAACTTCCTTTTATTTTAGTAATAAATTCCTTCCTCTATCCTATAACTGAGCATCGTCTGATGCCATGAGATAAAGGAGGCAATCGTAGCATTCATGTATTAGAAGTGTGCCATTTCTCAATATATAACAAGCATGTGAGTAAGATCATGTTCAGCAAGAATCGTTCATACTTTGCCAGCATTCAGTTCAAAAGGACGACTACTATTGTTCAATTTTGATGCCATTTGTCTGATGACAAGTACACTGTACCGTATAATAGTTGTTCTCCAACTCGTGGAGGCAAAATGTGTACATTTTTGGCACTATCGAATAGGATTCACGAGCATAAGTGTACGCACCACATGAGGTGTGCTAGTTTTGCTGGGATACAGGTAATCGAGAAAATTGGTCTGGCTTTCTGGTGTTCGCTTCTACCTTTAAATAGTACGATGTCGTATAGTCATGCTCATTTTTCTTTACCTTGTTAATTGGTCTGTATGATGCTTGGTCTGTATACAGCTTTTAGCTCTACCCATGAATGAATTATTTCCCATTGTTTCGTTTCACCTAACATTGTTCTTTTCCGTGTTCCCTTGGTGGGTTCACGTCCTCAACGTATGGTCAATCCAGCTCTACTTAAATCTCTTTATTTCGGTCTCTATTCATGACTGATTGATTTATCTATAGAGTTCAATGTTGGTCATGGTGTAAGGCCAGATACATTTCAGTATTCGTCTAGCGCACATGTTTAAAATGCCTGTAGTTTCTTTTGTCATTTTATCTGTAACTCTTCTGTAACTCTTATGTAACTCTTCTGTAACTCTTCTGTAACTCTTCTGTAACTCTTCTGTTACTCTTCTGTAACTCTTCTGTAACTCTTCTGTAACTCTTCTGTAACTCTTCTGTAACTCTTCTGTAACTCTTCTGTAACTCTCCTGTAACTCTTCTGTAACTCTTCACCTATACCATAGTTCGAACTTCAAACACGATTTGAACATTTGTATCTGGAACCCTATCGTGAAATCAACTTCGTTAGAAAAGTGTGATAACTTTTGTTTTTTCTGCTGCATGGCTGAATGTTTGTGTGTTAAAAGGCATATGTTATCTGGTTAGTCCAGATCATTGAGGTTGCCTGTTTATTCTTATTGTATGCCATTAGGAAGCATCATTTTTTGTATTACATTTTGACAATCATTTTTTGTATTAGACTATCCAATACGATCAAGAACAGTTTTGATGAGAGTACGCATTCTTGCCTTACTCCCCAGCATCCAGAATGTGGATTTCATTCACAGTCTTGTTCAGTGAGTTTATGCGATCAGTGATCAGGAAGTTTTTTCCGTCCTAAAGCAAGCTTATTCGATTCTTAATTTTGTTTTGATCGTAGGTGAGTATCGCTATTGTTGTGTTGAGTAGAGAGATACGACCCCAATTTTTGCATTATCTTTGGTCACCTGGTTTTGCCAGAATTCCACACTTCATGGGCTATTGATGTTAGTGTGCTTTCAGCTGTAGATAAATCTTACGAAGTGTATCAGTTCTCCACATATAACAAGTATGCAACTGAGATTATATTTAGAATGAATCGTTCATACATCGGAAGTGTTCAGTCGAAAAGGAACGACCTTTTACTGTTCAATTTCGATACCATTTGTCTGATCTCATCGTTTTGAAGTTCATGTATAAATACATGATCAGCTCGTCACTGGATATTTGGTTCATCAACATGTAACGGTCACTCACGCAGATTGCATTCAACTCAAGTTTCACCCAATCTGCGTTACGGTTCCATTAACAGAATCTCTTGATGAATTATTGGTGGGGCAGCACGTTGCCTGGCTAGGAACAGTCTGTTGGGGGGGTTTCCACCATCCATCAAAAGCTTGAAAATGCTGCTCACTCCTTGGTTCTTATTTTAGTTCGATAAACCGAAAGTTGGTTCGGTGAAAGTCCCATTCCACTAAAAACCGAAGTCACAAATACTATTTAACTTAACCCCAGATATTAGACATAGTCATATTGGATATCACGGTTAATGATGATCAGATGTTGATGATCATCCTTAGTTCCCTTCCCTAGCCTATAAAACTGTATTACTCCTAAAATGTAAGAGTTTACCCTTATCTCGAAAATGGAACTTAGATTCTCAGATCATCACTATTTTTCCACACTATTCACACTTCATTATATTCCTTAATTATAACTTAGCCCTGGTTCGTCCATATGATCTCTAATAACCCGCCTTTGAACAGAACTTTTATTGAACACAACAACGTACTCACTTATTGAACAATTTGCATTAGGATGTAAATTTCTATGTACCCAAAAACATATGATTGCATTATATAGATAGGTAAGTATATATATTATGTGTAATATACAAGTGTTATAAATGTAGAATTATATATATATATATATATATATATATATATATATATATATATATATATATATATATATATATATATATATATATATATATATATATATAGAAAAAATATAGTTTATAAATAAATGTAAATATAAAAGAAAAAAAAATATAGTTGTAAATAATAAATAATAAATAAATAATTGTAAATATATATATGTATAGGGTTAGTAATAGGTTAGCTTAATCCTAAGTTGTATTTATAATTTTATGGTACTCTAATGTTGTATACCACATGCAAGTTTACGCCGACTCAAAATGGTTTCCATTTCCGCACGTGCACATAATTTTCAATCCCGATTGTTAATGCACATCCGATTTATAATTGCGCGGATACCGGTAAGTTTATTGCAATTTATCTGATTTTCTTTAAATGCTAACTGGTACAATTATGGCAAGAAAACCCGCGAACAGTGGGTTTTGTCCACGTAAGTCTGTGTTAATCACGAGTTTAAATAGAGCTTTAAGTAACTTACGGTTATAAATTTTATTAACGCCTATCCATTCAGGTGGCTTGTAAAAATTAGCACACGGGTTTCTAAACACAAGAAAAACAATATTTATATAATGCACAGCAACTTAGGTGCTTAGACTTATGGAGGTGAATATTTACCTTGCCCATAACAATGATATATATGTATATATAATATTATGATATTATATCAATGAGGATTTATTAAATTTTGTTTGTTCTTCGTTTAGAACGAGTAATGTTTCCCACTGTTAAGCCACAACTGATATGAATAATTTATTTTGTGCTTTCCAATTATACCGTACACTTACCAATTTAGAATCGAAAACCAGAAATGGAAACGAGTTTGATTTTTTCTTAGATTAATTGTACTCTACTAAATACATTCAACGTATTATTGATTCAATAATAATCCTATCATGCAATTTGTTCAGAGGTAAATGTAGATGTAAGTGCAATTTATTACGGTGCGTAAGTAAATATACATTTATATTTGGAAACCCACCCAAAGACGGAAGCTGTTATCATGGAATTTGGTACCACGTAACAATCTCAATGCTACACTCGTGGGGACGACTCACACCCATGAGAGAGGTCTCACGCCGGGCATCGAAATACTAAAATTACTTCATTACCGAATGTCTTTGGCATGGTATATGCCGAGTAGTTTGCCAAATTCATTTGACACTTCATACGACACATTTCCGATTTTTCTTGCAATTATGGCCGGTACAAACTTCATTGCTAACTTCCCACAAAACTGTTTTGTAGCATTGCTTTGAACGAAATTTCGGACGAAAACTCTTTGTCCCGGCGCAAAAGTCCTATGTCTTGCCCGCAAGTTATAAGTCGAGCTATTTTGCTCATGAGCCCTTCTTAAATGACTTAACACCATCTTTTGAGCCAAAGATAACCGATCCGCATTGTCTGGTATATACATATGGTTATCACCAAGGCAGTTTAGGGTTTTTAATAATGGGTACGTAGATCCATGCAGTATTTTGTGTTGCCCAAACACAAGATAGTGTGGTGAGAAACCAGTAGCCAGATGTATGGAATTCCTTAACGCACCCGCAATTTCGTTTAAATAAGTGTCCCATGACTGATGGTCGTCTTGTATATACGCCCTTAGTGCCGATAAAATGGACCTATTCACTCGTTCTGAGGTGTTGGCCTGCGGGGAATATTTTGGTGTAAACTCGTGTCTGACTCCATACTTATGCATTAGGTTTTCAAAAATTTTTGAAATAAATTGAGTCCCATTGTCGGAGAGTATGGCTTCTGGTGTCCCGAAAAGATGGAATACGTTATTTTCAAGACATTCCACTACTTTTGCGGCAGAGGCAGATCGAAATGCGTATAATAAGGGAAACCGACTATATTGATCCAAAATAATAAATAAATATGCATATCCATTTTTCGTTCGCGGATATGGACCAAGGAAGTCTATGTATAACCGTTGAAATGGCCTTAAAACTTCGATTTGTTGCGATCATGGAAGGCCAATAATAATAACGTTTGAGTAGTTCGGTTGTTTTCGCAATACCTTGATGTGCCGCTGAAGGTGGATTGTGGGCCGCCTCGATTAGTGTTTTTGTTAACGATTCTGGTACTAAGAGCTTCCAATTTGGTACATCTGTTTCGGATTGTTGTCCTATCTGAACATATATTCTTCCATTCATCACTTTAAATGCATTTGAAGCTGTCGGATTTCCTTCTAAAGCTTTTATTCGGTCTCTGTATTCGTGATCCTGAAACGCGTCTGTGGCCAAATTCAAATAAGAAAAGATATCTCCCGAGTGATCTATTGAGTCAATATTTACCCTAGATAGGCTGTCTGGTACAACATTCAATGAACCTTTCCTATATTCTATATTGAAATTATATGACTGTAGTTGCATTGACCATCTTGCCAAACGTCCTGAGAGTTCCTTCTGGTCCATAAGCCATCGTAAACTGGAATGGTCCGTAATGATCGTGAACTTATAACCCTCAATGTATGGTCGGAATTTTTTCACACTCATCACGGCTGCTAAACACTCCAACTCTGTTATGCTGTAATTTTTTTTGCGCTTTGTTCAATTTATGCGATATGAAAGCTATCGGGTGTTCCTCATCATCACCCGTCTTCTGGAATAGAACACTTCCAATGCCAGTGGTGGATGCGTCGCACTGAACGTAGAAGTGTTTATTAAAATCTGGATTGGCTAAGACTGGAGCGGAAATTAGAGCGATCTTTAGTTTTTCGAATGCAATTTGTGCATCAGGAGTCCAAACTGTCTTGGTTTTCTTTTTCAAGAGATCACTTATTGGTGCCGTTATGCTTGAGTAGTTTGATATGAAGCGTCTGTACCACCCGGTCATCCCCAGAAACCTACGTATCTGTTTGGTGGTTTTCGGTTCGGGATATTCGTCTATGGCTCGTATTTTTTCAGGGTCCACTCTGAGGCATCCCTCACCTATCACATAACCGAGGTATTTCGTTTCCCTTAAGACGAATTTACTTTTTTCGACATTTATGGTTAGATTTGCGGATTTTAGCAGTCTAGCCACTTCCGACAAAAGTGATGTATGCTCATCAAACGTTTCTGCAACCACTAGTAAGTCGTCTAGGTAAACAAACACTCGATCATGTAACCGGTGAGGGATAACTTTGTGCATTAACCGACACATCGTCTGGGGAGCATTGCACAACCCAAACGGCATGACGGTAAACTGGTAGAGTGGACGACCCGGCACTGTGAAGGCTGTCTTATCCCTTGACGTCAAATCGAGGGGTATTTGCCAAAAGGCGTCTTTTAGGTCGATAGTGCTAATGTAACGAGTTTTATCTAGTCGACCTAGCAACCCCTCAATTATCGGCAAAGGATAAGCATCCCTCACAGTAACCGAGTTCACCTGTCGTGCGTCAAGACATAGACGAACTTTTCCGTTAGCTTTCTTTACTAGAGTTACTGGAGATGACCAAGCACTGGCACTCTCTTCAATAACTCCCAGTGACAGCATACGGTCCAATTCCCTATACATGTCTTCTTGAACCTTTGGTGAAACAGGATAATATCGCTGTTTTATTGGGGTTGAATGCCCTACGTCGATTTTATGAGAAAGCAGTTGGGTTCGACCAAGCCCGAATTTTTCACAGGAAGGAAATTCGTTAATAATTTTGGTTAGTATATGCTGTTGTTGTGAGTTTAAAGAGTGCCTTTTATCGTCTGCGCTACTATCCGGTTTGATATAGTTATCATCAAGCTCATTGACATTTAATGGTGCTAGTCCGAAGAGATCCCAAAAATCAATACCCAAATACAATGGTTGGGTTAGATTTGGGACAATGTGTAAACGCATTTTCTTGGTTTTTCCACCGTATGAAATATTGACTATGATATGCCCTAGGATTTGGTGTTGTTCCCCACTAGCCGTATGAATTACACTGGGTAGACTGTGTGGTTTTATTTTTTGCTCTTCAAGGAATTGTTCCGCTCCCGCTCCTAGCACGGAGATACTGGCACCACTGTCGAGTAACCCCAAATATGGACACCCATTTATTAAAACATTAGCATAAGGTCGTGAGTCCTCTGCTTTCGAAATAATTGATTCTGCTATTACTCTTTTTATTTCCTTACGGATTTTAAAATATTTAAGTGAGCGGTTTAGCTGAGAATGCTTACCTGAAGTTTGTGTAGATTGTGACACTCTAACAACAGGTGAGCTAATGGTATTTAATCTTGGTTTCTTCTTAGTATCCGGTGAAACTCCGGGTCCGTATTCGTAGCTGCTTCTTCGACAGTCGTTTTGGGGATCGCAGTTTTCTCGTATTGGGATCTCAGAACCCCAAGATTTCTGACACCCCGATGAGAGTTTCCCGCTAATCTAGTTTGACAAATTTTGCAATTAACTTTATATACGTTCTTTTCCCCGCACCCAAAACAGAATATTTGTGATATAGGAGTAGAACAATCCTTAAATAAATGCCCACTCTTGCCGCAGTTCCAACACATATTCTTATTTGGATGGTTATTTCCTTGATATTTTAACATAGACGTCGCATTATTCGCATAAGCTACAGCACATACAGAGTCAGAAGATGCATTCAGCTCAGATAACATTGCTTGATTGGGAGTCGTATCATGTTGATTATGGCCCATTCCAAATTCATTGACTTGGCGTCTGACTTGGTGTAACATTTCGGGAATCCATCCTATTCTTCCCCATGTATCTTCTACAGCTATGGAGCGATTAACAAGTGTCGCGATATCCGGAAATGTTTGTCCTGCAAATGTAGCTTGGAGTCCGGGTCTCATATTTCGACTCAACAAATTAATAATATCAGTATCAGATAACGGATATTGAAGTGGTAGTGCTAACGACAAAATGTCATTATAAAAATCCAAAAATGGTTCTTTGGGTCTCTGTTTACGACGTTCTAATGTTTGTTTTATATCTTCATCGGTTCGTCTATCCTGGAAACGATGTATCATGCTCTGACGCAGAAGATCCCATGTTACGTTGCGATTACGTTCTCGGAACAACCAGTACCATTCCGTAGCTCTCCCTCTTAGCAGAACATTCAAATTACTGCTTAGCCTCTGCTCGTTTAGACCATTCGAATTAGCCATACTTTCCACCCTATACAAGAATCGTTCTATGGGGATCCCTCCAGGCTCTCCCGAAAATGATATATTCCATTTGTGGATTTCTAAACGATCCTTATGCACATTGTGCAGTGTTTCCTCCTGGTTAAAGTTACAAGCACCATTCAACGGTCCTGGGTAATTTGCGTCAGTTTTTCGCACTGGCGGAGGTACCATGGGATTAAACATAAGTGGTGCTGGTACTGGCGTAGATGGATTTATTTTAGGTGATGAGTAAGATCTTGTGTCATTTTTGTAATTGTGTACGGGTCTCCTAGTATCTTGAAAGCAAGTTTCTTCGGGCGCAGCGATACCTAATTTCTTGAACACTGCCGCTACTAAGTAGTTAAGTTGTTCTTCAGGTAGATCGGGACTATCGGAAACCGGGGAGTTAATATTGCTAGGGTTTGATTTACCGTGGAGAGACATTCCAACAGTATCTGCAATTGAAGCTATCTCTTGGTTACAACTTCCTGGTTCCATTGTATCGGACTCAGCACCGTCATCGCCCAAGTTTGGAATTATAATTTCTTTAAAAGATTTTTCGGTTTCTGGGATCGTAATTCCATTTTCCATAAACTCATTCAACCTCATTCTACTATTTGGTTACATGATACTAAAACCTTTTCAGCCGCCACTTGCACGGTCCTGGAATGCTTGATTCGTTGTAGACGGTTTCTGATGTGAATAGTAAGAGCTGTTAATTCCACTATCTTATTCGAGCTTATATCGCTTCCCTGTTGCATTATAACTTCCATTTGGTTTTGAATCCGCCAGCTGATTATATTATTTACTGACAACTTCATGTTGAAAATATCTTTTGAGCTGATTTATGTTTATAAATTCGGTTTTAGTTAATTTTCTCGAATACATAATTTCATTTAAATAAATTAATTATTAAAGTTTTTAAGTTTTCGCGTTCAATTATGTGTATTTTCGTGAATATTATTTTTCTAAATTTATTTAGAAATGAGTTTGACTTTCGTCGTACGACCAAGAGAGAATTAGAGCGAGTAAAATATATTTTAGAGCATATCGTTTATATTGAAATAAAAAGAACAAAATTTATAAAAATATAGATCAGTTTATCATTAATTTTGATCGTGATTTATTTTGATTTGAAAAAAATGATATATGTTCAGATCTAATTTCAACCTTTCTTTGTCATTTTATGAAATACAACTTTAAAAGCTCTAACTTGTCTGATCTCATCGTTTTGAAGTTCATGTATAAATACATGATCAGCTCGTCACTGGATATTTGGTTCATCAACATGTAACGGTCACTCACGCAGATTGCATTCAACTCAAGTTTCACCCAATCTGCGTTACGGTTCCATTAACAGAATCTCTTGATGAATTATTGGTGGGGCAGCACGTTGCCTGGCTAGGAACAGTCTGTTGGGGGGGTTTCCACCATCCATCAAAAGCTTGAAAATGCTGCTCACTCCTTGGTTCTTATTTTAGTTCGATAAACCGAAAGTTGGTTCGGTGAAAGTCCCATTCCACTAAAAACCGAAGTCACAAATACTATTTAACTTAACCCCAGATATTAGACATAGTCATATTGGATATCACGGTTAATGATGATCAGATGTTGATGATCATCCTTAGTTCCCTTCCCTAGCCTATAAAACTGTATTACTCCTAAAATGTAAGAGTTTACCCTTATCTCGAAAATGGAACTTAGATTCTCAGATCATCACTATTTTTCCACACTATTCACACTTCATTATATTCCTTAATTATAACTTAGCCCTGGTTCGTCCATATGATCTCTAATAACCCGCCTTTGAACAGAACTTTTATTGAACACAACAACGTACTCACTTATTGAACAATTTGCATTAGGATGTAAATTTCTATGTACCCAAAAACATATGATTGCATTATATAGATAGGTAAGTATATATATTATGTGTAATATACAAGTGTTATAAATGTAGAATTATATATATATATATATATATATATATATATATATATATATATATATATATATATATATATATATATATATATATATATATATATATATATATATATATATATATAGAAAAAATATAGTTTATAAATAAATGTAAATATAAAAGAAAAAAAAATATAGTTGTAAATAATAAATAATAAATAAATAATTGTAAATATATATATGTATAGGGTTAGTAATAGGTTAGCTTAATCCTAAGTTGTATTTATAATTTTATGGTACTCTAATGTTGTATACCACATGCAAGTTTACGCCGACTCAAAATGGTTTCCATTTCCGCACGTGCACATAATTTTCAATCCCGATTGTTAATGCACATCCGATTTATAATTGCGCGGATACCGGTAAGTTTATTGCAATTTATCTGATTTTCTTTAAATGCTAACTGGTACAATTATGGCAAGAAAACCCGCGAACAGTGGGTTTTGTCCACGTAAGTCTGTGTTAATCACGAGTTTAAATAGAGCTTTAAGTAACTTACGGTTATAAATTTTATTAACGCCTATCCATTCAGGTGGCTTGTAAAAATTAGCACACGGGTTTCTAAACACAAGAAAAACAATATTTATATAATGCACAGCAACTTAGGTGCTTAGACTTATGGAGGTGAATATTTACCTTGCCCATAACAATGATATATATGTATATATAATATTATGATATTATATCAATGAGGATTTATTAAATATTGTTTGTTCTTCGTTTAGAACGAGTAATGTTTCCCACTGTTAAGCCACAACTGATATGAATAATTTATTTTGTGCTTTCCAATTATACCGTACACTTACCAATTTAGAATCGAAAACCAGAAATGGAAACGAGTTTGATTTTTTCTTAGATTAATTGTACTCTACTAAATACATTCAACGTATTATTGATTCAATAATAATCCTATCATGCAATTTGTTCAGAGGTAAATGTAGATGTAAGTGCAATTTATTACGGTGCGTAAGTAAATATACATTTATATTTGGAAACCCACCCAAAGACGGAAGCTGTTATCATGGAATTTGGTACCACGTAACAATCTCAATGTTACAAACAATTTAAATAGAGGTTCAGTTACTGATCTACATGAGTGAATTGTAATAGTTCTCAAACTCGTGCAGGCGAAATCTGTACATATTAAGCACTAACGAATCGGATTCACAAGAATACTTACATTTGACATGAGGTATGCTTATTCCGCTAGAGTAAATTTTTTTTTCCCAGTCATCGAAAAAAGACCACCTTCTCTGGTGTTTCCTTCTACCTTTAAACAGTACGATGCCAATATAGTCAAGCTAGGTTTTCTTTATCGAAATTCTATTTTTATTCAGTTGCATCTCTCTATCTCCAATTTTTAAGAGCATAGGTATCTACTATAGCTTAGACTATCACTCCGTTGGGGGCGACAGGTTTTAGCTCGACCCATAAATTACTTCACATTGTTTCGCTTCAGCTAGCATTATTCTCTTCCATGGCATATTGATCTTCTTACTTTCCTTTTCCCTTGGTGGGTTTCCAGCCTAAACATATGGCCAATCCATCTGCACTAATGTCTCATTATTTCAGTCTCTTTGCCTGACTGATTTGTTTTTCTATGCAGTTCAATGTTAGTTATGGTGTTAGACCAGATGCATTTCAGTATTCATCGAAAGCACATGTTTACGAACGCATGTAGTTTTTTGTCACTTTTTCTGGGTCTTCATCCATACAGTAGTACTGATTTCAAACACCAGTTGAGCATTTCTATCTGATTCAAATATCATAACTGTTGTATTTTCTGCTGCATGACTGACTGTTTGCATGTGAAAAGGTATATCTCATCTGCATAGTCCAGATCTGTTTATCCTCATTGTATATTGAACTCGGATTCCAGCATCCAGAATTCTCACAAATCATGTACAATGGTGATTTTTATTCACTATTGTTCAGTGAGTTGATATAATCAGTGATCAGGAACTTCTTTTTAATTAAATTCTAGCTTATGCGTTTCTGATTAATTCGCATTAATTTGGCATTGATCGTATGTGAGATTCCGTCAGGGATGAATATTGTGAGTATCATGTTGTTTTGTTGAGCAGAACGATACCCCGTCAATTTTTGTTTTCTCTTAGGTCACCTGGTTTGAGGTTTGTTCGGTTAACCTTCTTTTCAGGTTTGTGGTATTCTGCCAGAATTTCACACTTCTTGGATTATTAATGTTCGTGTTCTTTCATCTTGGTTCAATATTTCGGTGGTTATACTGACTGGTCCAGTAGTTTTACTGTTCTTCAACTTTTATGACTTAAAAAAAAATGGAACTTACCAATCTAGTTTACTTTTGATTTCTGCTTCTGGCTACATCTGGTGTTTTTGGGTGGCTGCTTCGGCACACTTAAACCGGAAATGGTCCGTTGTGATACCACCATATGTCTGATTTACGTAGAACCTTCTGCTCATTGCATAGCTCCATGTCAGCCCATAGCCAATGATTCTAAACTCAACAGAGAATGAACAGAGATATGTTCAGTCACACCACTGATCGAAACGCCCATCGAAAATCCTTTTGTGCTACTATCGGGCAGCTTCATTCAAAACGGATCCGGTTTGGAATGGAATATAATGATGGAACCCAATCACCATACTCCCTGATTGAGAAAAGAATTAATGAACCGAACCATCGCACAGTCAATACAGATTGGTATTTCAAGTGGCGCCCAACATGGGGCTCGTATACACCTTCTGTCTATTTAGTCCTCGTAGCTCAAAACGCTGGATTGAACAAAAATGGTGGAGTTTACGAGATACGGACCAAGAAATTATCGCACAAATGAGATACGAGTATAAGGATAGAACTGTTACATTGGATCTATCTTGCTGTAAGCTCAAGCTAACCAATTTCAAGTGGCACCCAATCTAAGGCCAATCAGCATGTGGACCTAAAGTTAAAATGTGATTTTGCCCTTTCTAGAAATATATTTTCTTTTTAATGTGTTATGATAATTGCATTCGAATTGAGTTGAGGCATTCCCAAATCGTTCAACAGCCCAGCACTGCATGAACACTATCTCACAGGTGTAGAGTATTGTGTGGGGTGTGGGAGATAACTCCTCATTATTTAACCAACTTACCTTTAAGGCCGAATAAATTTCATTTAAATGTAAATGATAAATATTTCTAACATAAGTTCTAATGATTCTATCGCGTCTGGTTTCATTGAAACCAAATTCTAAATCTTGTGCGCTTAAATCTAAATACGATTCAAGTGATGTTAAACCAAATAATAGTTCACGTGATGGAAAATCAGCAAATTCTATACCGTTAGTGCTGGAAAATGATCAAAATATAAATTTGTATTGGATCGATATTAATTGTTAGCGAGAATAACTCACCTAGCAATCGCCGATCCAGTTGGTAGTGTTAACATTCTGGCAGTCGATTTACCTGGACCAACAATTACCGTCCCATCGACGAACGGTGCAAAACCGACTAGAAATCGTGGCGTATCCATTTGTATCGAAATAAGTTCAGCAATCGGTTTCGATCGCAGACACGGTGCAATATCGTCGGACAGCAGATCACCATGGCAGCCGGTATGTTCGGCGACGCGACGCTTTATAAATATTGGATCCGATTGTATGGCCCACGGTGATAGGGCCGAACCGCTCAACAATATCGCTCGATTTGCCAGATCTGAAACAAAAAATAAAATATTAATTAGTGTCGTGTGTGTGTTCACCTGTCGACTGTCGACGGTGGCCATTAATTTCAATCAATTAGCCAAAACAAACGGCGAAAGGGTTTATCGTACTCATGCTGCCACCATATCAACGCACATATACATAAATGACAAATCCGTCACACAATACACAAACCTCAATTAATGTTATTATGTGTATACCGAGTATGCATATAGCAAATCCGCACGACATAAATAAATTACATTTGTCACATGGCTTTTTTACAAATGGATGGATATGTAGAAAAAAATTAAGTTACTGATAACAAAAAAAAAAAAAAAATGAAAACGTTAACCTGTTACAATTTTAATGGATTTTTCTCGTTATATACGTTTTTCCTTTTTATTATTACGATTATTGTTATCATTATTATTATTATGATCATGATTATTGTTTCGTTTGCTTTGCACGCGTACATACAATGTACGCGATACACGTAACGCGGAAAAATAACAGGATTTGGTTGTCGTTGTTATTCATGAGGTTCCCGGGGAAAAGAGCGCCCCGTTTTCCTTTTATAAAGAGTGATCCAATAGGAGGTGATTTTTCCAATTGGGATACTTATTGGGATTCATGTGTGACAACTTTCATGACCATATATGACATTTGTGTTCAGTATTCATTGACATAAGACCTGTGGGTGAGGGCATCCATGTTTCGTAAATATTTCGAACGAAACATAAGACTCATAGAATCCCACCACAGTATCCAGAGCTTGTCGTAGGAGGCGACGAAATCTGGTTGGGTCGCTGGGTTGACGACCCGCATCCGTAAAAAACAATAAATGATAAAAATGTCAACAAACGAAAAAAAAATCGGATACCGCCAAAACAACAATCACCCCCCGTTTAAGTACCTGGATACGAGATTGAGGATCGGCACTTGGCACGTGCAGTCATTAGGGAAACCAGGCGCGTTTGACGGCCTTATCACATGTATGAAATAGTACCGGATGGAACTCGTAGTACTCCAAGAAACTCGATGGCCTCGGAAATCTTGGAATTAGATTTCTCATTGGGCCACAAATGAAAATAGCTGTATTGGGCTTTCAGGCAGTCAATAATCGAACGCGTTTAAGCTTAACTTGCACATGAGGCTAGCCAATCTGTCAATTGTTTGTGTACATGCGCCCACTGATGTTAGCCAACACAAAAGACTCATTTTACAATTATTTGGATGATCTGATAGGCGCTGTACATGAGCAAGATGTAAGATTGGCGATTGGTAACTTTAGTGCTAGAGCTGGCAGAAATCAGACTGAGTTATGTAATAATATAGGTCGGTACTCTCGACACGAGATGATCTCAAAGTGGCAAATAAATTCTTTCCTCATAAAATCACCCATTTGGCAGCATGGACACATCCACGTAAAACATCCCGAAGCCAAATTGACCATGTGTTGATATCAAAACGGGTTCGGGTTGTCCAACACGTGAGATCTTATTGGTCGTAATCAAAATTCGTAGGCAGTGACCATTATCTGGTCTCTGGAAAGCTACGATGTATATTTTCGTACAAGTCAAGGAGGACAGGGGAATAGACAACGTGATCCTCCTGTGAAGGTCTGACAAATGAAAAATGCAACGAAATATGGAGATCTTGTCAGCAATAGCATTTTGCGATCTGAGTACCAACAGGAAGAAGTGAACAGTTTCTGGGAAGTATGAAAAATCTCAAGCTGTATCTGAATACCCTAGAATTCAGACCGCAGAGATGATCATTGAGGATCCGTCTTATGAGGAGTTCATCAAGGTCATGTAGAGATTAATGAAAAAAATAAAAATCGTTCACAAGGAGTTGATTGCATTTATTCAGAGCTCTTGATATTCGTATTTTAAGCAAGCTTATGACTCGATCAATCACAAGAGACTATGAGAACAGGCTCAGAGAGATGAGAACAGACTATCGAGAACATTTGCAATTACTTCTGGTATTCCACAAGGTCCCCTTATCTCATGTCTAAATACATCCTTCGTAAAAGTGCAACACCTCCAGACAAAATCTTAATCCGACAATCCAATCAACTTTTTGCATATGCAGATGATATCTGTGTGATTGGATTAAATGGCAAAGAATTAAAGATATTCTTGAGCCACTGGAACAGTGTTCATCTTTCGTTGGTCTCAAAACCAACGAGTCCAAATCCAAATATCTGATCTTTGATTTTGGGAACCAAGACGCAACTGAATTCAGTAGTGGTAACCACACGTTTGAAAGATAGTGATGAGATTCAAGTAGGCGAGGATATCAAAGTTCGCATTGCCGCTGGTATTCGAGTTTTATATCCTCTATGTCCACTTCTGAAATCAAAATATCTTGCAAATAGGCGTAAGCTGATACTGTACAGAGAGCTGATAAGACCCATTGTCATTTCTGGATATGAGACTTTGATCGTACATTAAATCATTGAATCGCTGGTTCGGCCACGTTCTACGTGTTGATCCGACCCGACTGATACAGCGATCTGTGAAACGGAAACCTCTTTCGATAGGCGAAGAGGTTTCTGTCGGCGACGACAACAGTATGAAGAACTGGTCGTAAAAAAAACATAAAATTTGTTTTATTTCAAAAAAACTTCAGGAAGCTCTTATTGGATCACCCCTTATTACCTGTCGTTGGTGGATACTACATGCTCGTACTATTAACGTATTGTATGAATTAAATAATTAGGTTATGCTTATTTGTTATTGTAAAATAATTAAAGGTATACAGCCCATTAGTAAAAGCTCCAATGATGTGTTCTTGATTTGTAATTAATTTTAATTTGTTGTGTCCTTCGTTTGTATGCACTTATATATGTACCGAGTTTTGAAACTCCTTACAAATTACAGACGACGTGTGCAACCGTTGATTCGAACGACAGCCAACAAATTTAATCAAGTTTTGTAATTTTTATTTTTAAACAGATCTTCAGCACAATGTGTATCGTATCTGTTTACTGTAGAAAAATAATTAATTTCTCAACAAGATGACATAAAATACTGAAAGCTTTTCTATATACGAGCATTTTAAATCAAATACATGTAACAAACAGTTTTGTTATCCATCATTCAAGCTTTTATATTATAATATGTTTGTTTTTTGTCAACATTATAAAAATTTTTAAATTTGATTAAGTAGAAACATATAAATTTTGACAGTTGCCATTGATATCGTAAAATTTTTTTGCTGAAAGCTCTCTGCTGCATAATGTTAAAATAAAAATATTGCAATGAAAAATCATCATGGTATGCAAACAATCGTTCGATTTGTCATTTCCAAGTAGTTCTGATTACTCTCGAGATGATGTATAGCCACATAGTGTACCGTACTAGTCGAAAAAGCTTGTTTTTATTTATAAAATACCAATAAATGTGATGGAGCTTTTCGTTGTGTCCAAAATTTTATTACTTGTTGGTAAATATGTCGCACAACACACAGCAGTTTGTCCTAAGAGACGACTAAATCTGGTTGGATTGCTAAACCGAATAACCTCTTCCGTAAAATGTCAACAAAACTAGAAAATCAGGGCTCATATTTCAAAACGTGATTTCATGTTCATAGACAGTGACCAATATTTGGTCATAAGGTTATGACGGAAGCAACCTCGATTGAAAATTGCATGGAAAAATAAAGTTCTTGCTATAGGGCAACGCATCAATTAACTTGATTTTCTGAAAATATTCATTAGATTGTCTCAAACCTTAAAATCTTGATCAACTGCCATTCGGGGCCAGGATGAAATCCCAGTATCGATGCGACACTATTTACATAGCGCGTATATTTTTGAAGGATGAACCAACTTGAAATATCTCTGCTTTCAGAAAGAAACCGAAGCAATGTTGAGAGAAGGAAGGCACAAATTCCATTGTCAGAAGTTTTTTTTTGCCGTGTTAGGCTAGGCAAGAGGTAGAGTATGAAATAAGGGAGGTATGTCTCAGAAAGTACGTGGAAAGCACTTAAACAGGACGCCTGTAGGCACGATCACTTAAGTAAATAACTTGTTTATCTCATCAGACATATACTACCGGACTTAATATGTATACTGTGGCGATTCGTTTATGAAGTGTGTAATCGAATCGAGTCGTGACGTCGCTAGCCAATTACAAAAAAAATTTACTCGAAATTGATTTCGAAAAGAATTAAACCATTCTGCCATTGTCCCTTATAAAGACTATTTCGAAACAAACCGTTATTTGTGGAGAATTCCTGATATTGTTCAAGATATCAAAGTAAAGTGAGTACCCTATGGCTCGATCATGTTAAGCATGCTATTTTAGACCGAATGGTACAAGAAATACACGAGATCTTCTAAATGTCAACAAGTGCAAGGTGTAAGGTGAATAACAGAGTAATACTTACTGACAGCATTGGCCAAATCAAGGTTTTAAGTGACTCATACTGATAATCTCTTAAGCTGAGTCCGTTTGACAAAAGTCCAGTCCATATCGAAGCCACTTGATAAAAAAATCCGCTGTTTTGGAAAGGACTCCGGATTGAAAAAACAGTAGTCTCAACAGGAGGCTGATACTTTTGGCAATAAGTAACAATACAAATGTTAAAAAATTTAAGGGTGGTGATTCCCTAGGCATAGTTTTCTATAAAGTATTGTGATGTTCTAATGACGCAATTTTTTTAACTCATTATCATTGACAGCTGGAGTCTAAGAAGATCAGTTCAAATATATAATGGTTGATATCTTGAGAAGATTCTCAAGGAGTATCCTGGCTGTCCCTCAATCTGGATAGATGAAAAATTGGACTTAGGACGCGTAAAGTAGCCTGCGTTATCAGAGACGACGAAAAAGATGCGGTCAATAAGGGAAGCGATAGGGCAAACAAACCCATCCAACTAGTGATGCGAACGGGTATCATACTATAAGCACGGACATTGGTAAAAGAGGTAAGTATTTTTTGATGAAATATTTAGACGTTAGTAAGGTTGATAAAAACTAGGAATTTTCTGCCATGTGACATCTATGTCAGAAACTTACACTTATAAGGAAGGTTCTAGATGTTACTCTAGCATCTGATTCTATTTTGCAAATATTTACAGAGTGAAGGGCTGCGAATGAACAGTCCTTCTCATAGCTACTTAACTTTTAAGCTCATGATTATCTGGCTAATCTTTAAGAATCACAGAAGAATGAGGAGAGCTGTAAAGAATTGGTAAAGAAATTGTTTTCAAGGAAGAACCCTGTACACATTCAGTGGAGCTGTATCATGGATACTCTAACTAAGGCTTGCAATAGCTCCGTTGATCAAAAATTATCTTGTGATTAATTCAATTTGTCGGTCCTTAAAATAAGTAACCTTCCGTAAAATTAGCAAGAAAATCATTGATAATCCTAAGAGCACTAGAGAGTTTATTAGAAAGAGTTAAGGGTGGCAAAATAAATTCTTTAAGCTGATTCTGATGATATGGAGGATTTTTACAAAACTTTGTGCTTCAGGAAAATACTATTCCAAAATCCACCACATCGGGCTTTATTTAATTAGACCGGATTATTCTCTTAGATACTAATTTTTTGAAAATTTGGAAGATACATGTGGGAATAACTAACCACCCTAAAAGAAAGACACAAAATACATAATTACCAAACAACGTATCCAGTGAGCGATAGGGAGTCTTAAAGTGAACCCAGATCATACCAGCAGAACTACGGAAAAGCTAGGAGGTTATCCGTCCTTGACTGAAGATTGTCTTGATGCACATATTCGTATAGGGGAAGTCAAGGTGAATTTTATTCCAAAAGTGGGAGATGAGACCAAATGGTTACCTACAAAACCTAAGACTCGATCATGGAGAGATTGGTTGGAACTGATAGAGATAGAAAATTCTTCGTTCTTAGTAATATAATTAATAGTAAAATTTTGAATACCGAGCTAAAAGATTTTACAGTAAGAGGATGGGTAGATAATACTGAAACTTAATTGTAAGGAAAGACTGAATTGTCTTGTGGATTTATCAATTAGGCCAAAACAATCACAACTGTATGCAACCAAAAGCTGTTTTAACAGTAAATCTGTTAAAATATGAAAGAAACAAATTGACAGACGCGACCTTGAATTTGATTTGACTTTTTATATTAGTTCCCAAAAATTCTATGTCTGAGTTTTCTTTCCTCCTTTCAAAGAAGCTTTCGTTAGGTTAGCATTAAGGGACGGCCAGAAAGTCTGATTTGATAATCTTGGTGACGTTTCATCATCTGTTTTTAAGAGAATTCAGCACTAGTAGCCCTAACAATGTACAAAGTATCTTATTATGGCTGGTTGAATTCGTGATCTTCTGAATTGATTATAAACAACTTGTATTATTAATGTAAGAGCTGGCGAAGAAAATCCACTTTACAGAAGTTTTAAAATCACGAGCTTTTAATAAATTTAAAATATAGATCGAATAGTTTGTATCGTATAATCATTTTAAAATCCGATTTGAGTGCAAATTGTTATATATCGAATATTCATTTGCTATTGGAACTGACAGACTTATATTGCATTATGTTCTATTTTAAGAATGCAAAAGGAATGTGAATCCTGTATACATATACGTTATCTTAACAATAAGAAACAAACAAAAGTTTTAAAATCACGAGCTTTTAATAAATTTAAAATATAGATCGAATAGTTTGTATCGTATAATCATTTTAAAATCCGATTTGAGTGCAAATTGTTATATATCGAATATTCATTTGCTATTGGAACTGACAGACTTATATTGCATTATGTTCTATTTTAAGAATGCAAAAGGAATGTGAATCCTGTATACATATACGTTATCTTAACAATAAGAAACAAACAAAAAAACGATGATAGTTGTTGAAAGCTTTTTATACTCTATATTTCATTATACATTTCTTAGATAAAAGACGATAAAAAAATATTCAAAAGCATGTTTTACTTTTTTTTTATCTTAAAACAAATTTTGATATATAAGCTTGAACAAGTTTTCTTTCACTATCCGGTAAAAGAAAACTTCAAAAGTTGTTATTTAAGATACGGATATATCGCAAAACTTTTGTTTACTATTCGAATTCAATTATTAGTTTAATTGTTGTTGTTTATGCGTCTTAAGATAGCTTTTATCTATAGTAAGGGTGTATATAACGATGTTTCGAAAAGCTTTTGGAACGTTCCATTACAAAAATTCTGCTTACACAAATTTCGTTGTGTGTAGGTGAAATGTGAAAACGACTCGTATTGGTAAGATAAGGCATCTATATTATGACTTTGAAAAAGCTCCTTCTTGAAGTTTTTACACTCAAAGCAGTATGACCAAAATCCGAACGACAGTAAAATTATTTCGCAAACATAAACGACACATATTGTGCTAGACTCTGCAAACTCTTCGAGTTATGGATCTAGAACTTTTTGTTTTGAAAAGCTTTTGGAGCGATCATAACTTGATAGTACCAAAAGCTTTTCAGAACAAAAAGTTCTAGATCCATAACTCGAAGAGTTATGGATCCATAACAAATATTCGGTTTACACAAAATTCGTTGTGAGTTGGTGTAATGTAGAGAAAACTCCCATTATGATAGGTAAGACAAGGTATTTATCGTCTAACTTCGAAAAAGCTCTTTTTTAAAGCTTTTGTTCTCAATGAAGTATGGCCAATACTCGGATGATAGTAGAATTATTTCGCGAACCAAACGACACATTTTGTGCTAAACTCTGTAAATTCTTCGAGGTACTGATATAGAACTTTTTGTTTTCAAAAGATTTTGCGACGATTAGAAAGTCCATTACAAATATTCGGATTCTACACTTTTCGTAGTGTGTATAAAGTAGATAAAACTCGTATTTTTAAGATATTTATTTTTCTCGAATGATTTCGAAAAAACTTCTAGTTGAAGCTTTCACACTCAATTGATTATGAAAAACCCGGACGATAATAAAATTATATCGCGGAAAAAACGGAACATATCATGCTAAACTCTGCAAACTTTTCCAAAACTTTGTCTTGAATAGCTTTTGGGACGATCAAGGTATAAAAATATTCGGTTTACACCAAATTCGTTGTGAGTAGATGTAATGTAGAGAAAACTCTCATAATGATAGGTAAGACAAGCTATTTATAGAATGATTTCAAACAAGCTCCTTTTAAAGCTTTTGCTTTAAATGGAGTATGGCCTCGGATTATAATAAAATTATATCGCGAGAAAAACGACACATCTTGTACTAAGCTCTGTAAATTCTTCGAGGTGCTGATCTAGAACTTTTCGTTTTTAAAAGCTTTTGGGACGATCTCGAAAGCCCATTATAAATATTCTGTTTACACAAATATCATTGTGTGTAGGTGTTATGTAGAGAAAACCCCAACCATGATAGGAAAGATAAGGCATTTATCGAATGAGTCGAAAAAGCTCCTTCTTGAAGCTTTTACACTCAATGAAGTATTATCAAAACCCGAACGATAGTCAATTTATATCACGAACAAGAAAGCACATACTTTGCTAGACTCTGTAAATTCTTTGAAATACAGATCATGATTTTTTGTTACAAAAAGCTTTCAGGACGATCAAGAAAGTCCATTACAGTATTACATTTACATATTTTTCGTTGTGTGTAGATGCAGTGTAAAGAATACCCTCATCATTATAGGTAAGATAAGGTTTTTAACGAATTTCGAAAAAGCTCATTTTAAAGCTTTACACTCAATGGAGTATGACCAAAACCCGAACGATAGTAAAATTATTTCGCAAACAAAAACGTCACATATTGTCCTAGACTCTGCAAACTCTTCGAGATACTGATCTTTCGGTTTCAAAAAGCTTTTGGGACGATTGAATAAATTCATGAGGAGAACATACATGACATTTGGTTTCAACAGGATGGTGCAATATCGATGTTGTGCATATCGTCTTCGGGGATTGAATAATCAGTCGTGACCTTTAAATGGTTGGATCATGACAATTGGCCACCATGTAGCTACGGTTGGACTCTGTTAGACTTTTTTTGTGGAAAGCTGTAAAGTGGTTACTACCGTAACCAGTGTTCCCTACTTTGTCTTTGTGATTAACTTTTGATGATGATCTATATGGACCAAATATAACATAAACACAGTTGAGATTGGATTCGATATTCTATTCCTCTAAACAATACTCTCATCTGGTTCATATTTTGCAGGATCTCGTGTTTTTAAGGAAACTAGTTATTTATTTTTGGGCATAAAAGATACATATACTCAAATGTGTATTCTCTGATTAGATGAGACTAGTTTATATGTGAAAAATTGGTGATTTTAATCATCCAACCAGAATATTATGAGAAATATATAAAACGACCATACCAAGACGTCTTGAAAGAGATGCGAGACCTGGATTTAAAACTTTTCGTCAACGTTGATTTTTCAAGGTTTTGCTCGAAAAATAGACTGCCTTGTCGCCACCGGTGTAGTTTTACAATACTTTTCTTAACAGCCAGTAGAGAATCGGATACAACGATCTGCATTTAAAATCTATATCTTGCTGTTGGTTTTAGATAATGATATTATTCACTTTCACAAATTCATACCTAATAAGCCAAACCTCCCTCATTCATTACTTTGGCATTGATTTATTGCATTGCGGGTGATGCTTAATGATTGTATTTAGGGCAGAACAATATACCAGCTGATTAACATCCTTCACACTTTCACACAACACACAATTCTTGTCCTCACTCAATTGATGTTTCCATAGGCATTCTTTTCTATTTTCATGGTTCACTCTGATTCTATCGATTGTTCTCAGCATTCGAACGTCTCATAAGAGTTCCGTATAGAAAGAGGTTCTCAAAGGAGTAGTGCATGACCGTTCTGTACTTTTTTCATTTTATGTAACATTTCGCGTTATATTCACACTACCATTTTCTCCACAGATTCTTCTCAACCTCTTACATCCTGTTGGCAGTCAGGTTGTTACCTTCCAATATTCCAATTAGGTCGGCTGCGAATACTTTTGTTGAATTTTTTCAAACATAATTTTAGCGATAACTTCATTCCTTTATAATCATGCAAATAGTAAGGTTTAAAGGATTGAGATGCGGACCAGGATTGCCTTTGCTCTCATATTTGATAGGCAATCCTGTCCAGAGGACAATCGTCCATTTCACTCCTCAGAGTATGTACTCTGATTCACACCTCAGTGTATGTAGTTGAATTAATCGACCCAATACCACTCTACCAGTCGCATTCTCTATGTTCATGAATTAAATTGAACATTTAAAAAAACAAGTTGGGAAAATTCAGGATCCGTTTTATGGGGAATACTCAGACACACCGTTCATCTGGAATTCATTTTATCTATTTAAAGCTCTTAAAGCTCTCTACTAGGGATTGAAAATGAAAATCAGGGTTTTTCTGTATCTCCAATTTGTAGGAGTTTATGACGTCGAGTCTACTAGACTGGACCATCTTACTCTTTTTAAGGCTACAGTTTTTACATCTTTCCCAATGTGTATTAAGTTGTTTCGCTAGCATATCCTTTTCTCCATGTCATTGTTAAAGACAAGAATGGAAAGTAGTATCAGAGTAGTATCAGTATCAGAATTGGGAATGCATTCTAAATTTTTTCTTCGATCATACCTTGCCATGTTCTTTACTTTTCGTGCTGTTTCTTCGTATCTTCCATTCACCTGTGCCGTATGTTGTTGGTATCGTCTTTTGCCAAGTATCATCAATAAACCCTCGATTATGTATCCGATTATGTTTTTGGTAGCTCAGGATACACTATTGTGGCATTCTTGATGTTAATTTTATCCTATACTGCTGGCTTAGTTACAATGTTGACTGAATTAGAGCGTTTCATTGAAATTGTTTCTTGTTTCCGGAACTTTCAATATGTTTGTATTCTCTCCTAGTTGTCTTTGAGTGTTTCGGTTTGAGTAGTAGCTGGCTTGATTTGAAATATTGATATTTATCAGTTGGTGATCACCGTGTGTAAGTCTGCCCTTCTCATTATATTGTGACATCTTGTAATAATGTGAGGAGTTTCTTGGTGACTAAAAATCGTGGTATATCTGATTTTTAGATCTACTTTTTTTTTTAAATTTGTGTGGGAACCAAATGCCGTTTATGAACAAGTGTTTTGTGATGCTCCATTACTGTGTTGCACAGAACGCCTTTTTACCCATGACAGATGTCTTCACAGATTGTCTGTTCCAATTTATGCATTGCCTTTGTATGATTTTGACGTCTTTCTGAACGTTCCTGCTATTGTGGCTTACACTGTTCGTAGAATTCATTGTTTGGGAACATAGCACTGAATTAACGTTTTTTTCTTATTTTTGAATGGAATTTGCTGTTAACTACTTTCCATTCTACTAAAGCTATTTTCGGTTTATTTGTCTCTTCCGGAAAATATCCTTTAATTCCCATATTGGTTGTATTGATTTCGACGCTGTTCTTCCATCTGGCTTCTCTGAGGTGTAAATTTCAATGTGATACTTTTCATTTTGTTCTTGTTGCCAATTCACGTTCGTATACGATAGCCCAGATTGATTTTGCCGGTTTGTACAATGTATGTAGCAAGCTCCCACGGCTGATGTGTAAGATATACTGGCGAGAAGTCAGATATCGTTTCATTCCATATTTTAACCTGTTTTCTACTATGATAGCTTAAGCTTAACGTTGGTGATAAAACTATAACAATCACTGCCACTCACCACCATGCCATATGCACATACATTTTCACCATTACCGAAGGACGACGAGAGATTTTGCTCTGTTTTCACTTTACATGTATAGAAAGCAGCTATTAAACTTATTATGGTTAGATCAACAAGTTTTTATAGTTCAGAGACGTACAAGTGGATCTCATCAAAAATTAAATACAAAAACAATTTTCATTTTAACATACTTGACTTTAAAATGTTACAACTTGGAGAGAGAAAAAAAGTTGTATTTTGAACTTTTTTGCCGTTGTGTTTTAAAGCACACGTAAAATTGATTATTATTATTATATTTTATATTTGTGCTTTCTATATAACATAACAAGCTTTTTTCATGCTTATCAATATTTTATCATCAACAATCTGTTGCTGCTTTTTTTTCATTTATATCTAGTTTGTATATATGTACGTTGGCTGAGTGTGAGAAAAGCACGATAATTTTGTACATGTAAAATTAAAGCTTTCATTAAAAATTGTAAAACAGTTTTTTATAACATTTTAATTATTTTGTATTTTATTATTAATAATAATATCGTATTATTAAAATATATAATTTAGAAACTCGACTCTATATATATACAAGTTGGAAACGGTTGGAAAATTGAGAATAAATTGTATATAATTCAAAAGATGATGGTTCAAGTTGCTGTTCTCTCGAAATAAGTAAATAAATAAATAATAAACATTTGAAAAATAACAACAATATATTAATAACAATAAAAATGTATAATTTTGAATCTCATTATCCAAGAGAATAAGATGGAAGCATCAGAAACGTTTATTCCGTATTTCGTTTGTTTTTTGTTCACTTCGAGATTCGAGATGATGAAGAAAATGGTACAAAGAAACAGAAAATAAATCGTTGCGAAAGAAAATGAAATGAAAATATATAAATATAAATTGAGTTTCCCAATCGACTTTATTGTTATTATATACATTACTACTTGCTTTGTTGTTAATGTATACATTATATAGCAACTAGACGGGTGGAAAGTGTACTATTGGATCCATTGGATGAAATTATGTTTACCACTCAAATTGAATTTTATATAAGATTGGCAATGCACATTTTTGTTGTTGTACTATATATGCTGAGTGGTGCTATTAATGCAATGTACGAGCTTTATTGCAATTTCAATAAAGTTTTTGCCATATAATTGGTGATATATTATTGAAAGCAATAAATTTTATGATGATTTGTTTTATATAGTTTGGTTGCGCTAAAGAAAATCAAGTTGTTTATGGTCAGCATTTCCTACTGCACAAGGGTATACATCCCTTGTGCAGTAGGAAATGCTGACAATAAACAACTTACTATAGGGTGACCTAATCTAGAATCAAACAAAATTTAACTCAAATGAGTTCCTCGGGTGTCTGTCAACCCAATTTATTAAATCGTAAATCCCAATTTCGCAATGCCTTAAATGGTGCTTAGTAAAATGGTCACAAGAACGATAAGGTTTCGCTTTTACTATTATTCATCAGAATAGCGATGAGAACGGCGTACCAGAATCTCTCATTATCTTTATTCACTAGAATTTTGATCTAAATAATACACTCGCGGACAAAATTAACGCATATTTTTTTTTGTAATAAAAAAAAATCCCGTTGGTCAATTTTAATACGAATTTTAATCAGAAACCACCTTGAAGAAAGTTTACTGCAAGCCAATCAATTAAATTTTTCAAAAATGCTTAATCAAAAGTGCATTGTGTTTGAAATCCAACGCAACGATCGGCTTTTGTTCCATTGCATATCAATTATTTTTAAATGCAGTACCACTAGTTCTTGTAAATGTGTTCTAAGGCAAACACCTTATATAAAATTCATTATAATATGGCACCCGTTCAAGAGCTGGAGGCGGTTAAAGTGGTCACATTGTATCAGGAAGATTATACACAAGTACAAATCGCACGAAAATTAGGAATTAATCAGTCTTCGATTTCACGAATACTTAAGCGGTATCGTGAGACCTTAGAGTATAAAAGAAAGCCCGGACAAGGACGTAAAAGGTGCACAACCGAGCATGACGATCGATTTTTAAAAATGAATTCGTTACGAGATCGAAAGCGAACTTCTATTCAACTCAAAAATGAGTTACTTAGTGCGCGTCAAGTGACTATTAGTGTCAGAATAGTTAGACGAAGATTAAAAGAAGTGAACCTAACTCCAAAACGGCCCGTAAAAGTTCCGCGGTTTCTAACCCGCAACAAATCCAGCCGGTAGGAATTTGCTCATACTCATGCACATTGGGGAACTGATCATTGGGCCACTGTTCTCTTTTCAGATGAGACCAGAATTCAATTATGGAAGCCAGATGGACGTAATCTTGTATATAGAAGAGTTGGAGAACGCTACGCACCGTGTAACATGGTGCAAACTGTAAGCTTTGGTAGAGGTTCAATAATGTTTTGGGGTGGAATCAGTTGGGTGGGCCGTACGGAGCTGGTGGAGATAGGTTTTAGGGTGAATGCAGACTGGTATGCTCGGAACATTCTTGGCGATCACGTTTTGCTATATGTGGGCTTCATAGGTTATGACAGTTTTGTGTTAATGCATGATAACGCTCCAGTCCACGTTGCTGCAACGGTACGACAATTTCTCCAAGATATTGGTATTTGTGCACTTAAGTGGCCACCAATGAGTCTTAATGCGATTGAACACGTGTGGGACATTCTAAAACGCCGTATTAGAGCTAGAAATGCTGCACCAGATTCGACAGCAGAGCTGAGAGTTGCAGCACAAGAAGAGTGGAATCTCATTCCGCCAGAAATGATACAAAACATTTTACTTAGTATGCCCAGAAGGATGGAAGCTGTAATAAGGGCACGGGGGGGAGATACTCATTATTAAATTAATCAAATTAAATTGTAATTAAGCTAGTTTTAATGTTTATAAACCGCTTTTAAAAATTAAAAAAAAAATAGTTCGGCACATTTTAACATTTTGCAATGAAAAATAGCCGCTATAATTCCATAACGCCACATTTGTGTCTCTTTTGAGCAAATTATAATTTTGGGATCATTTGATACCAGTTCCACTGAAATTGTCCAGCGGGATTTTTTTTTATTACAAAAAAAAAAAAAAAATGCGTTAAATTTGTCCAGGAGTGTATGTACAATAGGTCATGCATCTGGGTGGACCCATAATGTCGCCAATTTCAATATTTATCTTTGTTCAGACTGGAAGCTCACCATTCTGGACTTTAACATTAATATACAATATATAGGTAAAGGGTGTTTTTTAAGAGATTCACTACGTTGAGTTGGCAACACTGCTTTAATTGACAACCCATTTGACAGTAGGTAGTTACTTTTTGTTTACGTTTATTCTGAATGATGTGCATCACGTGAGACACCGAACAATGCGCACTGAGAAGCTGTAGTGGGAAGCATTAAAGAAGATCCAAATCAATTAATTGATTGGGTCTGTTCTCAGCAACTGGGGTTGTGTCCTTGTACTTCATGGAAGATTTTACGAAAGCATCTTGGCTTAAAAGCTTTCAAGATTCAACTTGTGCAGAAATGAAAGCCAAACGACTATTGTATGCGACGCAAATTTGATGAAGTCCATTTTTGGTTGAATGGGTACGTTAATAAGCCGAATTGTCATTTGGAGTGAGAATAACCAACAAGATTTTGTCGAAATACCATTACATCCACAGAAAACTACTGTTTGGTGCACTTTATGGGCTGGCGAAGCCATTGGTCCATATGTCTTCAAAACCGAAGATGTTCAGATTGTTACTGTCCAACAGATCGGAGCCACATGACACACAGCGCGTGGTAAAATTGATTTATTTAAAGAAACTTTTGATGGAAGAACAATTTCGCGGAATGGTCTAATTAATAGGCCACCAAGCTTCGTGTGACTTAGCCCCATTGGATTATTTTCTTTGGGGTTATGTAAAGTTACTTGTCTACGTCGATAAACCAGAGACAATTGAACACCTGAAAATCAAAATGCTGCGAAAAGTTTGTGAAAATTACTGTTCCAGATTGCGTCTTGCACATGCCAGCCATGACGGCTACATGGCCGAAATATAATAAATCCACATTTTCGAATATTGTAAAATAGATTTGGTTAGGATAAGCTGGATGTTCTGTTATATCGTCACAATTATATAATCATTAATCATGTAACAACTCTGACAATTGTACTAATCCGATGTCGCCTAAACCCTATTAATTGTCCAATACTTGATCAATTTAGTTTTGATTAAATTTTTCTAGCTATTACACACACGAGTTGCGGATAGTTTAACTATCATTCACAGATCTCTTAGCTTCCTCTTGACGCAAGACATACGAAGCTAAGAGAACTTTACATACCCATGTCAATGTCCTTTCTTTTTCATAAGAGAGATTATTATTTGAGATCTGTTGAGTAAGTTTGCCCGTTATTTCACATTTTGGTGCTTCAAACTACCCTGGCAACAACAACAAGTGTTCTTAGCTTCAATTATCGATATTAGAAAAACACGGTTGTGCCAGAGGGGACAGAAAGAGATTGAAAATTTGACGATTCATATTTGCATATCTTAATCAGTCTTCTCTGGAAGATGTAGTAGGCACAAAATTATATAACTATGAGTGTTCTTCTCTTGAATTTTCGGTAACAGAACCTCGTTTATCATGGGCTCGGTAATGGCACCACATGCATTGGTTTTTTCAAGGTTACGTTAGAATTTTTTGAGTCCCAAACGTGGCTTTTTTGCATAATGCCTCTTAGATGAGAATGAGCTTCGACCGATAATGGACGGAAAACGTTATGAATGGTTATGTTGCTTTGGCTACTGTACTAATTAAATTTTGTGAGCCTTCATACCGAAGTCTAGTACTACTAGTTCTTGTACTATGGGTTTCATTAAGTATTAAAACAAAATGTAGTGACTTTTTCTACCTGCTCACATTGGAAACGATGTATCTTTCATTATTGCGTTCTAGGACAAAATTAAAAGTTTCTCAAGCAGGTTAATAACTTCCTTATAAACTCGCCGGTTGAAACTTAATGGTTAAGAGAGTTTCTCATCACACCACGGTCTTGAGTTCGATTCTCGCCTTTGACCAAAAATTAACATGTATCGGATGACATAAAAATGCGGTTTTGTGTAAAAACATTTGTTGGGCTGACCAACACAATTAGCACCAATCGTTAAAAAGATTCGTAAGGTCTCAGTTGAGACGTGGGTAAGGGCCGTTTGCGGCTGTAAGCCATAGATTATTTTTATAATATACTATGGAACTATGTCAAGCAAATTAACAGAAACCAGTCTATTAAATATATGACTAAATCAGAAGATGAGAAGTGAAATAATTCAGAAGTTCAAAAATAGCACCTGGGCATTATTTTACTACAGACTATTTATCATTAACAAACGTCGAAAAAACTTCAAATTGCCATGCCTTGGGCATTGTACACGGGCTTCTTTCTAATCCGGGCTTCTTTCTAATCAACTTTGATTTAAGCATTCAAGTCTCGAATATAGTCACAAAAAAGTCCAGCGGAGTCAAGCCGCAGCTGCATGGTGGGCAAAAGTCGTTAAAAAAGCGTAATACAGTTTGGCTAAAAAAGGCTTTTCTGGTTGTTTAGTAAAATGGTAACAAGAACTACAAGGTTTCTCATATAATATTATTCATCAACATGTGAAAGGCATACCCGAATCTCTCGTTATCTTTATTCACTTGAATTTTTATCAGTATAATATGTACAGTTGATTAAATCTATTTTGCATATATCTGTCACTTTTATTGGCTTAATATGAAAGGAGCAATAATGTGGCCAATTTTGATAAAAACGTGTTCAGACTATAAGCTCACCATTCTGCATTTTAGCATTAATATACAATATATAGGTACGTATAAATTGCCTGTACTAGGATTATTTATCCGACTGTCCACAGATAATATATCCACATCATGTTGGAAGTTCTGAAGAATCGTCGCAGTTACGTAATCATTAATCATTTAACAACTCTGACAATCGTACTTATCTGATGTCACTCAATCGCTATCAATTGTCGCTATTAATTGACTTGATCGATTTAGTTTTGACGAAATTTTTCGAGCTATTACACACACGTGTTGTTGTTGGTTTAATTATCATTCACAGATCTTCTAAAGCTCCTCTTGAAGCAAGCCTCATATCAATGTTCATTCTGCCTCATAGGAAAACGCATTATATTGTGACCGGAAGAGTAAGTTCGTTCACCATTTCAATATTTGTTACTCTAAACTGTCCGGGCACCAAAACAGGATCGTGATGAACTAATCTTCCATCTCGATTAGTTAGTTTCTAGCTTTAATTATCGTTATAAGAAACCGAGATCGTATAGCAGAAGAGATTATGTGAAGTGATAAATCCTATACACCTTTTTTTTTTACTTTTGAGCCAACCATTGAGAAGAACAAAACTTCACAATTCATATCTGCATCACTTAATCAGTCTTCTTTCGAGGAGATGTGCCAGTAACAAAGTTCCTTACAAAAGATTGCGACCTAATATTATATCAATGTGAATTTGCCTGACAACACAACCATTTTTTACCTAAAATATCAGTTTGTGTGTCCAAAGACTGATTATGTTGTTGTGCGGCTAATGGCACCGTCCTTTTAAAACTAAATATCATATGTGGCCTTCTCTTGAATTCTGAGTAGTAAAATTAAAGGCTCGATAATGCTCTCCATTAATTATCTCCCAAATGTTTCATAGGCCTTCTATAAAGGTATATGAAACATTACGGTTCAACCAAAGCAATTGCTCGACGGGTAGTTCATTTATTGGCATTGACATACGTAGACAGTTGAATATTGGACGAGAAGATGAGTACCATGATATGACAGACAGATTCTCTCCGATAAGGTTATTGTAAAATATTACATTCGGCAAAGCAGCTGCCAAAGTCATCGGGGTTAATGTGTTTATGACTCATGGAACTACCATGTATAGATGGACTCTAAAATCATTTAAGTTCCGAGAAGAAACTTCGCAAGCTAAACGAGAGAGACAATGCTATTGTTTTGAAAAAACAGTGCAAATACATCTTGCTAAACCACTCGCAAATGTTGTAGTGGGTACAAAGTCAAACTCAAACTCCAACTCTTTACACAATAATCACTAAACAAAGAATTAGTTCAGCTCTCCAGGAATTTAACCTTTCATCCATATATTGCGCATGATGCCAGATTATTTAGATCGCTTTGATCTAATTTTCTAATTTTGGTAGACTTTAATTCGAAGGATATATTTTGTTGATTGAGACAAACAACACTCAGAGTTTTACACCGGGGGTAAACCAATCTACAAACCTGTTATAATGAATCTGAGTGCAACCATTGTCAAGAAAGAAAACTTGTCTTTCTTGACACTGGTTGCACTCAGAGCCAATCGGAATTTCATCTAGTAACTAGTCGAAGACAATGTATGAACTTACTAATAAACCGACGCTATACTTGATGACCAATATTCGTATACTTCAAGCATCGTGCAAGAGTACATAAACTTTTGAAGGGGAGTAAAATAACTATTCATGAAATTTGTTTAGTGAAAAACAGAAAATTCCAAAAATTTGGCAAACAAATCGAGCACCACAACGGAAACGAATACTTAAGGCCATAAAGATATACTGACTATTTTTCTGGAATGCGCTTTCAAACCTAACAGTTGATTGAAACTGAAGCTTAAACAAAAAAGTGCATAATCTAGACATTAAGCTCGTTACATACAAGACTTAAAATATTAAATTATCAACAGCTTTAGGATAAAAAAATCTACTAATTACGACCTAATTTCTGTACAATCTAGCTGACCGAGAGTTTCACGCTAACAATAGTAAACGCGGCATCACTCTTGATCATAAATTCTCTTGGATGGACCGATACATACCATATTGCATGTTAGTCCTGTAGGCTGTCATGGAGTAATGAAATTTGGATATTGCATACGGAAATCTTGTGCGTACATCATCGTCTTTGAAATGTTTCAAACTATGTATGTCGACCCTTAAATAACAATAGATTCTCGCAAGTACTATGTGAACTTCAAAAATAAATGGACGATATATGAATATCTAAAGGTTGTAAATCACGCACGAAATCAATAAACGATATGGTTAGAGCCTAAATAAAAATTTTGAAAGGTTCAACTACCGCGTTTCATTCCAATTTATAAATGCATGACGATCTGATCCAATGTGGTATAACTAATCTCAACTTCTTGTGAACGTCGATTAATGAACATCGCAGGGTCTTCTCTTTAGTAACATTTTCACGAACCAAATTATTATCTTCTATAAACGACCGTTACGACTATATCTTTATTCTCTTTAATACTCCTCTTTATTGTTTTCTTCTCTTTTAAGGCATAAATGACAAGATCTAGGTAAATTTACAAGGTCATCTGTTGAAAACTGTGCTCTCAACTTGCTTCAGTATAAAAGTGATTTTCAGCACCCATCATCTCATATCCGCTCGAATTCGATGGAGCAACATATAACTTTCAGAGACAAAATATTAATCGAATGGATTCAATGGGCCGGTTCACATTGTGCTGCTTTCTTCACTGGTTACAATGTTGAATTACTTGAGACTTTTCTTCAAGGACGTATATAAAATATAATGTCTATATAAATGGAAATGTTTATCTCAAATCTATATCTATTGTTTAGGTGGAAGGTTAAACTATATGAATTGTGTCATCAAATTTGTATAAGCATTATTATGTAACATGCTTCAACAAACTGAACATCATTTTTCATTTCCGGAGTAAGCAGACATTTTGATTTATTAATCTCTACTTTTGTATACATAGTTGATGTCGAATCGTTTCCGTTTAACATGTATGTATATACATATATGTATACGGTTTTCAAATAAATCTCCTTTCGATTGATCACAAAAGGTATAAAACAGACACATCTCGTTCCACATATGGATATGTGTGATAGTAACAATCGATTTTATATATTTCTGTTACATTTGTGTATTCCAAACACCCAGCTCTCACAAAATCCTAATATTTCAACGATATGTGTATATACATATGTATATATGAACACGTACGGGAGTGTCGATTGCAATAAAAATTTGCTTCCAAATCGATTTTAATATCTTCAAACTGTGCCAAATGAAAGAAAATTGTGTTATTCGTACGATATTATACCATCGAGCGCACAGTAAATCAAATTTATTTTCCATTTTCCGACAACTGTACACCTATATACATATTATATATATATAGATTGTTGATTAGGGATTAATAAAAATCGGAAGGAGATAAATTTGAATCTCTTAAAAGTTTTAAAACAAATATTTTAAGTTTAACCGGAAATTCGTTTTGTACTCAGTGTTTTATATCGTTCCGGCGACAATACCTCCCGCATTGTTTTTTCCATCCCAAAATACCATCAGATCCACCATTCCATCCCAAAATACTAACATCTTTAATTTTATTATTGGTTATTGCGAAACAGCAAGATATCTAGCTATATATATATATATATATATATATATATATATATATATATATATATATATATATATATATATATATATATATATATATATATAAATATATATATATATATATATATATATATATATATATATATATATATATATATATATAAAGATATATATAGAAATATATAATATATATATATATATATATATATATATATATATATATATATATATATATATATTTATATATATGTATATATATATATATATATATATATATATATATATATATACATATATATATATATATATATTTATATATATATATATATATATATATATATATATATATATATATATATATATATATATATATATATATATATATAAACAATCCCTCATTTAACACGATCCTCAATCCCTGATAACTCGCCGGTTAGTATTAAATTCAATACAACACGCTTCTGCTCCAGTACTAGAAAAATACTGGGAAAAATGAATCGACCTGAATAATGGCGGTACTACTCAGATTATAAAATCAATGATTGGAATTAAATTAAAACTTCCGACGTTCGATAGAACGACGTCGTTTAACATTTTCAAACTACAATTTGAAACGGTAGCAGCTCTTATAGTCTCGTTAAAATGCGATGCAGCAGATATGTTACAGATTGTTTCAGAATCCGAACGTGGGGAATGTGATAAAATCATGCTACAACCAAAATATGGTGCTAATCACAAGCGACACATATATACAGAATGGAGCTCAAATGTGGATCTCAAAGAGTTGGAAAAACACTAGAGGAGTTTGCTGCAGACATATAGAGTGATTTTTGTATCTCACACATTAAAATATGGCTCCCGAATACACAGAAAGAATTAAAATTTATGAGTTTACTGATGGTATTCGTGATGTGGAAACAAAACGAGTGGTACTGTTAGCTTCGAAAACAACATTCGCTGAACCATCGCTTGTGCATTAACTTTCGAGACTGCTTATAAAATGATAATACCAGAAGTAAAAATGCGACAAGAGATAACGATAAACCAGTATTGATTGACCAATAAAGTTTTGAGCTGGCAATGGTAGAATAAGATTTGGGTATGTGACAAACCTGGTCATATTTTACGGGATTGCTGGGATATGAAACGTAAGCGAGCAATCATACCATCACCGTTGTATTGGAGAAAAAGGGAAGATGACAAGGGAAATGCAGCATGTACGAAGTATGTGGCGTTCACAAATACGACGAATAGTCACGCCACAATAGTGAAGTATAAAAAACAAAAATAATCGAAAAAATATTTCGAGTCAAATTCTGTAAATTCGCTAGAACTGTTGCAACATAGCCTCACAGTATATAAAGAAACGAAATGCAACATGCATCAAGTCCGGTCGCATATGCCTGATGAGATGGATTTGATCTTTTCGATCACACAACGAGTCAATGACGTCATCAGATCGAAACCGGCCTAGCGAAACGAATATTTACAGACACACATACAAGATGCCATACATTTCAAGACAAACGTCTTCATCGGCTGGTTGATTCAGCGCCCTAGCTGTCAATCAATGCCACTCTGTGGATGGAGTTCAAAGTTTAACTCCCACCATTCATCATTAGCTGTCACGATTACAGCACCCTGCATCAATTATCACACTTCAACAAGTATACAGGCAATATATAAAAGGAAACTTCTACTATGACGCGTTTCAGTTTGAATGGAAACAGCGATAAGTATAAATCGGGAAAAGCGATAAAAGTGAAATAAAAAGTGAAATTTAAGTGAAAAAGTAGTCGTATTAAATTTGATTACTGTGATAAATATTAAGCGTTGGTGAAAACAAGCCAGTGGTATTTTATTCCCAATCCAATGATCGAACCTTAGTTTGGTCGGAATCCCTATATATATATATATATATATATATATATATATATATATATATATATATATATATATATATATATATATACATATATATATATATATATATATATATATATATATATATATATATATATATATATATATATAATATATATATATTTATATATATATATATATATATATATATATATATATATATATATATATATATATATATATATATATATATATATATATATATATATATATATATATATATATATATATATATATATATATATATATATATATATATACTAACAGGCTACGCCCGCTACGCAGCGCGACGCCTCCAGGGATATTTAATAAAAACTTCGTTTTGCCATATACATTATTTCTAAGGATTGGTTTAGGTAGAAAAAAATGACTAACTTATTGAAAGTGTATGAGGATGCGGTATATGAGTGGAAAAGGCATGGAGCACTATCGATGATCGATGGTATTGTCTGTGAACATCGGGAAATATATGGACATCTGTAGTAACTTTTCCATCGCCGATATCTAATAGTTGTATATATATATACAACTATTAGATATCGGCGAGAATGTTTCAGCAGTTGGATCTTGAAGCATTTGAACGCGCATATTAACTTTCAGTTGTACTTTTTCAACATTATGCCCCAGTGGCGATGATTTTAAGCACGCGTTGATCTCATCAGCGTATGTTGAACGTGGAATGATAGGAAGTGTTTATCTGAAACCACCAACGGAATACATCCAGCAACGTGTGGGACCAAATACATGTAACTTTGTAATGAAATCAATTAGAGACTTCAATTTTTGTCTGAAAACACGTGCTGTAATGTCATGACAGTGTATTGCGCTTTGGGCAGGCAATAGTAAGGATGTGATCTCCGACCATTTTGGATTACATGTGAAGGTGATGAATAAACACGGTCGCCCATATTGTCGAACGTAACTCAAGGCATCTTGTATATATTCTTGCATATGACGTGGACTGCCTATGTATACGATGATGATAGAATGACATAATTATCAAATTGGACGGCATCGACGTTGTTGACAATAGCGTCTCGCAGGTGAATGTACTTTCCTTCTCTCTCCACTCTCTATCTTCACACACATGAATTATTGACGTCTGATCAACAACCGATACGCATAATAATCCTTCAATCTAACATTCTTGATCGTTTCAGCATCCGTTGAGGGATCTCGTTGTTTAATATTTACGCAATACCTGTCTTGGCCTTTCCAGAACATTATCGGATATGGGAGAGCGGTGTGTATCAGCACTGAACTGTAGATTTTTATTTCTTCTACGATTTCCCGCGTACGATCGCCGACCAGGATTCCAGCAACATAATCAAGAACAGGTGCATTAAATCTACGAATGTGCTCTCCAGCAGGTGTTTTATCAGGATTGAGTACAATTGCGTGATTATCACTTTGTAGTTTGTGCATGTATGATTTGAATATCTTTAACAATTCATTGTGCTCATTCAATAGAGCATCCAGGTAACCGATGATACGCCTGGCAAAAAGTGAATTAAGGTGATTACGGCCACAACGTGCATCCACGCGTATATCCTCTCCACCCATGGGTCATTTAATGGTTCAGGTGGCGTCTCAATGGCTGGTAATCGCACCTTGCCTGACGAACAACACATCACGGCTGGCTCGTTTTAAAACTTAAGAGCATGCCAATGAGGATATTCCTTGTCCTTCGCACCAATTACCATTTTCGAATGAGCATAATATTCAATATCGGGGTCATAATCGAATGCTAGACGCCGGAATGAATAAGATGTAAATGATCGATGTGCCTGTTGGCGTTGTTGATCATTTGCTCTGCGTCTGCTAATTGTAAAACAGCGCGCTTGTCTCTGTTCTAATCTTCATTCTCCATTTCGTTCAGTTCGCGCATCTGCTGATTCAAATCGATGCAATCGCGCCATGTTCACAAGCACATTAGTATTATCTTGGTGGATTTGGTCTTCTGTTATTTGGGCTCTAGCGGTTCGCTTGCGTGCAGCTCCACGTGAGAACTACCCTCAAAAATAATAATTTCACTTACTTTTCAATAAGCCACTAAAAAATCATCACAGCTACTGTGATAAATAAAATTCAAATTCAAATTACACTGAAGTGGTAATCGACCGAGGTTGAAAATTAATAAATTATTAATATTTATTAAACAATTCCACTTATGAGCGCATAATAAATAGATAAAAACCTATTCTCAGACCTACCCTATATATATATATATATATATATATATATATATAAATATATATATATATATATATATATATATATATATATATATATATATATATATATATATATATATATATACATATATATATATATATATATATATATATATATATATATATATACATATATATATATATATATATATATATATATATATATATATATATATATATATATATATATATATATATATATATATATATATATATAGATGTTAGTTTGTATTTGTATGCGTAGATAGCCTCGTATAAACGGAGATAAATACAATTCAAAATCGTGGCTTGTGTGCTAATGAAATTCGTTTTAATAATACGCGTTCAACGAGCAATCGTCCGCATATTAATAGCAGAAATAAAAAGTTCCTAATTAAATTAAATTAATAAATTAATTGTTTAATACTCAAAACCATTAAACCAAACTGTGTTGTGTTGTATCGATCGATGATGACTCAGTATCGTTTGTATATAAAATTGAAAGTCTCAGATGAAAATTAATTTCCGGTATATAACGAACAAACTACTTGCTAACGAATAACAATAATCGTATCAATAACATAAATAATAATCATAATTTTCCAGATATTCATATAATAATAATAATTATAATTACGATTATTATTATTATTTAAGTAAATAACGAAAACATGTACAATCAAATAAATTTAATTACACAATTTTTCATGGAAAATTCACCCCATGAGTATTTAAAAATTATTTAACAAATAAAAAACTGGAAAAAATTAAACTTAAAAGCTCTGTACTTTTTTTTTTAAATATTTCCTGGGGTTGGTTGGTTATTGGGTATATATGTATATAAAAGCACAAAAGGTACAGAAGAAAATTTGTGCAAGTGGAAAAAAAGACTTTTCAAATGCAAGAGGAATATTATATAATATTTATTTTCAGGGTATATATACAACCTCTATATATAGGTGGGTAGTTTATATACATGTAGGTCGGAAATTTATTCAGGCATGAATTATATTTATAAATTATTTATTTACGGTATTTGGAATCGATTGGTTATAATTTATAGAGTTTTGTTTTATTTACCTACTAATTTCGATCCCCAAGGAATTCGTTGTTTATATAGGCTGCGGTCCATATACGAAAAGCGTAAATCGTCTCTGATTAGACGCTCTATTTCAAAATATTTTTTGTTTTAATTTGTTGGTCTAGATCTAATTCTGATTTTCTCATATGGTGGCTTTCTCAAAGAATGGGCAATGGACTAATCAAAACTGTAACAAATATAATGTTTTTCAAAACTGTGGTAGGATCACGTGTCAAGGACAAGGCTATACATTTCTATACACGGTGCAGATGACCTTAGAAATTTTGGAGTTGAATTTCAATAATTTGAACAATCGGCTGAGCTCTTTATACCTAAAAACGATGTCAGATATTCGTACTGTTTGAGCTGGCCCGACGATATTGTGTAATATAGTCAACCATCTATTCCCGCAACAAATTGAATGTTTGCTGAAAATATCGGGAAACGTGGTGAATCGAAGAATAGATCGTAAAGACATGATCCAGAGTATGAACCAACAAAGCTCAAGGCCCAGACAAATCTCGAATAAATCGTTGAAGTACGCAGTTGGCTTAGATCTAGGTATTTTTCCCGAGGTGAGTGAAAAAACTATGAACAGAAAAACTATGACATGCAAAACCCAATCGGTCATTTTGTACCTAGAGGTACTGATTGATGATATGGTTGACATATAAAAGAAATCTCATTACTTTCAGTGAAAGAACAAGTAGGTGAACACAACTTTGGCTTGGCTAATGATAAATATGAGAGGAGCTCGACAAAACAGAAGAGCGCACCAATGGTCAATGTAGTGTAACAGAAGACTGAACAGTGTAACAGAAGAAATAAAAACTTGGAATCTGTTTAAAAATTAAGTGCATTAAGATTAGTATGCGCATTAAGAACGTGTTCTCTGAGAATGCATCCCATAGATATACTGGCTAAAGAACTGTGGTAATTTGACCAACGTATGATGTCTATACCAGAAACAATTATTGGTGATTGGTGATTTTACTACTGCTAGAGCTCTTTTAATGATAGGACCGTACTCTCGAACGGGCTCGGGTTGTCCAAAACAGTGGTTCGTCAACTAAATTCGAAGACAGTGGTGATAGTTTTGTCATTGCAAAGATACAATGGAAGTTTTCGTCCTAGTCAGGGAGGACAAGGGAATATACAACGTGATTCTCATGCATCGAAAATATCTAGATCTTCTCAACACTCTCTGAGAAGTACGAAATACTTCAGTAATCGATGCCGGCCAACAAATATAGTGAAAAATATATAGTGAAAATAATATAGTGATAATAATATAGTGATCGATATAGTGAAAAATAATGATTGGTCGAACTGTCTTTTCGACCTCATCCGAATGGTATGTCGAAATATAGCTATGCCCGTTGAATGGAAATGGGTCGCGGTATATACTCAATCTTAAAAAAGAGTGATCGCTAAAAATATAAGAAATATAGGATAGAATATAGCTCTCCATTTCACAGCATACAAGTTACTCTCGTTCAAGAAGACTTACTCTTGGCGATGGAAATTATCGGTGACTATCAAGGCGACAATTATCGGTGACTACCATCTTAATTGGTTAATAACTGATCATGTACCATGAAACATCTCAGAATTCTAAACCAAAAACTTTTTATGGCGATGACGTCATTAGGTGCGAACTTTGAAACTCTTTAAAGATACAAAGGTGACAAGCACTTCACCATTTGAGTGGAATATGGTCTCTATTAAGACCGAAAATATAGAGCAACTATTTTGACACTCAATGAGTTTTCCACGTTAGTTGCAGAAATCGAAAGGGCGAATCAAGGTTAGGCTCTTTTGTTGACAGGAACGCGAAATGTTCTCGATGATTGGATGTTGAGGCCAGGTATGATGACTATCACTGGTTTATGGGTTCGTATTATACATGCAGTTGATCTTACTAGCTGTGCTGGTGCGAGTATAGTTGGATGTTTATTTTCTGGAATAATACTGAACAAACGTTTAGTATTCATTCTGCAGTATGTGTTATAGATGTCTTCTTTAAAACAAACTCGGATCGCAGGATGGATCGCATGTTAAAGGTGTGATCGCCAATTTCAGTGATCGAAAATTTAGGTTCTTCAAGTGTGTGGATTATCTTTAACAATAAATGTCTGAATTTTGATAAACTGAAATGTGCACAGTAAATGTTCAAAACTACTTCCAGTAATCTCCAGGATTCCACACTCCTCCAATGTTGGTCTCACACACAGATCAAGCTCAGACTCATTTACTTTTGGTAAAGTGTTCTGCTCCAAAGTTGAGCATACCGAGAACTGGTTTGGAACAAATGTGTTATTGTACAGTCTTACTGAACCGATACTCTTTCGGTATAGATAGGTTCGTTGTTACTTTGGTACCAGTACATCACACAGCTGATCGTAGCATCGTTCATAAAAGTAGTCTCTAGTAATTCTAACTAATTTACATTGATTAATGATAAATAGTAAGAGAGGGAGGTTTTTCTAAATCAGTGTTACGCTGATAAGTTTCATTCCTTGGATAGTGCTTTTGGTTTTCAAACCTATATAATACTGTACTCACCTATATAAATCTGGCAACACTGTTATTTCCTATCTTGCGAAATTAATGTAAGGCTCACTATCATTGTGAGAATACGCTGTGAATAGGAACACTAGGAACAGTCAAAAATGGAAGTAGACTTACTAAGTGGAATCTATATATATTATATATATATATATATATATATATATATATATATATATATATATATATATATATATATATATATATATATATATATATATATCAACGATCTCGAGAGTGCTTCGTTGAACTTAATTTTACGGAACGGATTAATTTCAAGAATTTTTCTCGAGCGTGGAAGAGTGTGCCATCAGTAAACAAACCAGAGTTGATGTGATGTCATGATCATTTTACTATGCCAAAAAGACTCCTAGGTACAGTAATAAGACAGAACCATAAATCAATCCAGTAACAACGTAATCCATTAAAATAGCTATCCAGTACATTACCGGCCAATTAAGTCTTTATCCTCGCACAGCACATAAAAATTAAAACTTAAACTAGCGCTGAATAAGCCACTAGTGTTTCCTATTATACACCGACTAGTATCCAGACGTAGTTAAAATAAGTTTTTAGCAAAAACTATAATTAAAGTTTATGAGAACTATAAAATATGCATCTCGAAAAATTCTGTGCATAAAATCAGCGTCTGTGTGCATACACCCATAAAACACAGTCAATGGCTGGTACTTGTATACAGTACCACCAGGGAAGGCGAGAGAGATAGTTAATGAACGAAATGTTTTATAGTACATAAAAATTGTACTGAAGGGAGGTGGTGGAGTGGAAGCTGTTGCAAAAAATCTGAACGATAATTGGCTTCTCTATTAAAACCGTTTTTTTATGTTGAAATTTTAATTTGGTTCAAGAAACTCATTAAACAAAATTGATTGAAATTTAACCTTTTGTGTGCACGTTGACATAAAATTATACTATTAATTGAGTTTTATGCAAATTGGATTGGTAAATATTTGGCAACGAGAAAAAAGTTAGTGTACACACGCGTTTAATTAAAAATTAAACATGAATTCATGATACTATAAATCTCAATCCTCTCGACGGTTCTCAACAAACTTTTATAGACAATTGGTTTAAACAAGCGGAATGATAACCTTAATGTCTTTACGACTTTAGTCTATCCATCTATTCTATATCACAGATAAAAGGATATCTGTTAAGCATATCCCTTCCTCCATTTATAGTAACCACAACTAGACAACTAATATGGGTACAAATAGGTTGGATTCCATGCAAAATGATTGGTTAGCCCATACATCGATTTCGAAGCTGAATTTCGAAGATCACACCACTTTAAAATGACATAACAATGAGAGGTGCAACTGACGACATTGACGGTCAGATTTATAATGTTTTTGAAGAAGTTCATTCTATATATAAACATCCTAATTGGAGATACAGGGCACAATCTTGGTTTCATCTTGATACTTGGGATACCTGGAATACCGGCTATTAATCAATCACCTCACTTGGCTGTATTTGTACCTATTGAATAATATTTATTATGGCTTACAGATTTGGTTCCGTAATGCAAGATTCAACAGCGTTAAGAACTCGCATTTGATTTTGGTCTCAGTTTCGGTTTTGGATATTTTCTCGACATCAGTCTCATTAATCACAGTATCCAACCTCACGAGTATATTACGAGTACTAACTTGATAAGGTTAGGTTTTTCTGTGGTTGGAATGATTTTGAGCTGATCATAAAATAATGAAAAGAAGTATTTAGACATGTAATGAATTTAGACAGGTAATGAATAATAAGTTTAGATAGTCTTCATGTTATAATAGGCCAAGCTTACCTGGAAAAGTAGTTTAGTTTGCAAGTTGACAGTAGTACTTCTGTATCAACTATGCTTGATCTGTGGCCTGCTTGTAATCCATGTAAAATGAAAACCTGAGTTTTTGACCCAATGAGACATATAGTCACAGTACTATCCCTGACATTTACAGTTTCAAAACGCTCGATATAGATCCTTCTTTATGATTCTATTAGTTGAACTTGGAAGATAAGATACAATGGTTGGAAAGAGAAAATTTTTTATGGGGCATGTACTAAGTATTTTCACAGCTCTGTTGGACAAATGAGATGAACACGAAGATTCTCTCGTATTTAAGACTTTTGGTTGCTTATAAGAAAATTATGAGCCATTAGATGGCCGTCAAAAATCTTATTCAAAAGCTGTGAGCCTGCAGATGGCCGTCCTCTCCCTTTAAGGGAAACTTCACAACTAAGGTAAAGTTGGTGCGTTTGTTTGTTGGGTTCGTGGCTATATTAATATTTTCCTTATGTCATTTAAATAATTAAGATAGTAAATAAGATTATTCTGCTTCAAATATTTATGGTTACATTCCGGTCTTTAATGGTTTTATTGTTAACAAGCTTGTTATTGTCAATATTTAGGCTGAGTTGTAATTCAGCTAGTAAAGGCTAGATGGTGGAGAAGATGGGTGAGAGAATCGTCGTTCGAGAGTTTCGAAGTTTAGCGAAATCTCGAGCCGCTGAATTAGAAAGTTCTCGTTTCGCTAACCAGGAGCGCAAAGAGCGAAAGAAAAGAAGATGACCAGGCAGAAATTAGGATTACGATTTGGACCATCAAAGGTGACAGACGAAAGAAAGAGAGGAAGAGTTGACGATCAAGAGTTGGATGACGGTGGAAAGTTAACCGTATCCAAACTCACGTTAATAAACTTATTAATAAAAAATTTTAAAATTAATAAACTTATTAATAAGAATTTTATAAGTGTGATCATCAACCGTGATTGACATTTTTTTTTGGTTGGTGTGATCACAAAATTGTGGAAAAGATCAATAAAAAGAAATAGGAACAAACGTTTGATGTGGATTGTATGTCGTAAAAGTGAATAAGGATTAACGACAGCGATATACAGTTGAGTTTTCTTTATCTACCTCACTTCTCGATTCTCTCTTTTTCCTTTTACAATTTTCCGACCCTACACTTTCCCTTGATTCCAAGAAAACGGAAAGCTTGTTATGTCAGCTAGCCGCACTTAATACGTCGTTTTTGTAAAGAGAAGGTATCATCCAGAAGTGATACAGATTTCCGTGTGTCATGTATTGCACCACTTTCTTGTAAAGTTAATCTCGAGAACTTGTATTTGAGCCCAAAGCCCTGCCATCGTTTGGCTATAGGGCTGATTTGCGTATATACAATTTGTGCATAACGACAAATCCCTTATGGAGATTATCATTGGGCAAGCTTGAGTACAACAATTTCCCGTCCAACCGTTCTAGTTAATGGAATGTTACTCGGACTGCAATCGTTCCTAATCGTAATTAACTGCTTGTGATGTCCCTTAATAAAGATGTGACCGTTCAAGCGGGAGGCACCGGATTCCAATTCCAATATATGCCCCTACATTAGAAAATGTTCATCATCTGATTACTATCAGTGGTTATAATGAGATGGTAAGAGTGTAGCCGACTCGTTAGTATTTTCCATGTCAGCACTATAGGATAGGATGTAGCTATGCAATGTGTAGATCCTTTAAGCCTGTCCTCAACACGCATACCAGAATGGTAGATCTGTTGAAGCGGTACTTGATGAATTCGTTTGACGGTTTGATCGCTGGACAACAAGACATCTGTCTTGAGAACATTTCTGGACACCACCTGTTCGTTTGATAATGCTTCCTTCAGTGGGATGATGTCTACAGCTGAAAGACATGGCAAGGAGACCACACTTGTTATGAGGTTTATTGCCAGGCTTATGGTCAAAAAGAATTACTGCATACCTAGGTATTGATACGAATACTGTGATAGCTAGAAACCGATGTCCTCAGAGTGGAGTTCGGTTTCCGTTCTTGTGGTGTTTTGTAGTCAGCTCATTGTTAGTCCAATTAAACGATAACAGATTTTACTGTTACGGTTGTTCCGAAGACGCCGCCATAGTACTGGATTGTATAACTTAGTTGTAGCTTGGAGTAGTGATCAGGGTCTATCAATCAATCCTATAAAAAGACAGATGCTTTTTTCATAAGGCGCAGTACTCTGGGAAGCTTTAGCTTTCCAAAAATTGGAATTCATACCAACATACTTCATTTAAGTATTTGGGATCTAGTAAGATCGGAAGATTACTTGGGAAAAAAACAGAAGTAATTTTACCTTATTTCGTGTAATCCATCACATCCACTCCGGTGACGATATAATGATCTTTACTGATAGATCAGTATTCTGTAATCAAATTTGATTGTAATCAAAGAGATCGTGAAATTTGCCGATAATTATGCCTTAAACCGACTAGGCAGTCAGAGTACAGTTAGAATACACTGGATACTCAGTCATATGGATATCAAATGAACACTTTTGTGGGACCTGAGCCTGGTTAAGGAGTAACGTTTCAGAAAGTAAATTCTTCTTTGGAAGAATAGATCAGCAATCATCAAAGATCTTCTTGAATTATGATAGATGAACTTTGAGGATCTTGCTGGATGTTCTCACGGGATATTGTTATCTGAATTATCACATGTTCATTCGTATAGTCTGCTCATAAACTGCATTATGTTTTGAATCAATAAACGATTCTTATTGAAGACCAACTGATGACCTTGGCGATGCCGGATATCTTCGACTTAATTCTGAGAGGGGATGGTATAAAGGTCCAATCGAACCTGGGTGAAGGGGAGGAAAATTATGTAGATGGTTTTACATTAATCGGAGTTATAGGCATACGTCCTCCATTTGGCTAAAATAGTGCAAGGTAGGAAATAAATAAGTAAACCACAAAAGGGTTAAAAGTTCATTGAGTCCCAACAAATATTGAAAAGTTTAGAAACAAACAAACAAAGACTGTTTGGCATTTGCATATTTTTGTAATACATGACCAGATCTTAGTAGGTAAATAGCCCCCAAGTACTTGTCTGGGTTATATTGAGTTCACTCTTTTAGGGTGAGAGGTTTTAGTGAACTGCTGTTTTAACCAAAATAACCAAAACATTGTGGTGAGCATGAGCAACAAATGGTAACAGTGAGTAACTTACGCTTACCGCCCAGGTAGCGCAGTGGTTAAAGCAGCGGTGGAGTTGGAACGGGAGGAACCGGGTTCAAATCCCTATAGGGGCAGGATGCAAAAGAATTTTTCACCATGAGATTACAATCTGTGGTGTGAATATATACACAGCTATGACCCTCTGTTGGAGTGCAAAACTCATGGGCCGACCCATCTTATATGTCAGTGCTATAGGCTGGCATGGAGCTATGCAATGTGCAGATGGTTAGGAAAATCGTTCGTCCTCGAATCGTACGTCCTCGAATAAGCGAACCGCAAACAAGTAGGGAGTGCCTCGAGACCCAAAACAGATTAGAGATTAAAAAAAAAATAATGAAAAAAATTCACTTACACTTAAATGGCAGATATCATTGAAGAAGATAAGGTCGACAAAGTTAAACTGTATTTAAGATGCTTTTCAATTCGATTCAGGTTCGATTGTAGTCGACTTTGGCATCAAAACATCAGGAAATGTGAGGTAGATTCAAGACACCTGGAAATTTCCCAATTTGCCATATGTACAATGAGATTGTATAACCTATTGTTTCCTCCTCACGAATATTCTTCGTCCCAGAGCGTTTGGTTTGAAGTGTAGTGGAATATTGAATACATTTTCTTCCTAGTCACTCATGCTCGATTGGCCTATTGTAATATTCCTTTCCAAGATATTTGGTATCCTCAAGGTCATCAGTTGGTCTTCAAATTAAAATTGCAATCCAGAGCAGTGCAGTCTAAAAGGAAAAGTAGGAAGAATAGGAGCACAAGAAGATCCTCAAAGTGGATTAAGGGAAGTTATCGCATTGGAAATAATTGCCTTTAGGTAAGCCTGTGTGGTAGAACGGATGCAGATACGACGATCTCTGCAATTCATTTCCTGCCTTATTAAATACTTAGTTTGTCCTACCGTAACTACATATAAGCTTCATTCAAGCATCTTTAAATAGCGTTATAAAAAGCTCATTCATTACAAGTACAACTTTGATCAATGAAACAATTATCAATCACCCAAAATTCGAGTACGCAAGAATGTTCATCGAAAATAAATTAGCTGGAAAATATGTTCTATATAAACCCATCACGAGACACTGATCTTTATATATACAGCTAATTACATTTTGTTGTGGGGTGTTAACACCCCCTCCCATCTACTTAAAGGGAAAATATGAAAATTTATCGTATCAAAAATGTCTTTATGTACTCGTTCAATCGCAACATCCCACCAAACATAAAACAAAACGAAGACAACAACAAAAACCGTATATATGTATGCAGACATCGAATCACACACCCAACAGAAATTAATTGCGAATATGGTAATTCTAAGCTGCTGTTGCTACTTCTGCTGCTGCTGATGATGATGGCTAGATGATTATAAATTCATTAATTCATTTTTTTTTGTATTTATGTCGTCGGGTTTGTCTTTTTATTTGATTATTTATGATTAGGTGGGATTTGGATCGTAACGTTTGATGTCGAGTAGTATGTATGTACATACGCTGTACTCGTCACATGCGGGGGTGGTTCGAATACAATTTCTTCGTTACAGATATATAACGAGTACTTGTTTTGAATTCTTCCCGGCTAAAATATGTTTCGGAATATTTTTGTTGTTGTTGTTACATAAATGATATAAAAAGTAAATATTAATCATTTTTATATTCCTTTCAAAATGTTTTGTTGAAGCAACATAAAAAAAAACTCTCCAAAATTGACAACATAGATTAAGTACATATATATGTACATATAATCGATTGAAGAACACTTAACAGAATTTTATTTATTTAATTTTTTTTTTTTGGTTTCCGCAAAACAACAACAGAAGTTATCCGCAGAAAAATTGTTTATGTTGTCGTTTTGCGGTTCGGGGGGAAAGGGGGTGGAAGTGTGCGGGAGGGGTGAAAATGAAAAATGGAAGTTTTTTTTCTGTTGCGGGCTGGATATAATTTCAATATGATTAATATATATGAGCTTGGGTGAAACGATGATAGTATATAGTAATTGACAGCACTATGTATACATACTTTCCTGTTTACATGCCATGATATATGTACGTATATGTACTCTAGTGTACGCGGTACTCGAATTGATCAATGTCAAAAAATATTTCCGTTGTTTTATAATATTAGCTGTTATCTATGTACTTATGGGTGATGTGTATGATCTTATGTAACCATATATTATAACTAGCCAAAATGGGATGTGAGATAATGGTTTTGACAAACGATTTGCGTGTTTTATGCTATACATAGGCATGATATGTGATTTTACCTTTTCAATTTAAAATGTTTCACCATGTTCAGCTCTCTAATCTATTGTTGTGGTTATGAAACGTATGAAAAGTCATGACACATAGGTAAACAGATTTTTTTTATTAGGATATACGAGGGTGGTTCGGAAAGAGCTGATTCGACTATGTGATCGAAATATATCAGCCATAGTTATGAATTTTAACGTTAGTTATAGCGTATAGAGGGAAGACTCGAGTCCAATGAAGGCAAAAACAGTTGTATCTGCTAATAAAGTGTTGGAATCATTTTTGAGTATATGTCAAAATCAAGTGCCATTAACTGATACAAAAGGATATATTGATTCCATCCTAATGTTGGACGCAATCCCATCTTGAAGTTGCAATTCCAAATAGTTTGGTTTATATGCGATCGGATTTATTGTAGGCTCGTTCACTTGATACGAATTGAAGTTTACGATCTGACAGTAGTAAGCATAGTTATTCCATAGGGGGTAGAACTAGTAGTCAAACTCATCAGACCCTCTTGTAACTATTTTGTTTAAGTGTCATTTCAACCTTTGCCCACAATTGAGGGTCAGTAAAGTGTAAATATGCAAAGTTAAAGTTGTTGGACCACAATTTAGACCTAAACCAAGAGGAGCAGTTTGGAGTGATTTAAACTATGCTCTGCTCCATCCTAACGAAATCGTCACCGAATAGCGTTACAAGCTGAAATACCCACTATGTGTCAAAAGGCATGACTAAGTTAAAGTTGTTAAAGAAGCTTTGGAGAAGTTTGAATGGAATGTCCTAGACTATTTGACTTATAAATCAGACATGGCTCCTTTCGAATAACGCTTGACATATTCAGGTCGACTTCTAATGGCCTGGCCAAGCAGCACTCCGATGCTTTGTGTTTCTTCTAGTGTTATCCGTCACTCAGGCTATATTGGCTCATTGTGACATCCCACCATATAACTTTCCGTTCTGGATATAGATACGATATACTTAGAAACCATCTGAAAAGCTCAATGCCAGCCTATATATTGGGTCTCATGAGTTCTTTCATACCACCGATCGCACCGCCCAAACGATCGATGGTGAAAATTTCTTTTCGCATCCTGCCCCTATCGGGAATCGAACCAAGTACCTTCAGTACTGCGCAACCTTAGCCGTTACTCCGATACTTACTAAGAAGCCAAAACTTGGATCGATTTCTGAATCGCTTACATAGACAAGGAATTTTCTCAACGTGGAGTTGTATGCTGGCTGAGCGATAGTGGTAAACAGGGTCCAATGTCGGGTTGAAATGAATTATATAAGGTTTGTAGGCCTGTACACTTGATACAAATTGTAGTTTACGATCTGAGAGTAGCAAGCATAGTTATTCCATTGGTGGTACAACTATAGTAGTCAACATCATCGGGCCATCCTTTAACTATTTAAACAACATATATTTTTGTGGTCTAATCACGTTAATTTAGTCCTAACAAAACACAATTGAGGGCTAAACATGTGAGTAAAGGGGTCAGTAAAGTTTAAAGATTTTCGACCACTATTCACGCCAAACCCAACAGGAGCTTAACTTTGAGTGTTACTCAATAAGTGATTGGAAACCATCTCAAGACCATGTGCTCAACAAGGAAATTAGGTTCCGGGTAAACTTAAGCTCCAAGTATAAAATCAGAAGGGCTTTGGGCAGGAGTTAAAACTGGGTCCAAACAAATAACTCAAAGCGCAGAAAATCAAGGAATAAACCAGATCATATGAAGTTTATGCTGGTGGGATCAGTTTGGAGTGATTAATACTTTGTAAATCAAAGGCCCACTTTATATGCCAAAAGACATGCCAAAGTGAAAGTCGTTATAAGAACTTTGGAGAAACTTTAAGGCTCGATTAGTCCATTGTGCCATCCCTTTTTGGACGTTCATTCTCAACCCCAAAATCTGTTTCTTCTTCTAATAAAGTCCAAGATATGTGGTATCCTCAAGGTCGTCAGTTGATCTTCAAACAGGAATTGTGATCCAAAGCAGTACAGTTTTTGGAAAGAGTATGAAGAACACGAACACAAGAAGTGCTCAACAGTTTTTTCTTCTCCTCTTCCACACTGATTGATGAATGCGATGTTCTGAATTTTTATTCGAAATAAATGATTAGTCAAGGAGCAATGCTTCGTGAGAATGTCCAGCAAGATACTCAAAGTGCGTCTATCATAATACTTACTAAGAAGCCCAATATTGGGTCGATTCGTAGATCGCTTCCAAAGACGAGATTTTATCTCGACGTGGAATTCGTATACTGGCTGAAAGATCGGATAAAGCAAATAATGGGCAGTACTTTAAATGCATAAAACTTTTCAAACGAATCCTAACGTTGAAATAAGTACGTGTGCGGTGATCATTAGTTGGTAAATTCAGAAGCTTATAGGATTTGCCAAGCTATATAATTTTGTGAGCTAGTTTGATCAAGTGGACTCTGTCGATAAACATATTCTCAGTATATGGTGTAAACAACACTCAAAAATGATTACTTTGATGAGAAGCGATGCCTGAAGCATACAAAATATTCAGCATTTAATCAAGTTCAAACTCGGTTCACAATGCTAATGAAAGTACGCACCTGAATAGACCAAAGGCGAAGTGGTAAAAGCAGTTGGAGTGAAAGGTGAGTTCGAATACTGATATGGGCAGGAGAGAAAAGCGAGTTTTCATCATTAGGTTCTGATTGGTTATAAGAATTAATACAGGCACAATATTTTGTCTTAGTCAATACTATTAGCTGGAGTGCAGCAATGCAATGTTCATATGGTCAACGTGAACCGGGTCCCAAAAGCAAGTTGGGAGTTTTATAAGTAAATCTGTCTTTGCTGAAGGAAGCTAGAACGATACTCACTATTGACTGCCATTATTCAGAGAAGCTACCGGGTTGCGTCCTCATGAGCTCGTTTTTATGGTTTTTAGACAAGCATTTAATATAAGACATATACGAAAAGTAAGAAACAAGTCACCGATGGTATCCGCTGTTAATTTTGGTGTTCCCCAATTTTGTGCTGTGCTCTATCTGACACTTTTCAACCTAATTTCGGAGTATTTCGTATAAGTGACACAACTCAACACAACATCGAATTCTGGCAATCTTAATCATTTGCTAAATAATGTGCAATATCTGTGTACTAGAATTAAGTGATAATGAAGTGAAATGTGTTATTGGAAAATTATTTAGCTTTCGAGACAAGTCAGATGTCATACATTTGTCACATGGGCTATTGGCAAGCGAAATTATCACATATCGAACCTTTCCTAAAATTTGCTATTATTATAAAAGCTTGTAGAAATTTCGAGGGCCGTTTGTTGTCACACCAATTAATAGGAAAGACCATTTCGCATGTAATCCAAGAAAACGAAACAATTTGGGCATAAAACGCCGAAAACTATATGAAAAACATACACCGAGAGCTTTGGTTACCCCTGTATTTATACTATATTGCGCCTAAATATATTCGTTTACCAATTCATTACGTATGACTTACGTATTTGTATATGATGTGTGTAAACAGAAACTTCAAATTCTTAACTCGAGAATGGTATGACTTGCAAGTTTTATTAGGACGTTTGTCGTGAAAAGGTATTTCCTCAAGGTGATAAAATAAAAAAGAAAACCTTTTATTAACTTTAAAGCATATGTTCAATGATTTTGCAAAACTATAAAAAGCTTCCTCTTAATCGATTTGTGAGTAATGGAATACAAAAATATATGTGCAAAGCTTTTATCTGAAATAATTTTTTTTAAATTGGATTCATTCGATGAATTTTAATGAATTATACGAATGTATATATAAAAAGCTTACGTACCGACTTTAGAACTTCATTAATAACATTGAAAACAATTACATTTTATATTCATCAAGTTGTACACACGTACATATACACACGAATGAAATTTCCAGAGCTTTTTGCATCATTTGTATTCTGCCCATGTTGTACTTTAAATATAAACAAATAGGGCAGAACGACGCACACACACACCAATACACAAACACACACACACATATAATAATATAAAATCGGAATTACGATTTTGTTATTTATTGAGAGTATATATAGGTTGTGTACAGTTCTTATAATACGAGTATGTTTCTTAAGTCTTAACAAATACAATATGTTCGCCTAAATACATATACTGGATTCACAGGAATTTCCCAATATTTTTTTCGTCTCCCGTTTGGTCTGTGCTTTTCCCTTTGATATATTCCAAACATGTTTTATTTTCATTTTGTATTAAAACATAATAAAAATTCAATAAAGGATCATTTAATAAACTTTGTTGTTTGAGCGAAATGAACGAACGAACGCACACATACATCTATACTAAGCTCAGATATTTTTCCAATTTTCTTTCAAATACCGTTTGAAAGGTTTTCGTTTTCTTTTTATCGTGTTTTGATTAATTTGCTGTAAATACCACATACTAGAACAACTATATATAGAGAAAGATAAGGTCAATGAAACGATAAATTTGTTACTCGGTATTGTTTCTAGCGATACTTCTTAGTATATAAAAGAGTGTTTGTTTGCGAGCTGTGCGTTTATATTCCCTTAACAGTGATAACAATCAATAATCACTTCTAATTGAGCTTTCAACAAGTAGCTCAATTAATTTCGAATGTTATTAAAAGCTTATTTTGTGATGTGTTGCGTTGTTTCAGTTAATGTAGTATTCTGTTCACATTTTTCATGCAACTATAACATTTTCAATGTCAGTGGGTCAACACTAAGCTCGATCAAATTAAAGCCCTTACGCAGCTATGCTTTGTGGGAGAACGTGAGGATGAGATTTTTTGCGAAAACTCTGGACATATGCTTCATACTTTAAAAAAGTTTTTATTTTATTTTATCACCTTGAGGAAAAACCTTTTCACTTGGAACGTCTTAATTGCATTTGCAAGTCATACCATTCCCAAGTTAAGCATTTGAAATTTCTGTTTACATACATTACATACAAATACGTAATGAATTGGTAAAAGTATATATTCAGGCGTAATATTATATAAATACAGGGGCCACAAAAGCTCTCGGTGTATGTGTAATGTTTTTCATCTAGTTTTCGGCGTTTTATGCCCAAATTTTATTTAATTCCATGCGAATTGGTCTTTCGTATTAACTGGTATGATAATGAACCGTCCTCGAGATTTCTACAAGCTTTTAAAATAATAGCAAATTTGGTTGCATAAATGACCATTTAGCTTGCTGAACTTTTGCTTTAACTCATATACACTAAATCTGTGCTTTGTGTCTCCGATGTAGTTGACATCGTCTCCCAGAATTTTATAAAATATATGATGTTTGAAAGTTGTCTCAAAAACTAAATAGTGTTTCAGTATGTCATTTCAGTATGTGTTGTGTCATTTTTACGAAATACTCCGTAATAAGTGAAAAGTATCACTTAAAGCACAATTCATTTTGGAAATACCAAAATTAACTACATAGACTATCGGTGGGCTGTTCTCAAATTTGCCTTCTATATTACATGCTTATATCTGAAAATAATGAAACCGAGCTTTAAACTAATGAGAATCCGCTAGCTTCTCTGAATAACTGCAGTGAATACTGAGCCTTGGTCTAGCTTCCTTCAGCAAGTAAACAGATTTATGTGAAACACCATCAACTCACTTTTTAACGTCCTAAATCCAATTTACGTTGACCATCTGGACATTGCACTACTCTACGGCAGCTTATAGTAATGACATAGATGAAATATCGCACCTGTGTCGTAATTCACATCACCAATCGTAGTGTAATGATGAAAGCTCGTCCATCGTGACAAAACTGGTAAAAACTTTGAATGGTCATTGAAGCTCCTCCAAAGTTTTTATAACGACAGAGCTTGTAACGTTTTAGCTTGTGATGGTTTCGTTAGGCTGCAGTAGCACATAGTAGGTCACCTCAAACTGATCCCATCAGTATATTCGGGTTGGCTGCTTAATACATGATCTGAAGTATTTATTGATTTGCTGTTCTTTTGGTTTTGTTAGTAGATCCAGTTTTCATTTTCATCAGAAGCCTTATCAGATTTTATACTTCGAGCTTAAGTTCACATGGATCCCAATTTCTTTGTTTTAGCGCCATATCCATAACCTTGAGACGGTTTACCATAACTTAGTGACTCTGATTAAGCGAGCCAAGAGGAGCTTTTGTCATTTGGATGTGAGCGCTCACCACCCCAAAAGTGATATCTATCCGCTCCCTATTTTGGTACATGTCGTCGTAGATGACATGCGACAAACCTCACGAAAAACCATGACATGGGCGAGAAGTTTGAGTGTTCACTGTTGATAAACTCTGGCAAACTTGGAACTAAAAATGTGTTAGGTGCATCTAAGAGTATTGGCGGGTTCCGTCCTAAACGGGGTCGTTATGGCCACTAATTTTGTGCTGTTTACCGGTGTGGTCGTCTGTTATCTTACAGTGCGCGTAAGTTATTCAACATGCCCATGGAAAATTTATTGATATGATTCAGTTTTCGACTGAACTAATTTTGTCAGAGGAAATAGTGAACTTCGGACCATCAACAAATATTTAAAGTGATTGACTTAAAAATATACTGTTAGTAGTTCCCGATCGCGCCCAGACTTTTCTTCTTGGCACCTGATAAATTCTTTAAGTAAAAATCCACGGACGTCTAAGGATCACTATTTTATTACACTTTTTGTCAAAACACCTCCGATAGCCTTGTTCAAGTCACGTGATTGGTAGTCACGCTGAAATACGATATTCGGTAGATGTGCTAACAGCTTTATGCTACCAAATTAACTATTTTGATTTTCGAATGCGAGTTGGAATCATATCGGCCAACATTTTTTTGGGTTTCTTGAGAAGAGCTGTCAAGTCAAAGGGAATTGGTGGTAGTAGTTTACCGCCACGATGAGCGTCCGAATGCGTGTCATTGAGGTTGGAGGTGGTAACTCCGTAATGTGAATTTAATGTTTTCATCATACTCTGCAACCCTCTGAAAAACTTGTTCTAGATGCAGTTTTTCCCTCTTTTTCAGTTTGTGACGTCACAAGGAAGTAATCAATGTAAACAAATACGAAATATTTGTTGCGTATTCAAATGGCATGTCTGTGAATACAAATATGACAAGTATAGGGTTTTGTAAACGTTTTTTGGCGGTAAGGGATCAATACTCTAACTAGATTTTTTTTGGAGTAAATTTTGCAACCATTTCAAGAGCATGGAGAAATTCTTACACATATATGGTCACGCGTCACAGTATGTCCACAAAATCTATATCTTTTTTCTGGATCATATATAAGTGTGGACAAGAGACTGAAAATCGGTTGTCGGATGATTCTTTAGCAAAATGCCAATGATGATGATCATTGTATTTTTAAGCAATGTCGATTTTGTATTTGGTTGTTAACACCACACCTTCAACATTATAGAAGTACGTCATCGCAGCCATTGCAAATTATTTGATTGATGATCACCGAATGTTGGTGCTTTTGTGAAACTTAAACTGATTGTTCAGGAGTGAAGCATATAATCATTGTAAAGTTTGCTTCGGGGTAGAGACAGTGCTGGTCCTCACACCTGATTGCAGTATGAACTCTATCTCCATTTTTAGATATAGGCACAAACTCACTTTCGACCACGAGTTATACTAATCACATTGTGGATTCGCTCATCATTTAAGGGATGGCATCGACTAGAACCAATGCCAGTTAAAATATCGACTACCTATAGAGAAGCTATCACAGAACTATATCTAAGAGAAATTTAACGCATTGAATAGTCTATGCGAGTTTAAAAGTAGTGTAAGTGCAAAAAAGTTTGTTGTGATACTATGTACCTATACGGACTATGCAGACTGCAGAAAATTCTTAGAATATGAATTGATTCGAATCTTTTAAGAGTGCGTCTTTGAACAATGATTCTATATATGTCACTTATCTGTTGAGTAGCTCCTTATACATGCTATGTTCAAAATATTACATGACAAAATTAATGTTCTTAGTCAAAATGAATAGAAGGGGAATACTTTTAGCATAATCGTCTTAAGAGCCTGGGATTTTCTTAAAAAACACAGCTCGAAATAAAATTTACGAATAGTTTTATTATTCCCAACGAAAACACTCTGAAAGAGTATCATTCTTGCATTTAAAAGAGAGTGTTTCTACGACGAGTGTCCTCAGACAAAGATATTAACGTTAAGCTGGAATGGAAAAATGGTAAACGGCTTAAGTAAACTATTCTTCGAGCTATCTAACAGTTCATATACGTTTGAGATAGCTCGTAGTCATCGCATTCAAATGGTAGCAGAGTTGAAGTCTCTTTTTTGTCCGTACCCATGCTATATAATCCGTTAGGCGTTAGGTCATTAGAGAGAGTGGTGGTCCCAGATAATTTTTTCGTGTAATTTGTAATTATTTTTTTCCGATTCTTGCAAGGCACTGATGACTCAGAACTAATGTGATCGGTGGTAACACGAAGTCTGATCGCTTGACTATTTTAACACGCTGCTATTGGTTCATATTTTATAACCATTATTGCAGCTCATCAGTTCAGCTATATGAGTATAATGGTAAAATAAAAATACTGGTACACTCAATGGTTTCTTTAAAGCAACGATGAATAATAAATTCATCGATCCGTGACCATGTTCGCGTAAACGATAGTGATTAAATTAGAGGCGACATCCGATTAAAAATTACGGTCACATCGATTTAATTACACGTCGAGTTTCACTATAATCAAACTAATGTCATTAAAATAATTAAATTTAAAATCTTACGAGGAGTGATGTACCTCCGTCATTGCAATCGATGTCGAAGATAGATTCAATAAATCACCATTTCAACGTCGTTGAGAGCGATAGCAAAAAAAATGATTATCCGTTGAAATAATTGATACTACTTTCGCTGTGCACTGCTATCCTAACGAATTAAACGATTCTGTGATGCTACAAAAAAGTTTTTCCTTCTTGTTATTTAATTAATTTAATTTAATGAATTTATTTTTGTAAAATATCTCGAATCGAGAAAACTATCGTTTCGTCTCCCGTAAAATGTGACTTCTGACTTGTTCTATATTTTTTTCAAATTAAATACACCGAACAAAACTGAATTTAATCAATTAAATTGATTGCACTTCTATATGAAAATATACGATAGATGGGTCGTTGGTCACCAGGAAAAAACGGCTTCAAAAGTAGATTTGAGTGTCGGGGAATTTGGTCGCATTTGATTGGAATGTAAATGAACTCTTTCAAATTCGATTTGGGTTGGTTATGCTGATCAACTTCCTCCTACAGAAAGTGTTATATGTCAGTACTACTCAGGAGCACAAAAGTCTGGAGCTGCATTATATTAAACCCAAAAAGCTTACAAAAAAGTACTTAAAATCTATTTTAAGCTCTCCTTTTGGAGAACCGTTTATTAGATATACTTTCGGTTGAGAGTTAGTACTAGAGATGTAAGTCAGAAAAATATATTTGCAATTAATATAGGAACTCAATAAACATCAGCCACTGGAATGGTCTGAAACTTCCAATAGTATAAGTACCCTCCAAGACACCTGTGGACAATATATCTGTGGTTTACAACACTTATGTCTTTGAAACGAAGTCAACCCTATATGAAGCGAATGATTGATTGGTTGACGTTAAGTACCGTTGCCAAAAATGATTTTGTCAAGAGGCGAGAGAGTTGTTTTATAGGGAGCATACTGCTATCAATTTTTTAAAGCAAAAAACTATATTCCAAAAATATTGAAGCCGAATTCTAAGTTTGCTTTCTTTATATACACAGTGACACCTGTGATAATTAACTCGAAGTAAAAATTTCCGCAAAACTTGAAGGGTCACTCTGTGACGAAATATTGACAAACATGAACAAAATAAAAATAAATAACGAAATAGACGGTGCGAACAAAATAAAATGAAAAGAATCTTCGCGAAGTGTAGAAATGCAAACGGTAATGGAATTTTCTACAAGGATTTGCGTCGTATAAATAGGTGTACACATTTGAGTTACGAAACAGTTCAATTTGGAATTTTAAAGAGTTAATATCGGAAAGTGTCGCCGGTAGAAGCTTAATGGTTAAGCGAGTTTCTCACCTCGCCGCGGTCTGGAGTTCGATTCAGCCGTTGACAAAAAATTAACGCGTTTGTGTGGAAAAAGATTCGTCGGGCTGAACAGTGACAGCGGTGGGATTGTGAATATATAAAATGAAATTATTGGACTAGAAAATGACAGATTCCAAGAAGGAGTTGGGCCTGCGTAACTTATCAACTTCGGGGAACCAAAACGAGTGGCAGCTTGACCCAGATCAACATGAGTTTAATTTGGGGGCACCGGATTCACCCGAGATGTAACAAGATGAAGTGACAACGGAATCAACAACTAGAGTGAAAGACTCGAATGTCCAAACACATCAGGAGTATTCGACATGGGGCAATTAATGGATGTTATGCAACAAATGCAGCTACAAACACAGCATTTGATCGAAGGGGCTCAAAACCGATATGATAACCGGTCAAAAAAGTATGTAAGAGCAAATACGAGCCGTGCGAACTGATAAGGATTGTTGGCTAAACAGGAGATCATGAACGACAGAAACCAAATTGATCGACCAACCAGCTTAATGAAATTAAAGCCACCAACGTTCGACAGAACAACAACATTTTTTTTATCTTCAAACTCCAGTTTGGAATGGCGGCTACAAGGAACGGTTGGTGTGTGGAGGATCGGGTGGCAGCATTAATAATGGCCTTACACGGAAGTGCTGCGGAGTTATTACAAATCGAACCGAAATACGATCGAAAAGACTACGGTTTAATCATTTTGGTATTTAGGAGTGGAAATATGGAGGTAACACAGACGGGACCTACATCGTATGGAATTGATGAGACGATGATAGAAGATAGGAGAGACGGTCCAGGAGTATGCGGCTGATATCGAGCGGTTGGTGCATCTCGCTCACTACAGCATATAGCGGGTGAATACACAGACCGAATCAAGAACGACGATTTAAACAATGGTATACGGAATCCGAATACGAGACGTGCACTAGTATTGTCTAAAAAAGCAACGTTTGTGGAAACTATTGCGTGTACACTATCAAACGAGACTGCATCAACATCATCAAACCAGCAGACAAGGTACGTCGTAATTGGCGAAACAGATAATTGGCGAACAACGAGATTCCGGGATGGAAATAGTAAAATCAGATATTGGGTTTTTGACAAACCTATTTTGTCCTAATATCTCGAGGGAATGCTGGGAAATAAGGCGTAAGCGGGCGTGAACATCATCGCCGTTGTACCGAAGGTCACCGGAGGAAAGAAAAGCAGCAGCCGAGGAGGAACGCCAAATAACATCGAAGGCGTTAAACGTGGAAGAGTCAGCAAAATCTGACTCCCACAATCTATCCTCATTTTCCGATGGAAAAAGGAGGAGATAGCTTGATGGTGCGAAGTGAAGTATAGAGGGACGATCCAGTATAATAACGTAAGACACCGCAGCAACGGGAACGATTGTGCGGCCGGATTAAATCACGAATGGAGTTTGACCAATGGCAGGGTTTAAGTTTCAAACGGCGACAGGGGACAGTGCGGCTATTAAAGGAAAAAAGGAGGTGACAGTACGAATCGTGAACAACAGTTTTCATCATGAAGTTCTAGTTGCGGATATTGTGGATGAAGTCATCATTCCCTTTATAAAACGAAATGGATTCGTATTAGATGTCGGACGGGGATCTACGGTAACGTCGAACTGCCTTTGCAACTGAACAACGGGAAGGAGCCAGCATAAGGACGATTAAATTGGATCATCGGACGAAGCTACCACCACACTCGGAAACGGTTGTTTGGGGGAAATAGGATGGAGGTCCTGGAACAAAAGGATTGTGGAAGCCAAGAGCCAACAGTGCGATTAACAAAAGACCAACGTAATTATCATCGGAAAAGCTTTGGTGAAACCGGATTGTAGCTTAAGAGTTCCAATACGGGCTCTTAATTGATCGAATGTGACAAAAAAGACAAATCCGTGAGTAAAAAGCAAGGATCAACGACAGCGGAAAATAACAGAGGAGTTAACATAAAATTTCTAATTTTGTAATTTGGTTAACAATCTGATATTAATGTTATTACCTAATAAGTGAACTGGTGAATAAAGTCGTGATAGGTCAGGGATATCGGGACTGCATAAACATTCATAATATTCATTATTTTTAACATTATTTTAAGGATATGCTCATATGCAGCCCCAGATGCAATAAGTTGTATTTCAATTGATTATTTTTAAGAAAGCTTGGACAATTTTTCCTCTTCTGAAAATCTCATCCAAAAATCATTAGATGATTTACTTATTTCTCTTCATCTCTTAATTTCGACCACTTATAGCTGAGATGACACAATCAGGAAGACACATTCACAATATTCATATCAATTTCCGTTTTTTAAAATTATCACCACTTGCAACGCAAATTTGCTGTCACTGCAGAAGCAAATAATGCGTGATCCATTTAGAAAAGTTTCTTGGACAAAAGCTCAGCGAGTTCAATTAAATTATTATCAATCAAATTCATCGCAGAATAAAATATTGGTCGAAAATACGGGATCGGATTAGAGCTTTTCAAGATCTCAAACATTAAAACGGTGACTTATAGAAATATCGGCCAGTATCGGTTTTGTACGAGGTTGAGAGGTTTACTATCTACGATCTTTCCCTCAAGTTGTTGCATATGACAAGCCAAAATGTTGCTCACATGACTTGAATCGACTGGATATTTCGAATAGTGGTCTCAACAGACCGGTTATGTCGATAATAATATGATCTAAGTGCACAAAACATATTATACACAATGAGAACGCTCACTTTCGTAACAAAGCTGATCAACTTGTCCCATCAAATTTCAAGCTACCTAGTTTACCTAAAATGATTAAACATTTGTCCAGGATGTGATTAAAAGATGGAAAATATTTTAACAAATGTACCCAAAAAATCCCAATAACAGTGTTAATCGATGTGACAGGTGTTTGTGTACTAGCCCTAATTCCAACAGAGGAAGAGTAGTTTTTGCTGTTAGGTAGCCTGATTATATCGGAGTTCATATTTGGTCAAACTGAAAAATACATAAATCAACTAACGACCTCAACCAAACTGAGCTTTCAAGTAAAATTATGTAAAAGCTTTTGTGTGTAATTATTTAATATATAGAAGCCAGCTTAAGAAGCATCTTATGATCACAAATTATTATGGTATGCTCGAAATGCGCCATGTTCTGGGCACCAAATACTCACGAATTGTAATCACGGGAAAAAAAGATTCTTATAGGATCTTATGAACTTTGTTTAGGGTTTCGACAATGGTTGCAATATGATTTGTTCCGTGTAAAGCGAAACATATAACGATCTGAAACGTGAAAAAACCGCACGTCCTGTAAAATTAGAAAAGCTTTTGAAGTCTACAAAAAATGTTTTTATGGTTTTGATCATTCAGAGCTTTTGAGTTTTTGATAAGATTTATGAAGACAAGTATTTAATAAATTTATAAAAATTATATTTGACTTACCGCTCGCCACAGGTGAAACAATCAATATATTAGCTAGAGCAGCACCAGTGCCATGACCCATTAATGTGATTTTATTTGGATCGCCATTGAATGCTGGCAAATTTTCTCGCAGCCAATGCAATCCCGCAATCAAATCCATCAAACCAAAATTTCCTTGAGCATTTTCCTTTGGACCAGTTTTTAAAAAACCTGCAAACGAACCATTTTGTATATAAATATGTTGAGACGTGCAGACAATATACACTAGAATGACATACCTAAAATACCTAACCTAAAATTTATAGTGGCAACAATAACATTTCCATAAGCAGCTAGTACGGATCCATCATACGGATTTCCGGAATTCCATTCATACGATTCGCCGTGTATATATACAATTGTTGCTCGAGATTTTGATTTATCATTGTCGTCATCCGGTTTTGTGTTATCATTACTGCTGCCGCTCATATCAACGTTACCTGAAATGAGACGAATTCATAAAATATAACAAAAGTTTATATATAACAATAACAACAACAATACAAAAAAAATATACTGGAAAAAGCTTATATGTAAAATTAGAATTAGAATAGAAGAAAAGCTTTTTTATTTAAATAAATTGTATATGATGATTTGACGATTTGATCGTTCTCAGATTTCGGAGGAGATATAATATTTGCTTTCAGGTGATTTTTGAAAAGGACTTTTACAAAAAAAAGAAAAAAAGATTGTTTTTTTTTTGTAATCACAATATACTGTAGTGTACATATATGGGAGTCCTTGGATGGACTTGGTGACAATGATATGAATACGCACTCGTACGTATGTAAATCTAAGATAAACAATCATAAAATATTTTGAATTTATTTCCGAGAATTCTATTATTTATGTTAATACAAGTTTGGTATGTTAACACAAGCATAAACACAAAAAAAAATTTTTTTTACAACTTAAAAGCTGTGACATAGATTATCGTCTTTACTCGTTTGTTGGCACTCGCACATATAACTCATTTTAAATAAATAATTTTATTTATTTTGAAAATATATACGAGACATATAAATAAAATCTTAAATGAATTTTCATCTCGTAATATTGTAGCTTTTCTTGTTGGGATTAAGCACAAATTTTTGTGTTTGCGCATTTTTGAATAAATTTGAGAGGCAAATAGGATACACTTTTTTTGTTTGTAGGTTCTATCGACATTATTTGCATTTGACAATTTGAATATATCCGCATTATGCAAATATTGTGTACGCGATACTTTAGGGTTTTGGGTCGCATCAATTCATACTCTTATCTGATATATACTGTCGAAGGGAATGGTATACAACAAATTCAAGTTAAAAGCTCGTTATCAAAACGAATAGCGGATAGTTGGTTTATAAACTGTGATGATATAAATGAGAGCTTAAATATTAAAAGCTCTTACATATTTAACATGACATAAAAATCGAAGTAAAATATTTATAAAAATTCTGTTTAAAACTAGATAATGTGAAAACTTTTGAAAATGTGCTGTATTTAATGAAACTTTCGAAACTATTTACAAACAAACTTTGAATATACCAACAACAATTAAGCACATATATTTTTTTTATTAATTTCGGTCAAAAGTAAAAGTTTGTCTGATACTTGAATTGTAATAAAAACTTTACTAACTAAAAATATTTTATAAAATTAAAAGCTTTCGAATTTAAAAGCTACCCGAAGATTTATTCAGTCCTATTTAAACATTGTTTTTACATTCTTTTAGATAATTGTACAACGAAAGTATTAAAACTTTAATACTTTGCGAGTGCGAGCTTTTATAGATTATATTCGATTGTGAGCTTTTCAATCACACTACCTCAACTATTTTGTTTAAAAAAAAATCCAAATATTTAAATTTACCCTACAAATCAATTTCTAATTTACCATTAGGCCCACAGCAATCACAGCTGGTGTTTTCAACTGATGGGTACTTCAAAACTAAAAGTAGAACAAAATTAAATTTTGTAAACATTTAACGAATTTGTAATTTTTAACTACAATTTTTTTAATTAAAAGTTTCAACTAGTCAAAAGAGCAATAAGTTGTCCCAACAACATGTGCCCTATGGATTATGTTGGTTGAGCTTTATCAGAAAATTGGGTTATTGGTTCAAAATACAGTAAATTGACCCAACAGGTGCCTTCATTTGATATCTCGTTAATGAGCAACAAACTTTTACCGCAGTGACGCAGTGTCGAAAGATACCTCAGTTCGAGTTCAAGCTCACGGCATCTTCTATTTGAGCTACACGAATTCGATTTGAGTTGCAAAGATGGACGTTTAAATCGAATTGGAGTCAGAACTTGAATTAATAAATTAATTACCAGACATATAACTAAAAAGTTATCTATCCAACTTTACCAATGTAAGGCAACAATTATATTTTTCTGGATGTAATGGAGGAAATTGGAATGTGAAAAAAGATTGTTAGTTTCGATCGGTATGTCAGTTGTACCTAAGTAATTAAGAGACGCTTTCACGACGCTTTCTCGAGTTCGATTCTCGCCCTTCACCATAACTTAGCATGCCAAAACAAGATAAGAGTCTTTTACAACCTTTAAGCCATAGAAAACAAAATGTTATGGTATTTTGTGTATCATATAAGGTGAGGTAATTTGATTAGTTTCTAACTTTGATCGAAATACTCGGTATTTAACTGCCAATGTAAAATATTTATGTCAACTTTTTGACTTGACATGAATATCTTGGCACGACATAAAGGACTCAGTTATAAATGTTCACTAAATATTTCTACTTAAGATTAGTCTGCGACGGCCAATAGAGATATGGTATTCGTTGGACTGGTTAGGGAATCATTACAGAAAAACGCAACAAAAATTAGATGTGATAACATTACGCATTTTAGGAGTGACAAGATTGAAAAATTTGCCAAACCCGTCTATATAAGTGTGGATGTCAGATTTGGAGTTTAAAGGTGAAGTAACATATATACTCAAAAAGGCCCAACATTACCTGTTATTTATCACTTAAAACACCAACTAGAAGGAGATAAACATCGATAGGCTCCAAAATTCGAATCACACAAAATCATGCTTCAATCAACGATTGAGACAATTAAGCCAAGCTTATCAGAGATCAGCTTGGCTTATCATACGATTGAAAATACGATTTCAGAAAGAAATTAGAAAATCCATTTCAGAAAGAATTTAGAAATTAGAAAATCCAAAATATTTCGAGAAAACATCTGTTATTGGCTAGAACTGTTGCGAAACAACACACTATACGAATCGAACAGTAAAAACATTAAAACTGGTGGGTTGTGCCTGATGATTATTTATCCAACCTATCCAATGCAGGGCTACAATTTTAATTTTACTGGAAGTAATGGAGGTCATGGGAATACCGATTGTTAGTTCCGATCTGTATGTCAGTTGTAGCTCAGAAATTAAGAGAGTTTTTCGCCACACCACTCCCTCTAGTTCGATTCTCGCCGTTGATCAAAACTTAACATGCCAATACGTATTGATAGTTCGAAAGGTCACAGTTTAGACTCAATTAGAGTGTTTTTCGATCTTTCCAAAAAATTCCCTAAGGTTATTTGTATACCCTAAGGTAAGGGTGGCAACATCGATATTTTTGACATACATAAAAAGCTCAGTTATAAATTAGGGATAAATCCTATATTGTGGAGTTCACAAAACAATTTTTCGATCTTATTCGGTGAGTATAGTTGAATATGATGCCCTTGTCACTTAAACATAGGGGATCGCTTACATTGCGAAAATTATTGCTGGTTATGCTATCAATTCTTTGATAGGAGTTTGATGATCTCGATTAATGTTCACTCAATATTTCTAGACAAAGACAAGTTTGCGACGATCAGCAGAGAGATTATATGGTATTCATTGGACTACACAGAAATCATTACACAAAAACGGAACCAAAATTAGGAGTGATCAGAACTATACGCAGTTTAGAAGTGATCAGATAAAAACATTTGCCAATCCCGTCTATAAGTGTGGAGATTAGAGTTAGAGTTGGACGGTTAAGTATAGTGCATATATACTCAAAAAGAAGACAGTTTTGTGTCGTGCGAGTTGACCCCAAGATATGGTATGTCTAAGGGCCCAAATGATCTGTCACACTTCAAACACAAATTACATAAAGATAAACGCTAGGTAAAAATGGGCTAAAAAATTAGAATCACAAAAAATCACGGTGCGGTGTTATATTTAACTGTCAAAACCAGCATTGGTTCAATCAGCAATATTTTCTGGGATGCGATACGACTCATACTGTACATCAAGTCTAGCGGCATATGCCTGATTAAATGAGATTTCTCAATTCGATTAAACACTCATTTCTGAAACAAACTTTCGAATTTAAGAAGTTCCTTCTGTAAAAAACCTAAATGGCGAAATAACTTGAAACAATAAAATTTCAGACAATATGGTATGTATCCATGCACTCGTTCTTGAATACGACACAAAGTCAAGTATGTTTCATGCTAAAATAAGTGAGTCAAATCGGACAAACTTCAGCACCATTTCTTATAACAAAATCGTAATCTTATAGGGCAAACATTTGCGTTCGTGAGATAATGTTGACGTCATATTCATAATATACGTCAGTGTTCACAAATAAAGAGGGCCATCTATCGGTAAAATTTAAACCACCGGTTATTTCGAATCTGGCAATACTTATGTTATTCTATTCTGTCACAAAATTCAGTATATTATCTCCACTGAACGAAATAAATCAATTTACGCTTGAACAAAGTTGGGATTTATTGGAAATGTATTGCAATTGGTCGGAAATTGCACGAAAATATCGTCGAGAACGACCAACAGTGCCCGATATACGCAAGTTTATTATTAAAGTTCGTAAAACTGGTTTCATTGTTGATGCGCCAAGACGTGATCGTGCTCGCACAGCCCAACAATTGAACGTTTCACGCACCAGTTTATGTCGATTTTTGCGAAAAGATCTCGGCATGATCCTTTACAAAGTTCAATTGGTTCACGACTTGAGGCCGTATGACTATTCGCTTCATTTTGCTTCTTCACTAGATGAGCGAACAAGAAACACACGATGATGTCGGTTTTGCCAAAAAAATGATCTTTTCGGATGAATCTCACTTTTTTCTTGATGGGTACGTTAATAAGCCAAATTGCCGTGTTTGAGGCTCAGAATTCCTACACGTGGTCTTACAATAGCATATGCATCCATTACGAGTGACTGTTTGGTGTATAGCTTGTGAAGCGGAAGCATCATTGGCCCATATTTATTTTAAAATGAGAACGGCGCAACCATTACGGACAATGGAGACACCTATCGCACAATGCTAACCGATTGTTTTGCGTCCGCTTTTCATGATATTGCTGTGAACGATGTTTTTTTTTTCAATAGAATGGTGCAACTTGCCACACATCTCATGCCATAATTGATTTATTGCGTCAAATGTTTGATGGCCGTCAATTGGGAGGCAAGAAGCTGCGATTTAACACCATTGGACTATTTTCTGTGAAGGCCAACACTCGTGATGTCATCGTCGATATACGATCCCATACACTCGGAAAAATTCTCGAAAAATGGTCAAATTGAATGGGGTACTGATTTGAAAAGATCAAATGTGGTTATGATGAACTGGATCATTTCGACTTGGTCACGACACTTTGGTTAATGGGTAAGAAGTAAGAATCAAAGAACCTTAAACAAAGCTTATCAAATCAAATAAATCCATGTAGAAACCTTTTACTCCTTTTGATATATAATAAAGATGGTTATGATAACTATTTTAGCCTCTTGGAAGTTTCGAACATCAAGAGCTTTTAGGTGAAATGACATGAGCAGATATTATAATTTTCTACATTATGTCGCCAAAAAATTATCCATATTTTGTTAAATATAATACCACAACGAGCAATTAGTTTTTCTTGTCAGAACCATCCACTATACGAACACTTTCAGGTGTAACAGCACTATATTTTTGATAACCCCTGTTGAATTAAACACTTCATCAAATGCTTGAGAAGTGAAACATGTGCATAATATATCATCACTTTTCATTTCCTGTATTATAAAATATAAAAAAATACTGTACATAAATATATAACACTATAAAAATTTTCATCATTCGAAAAATAATGTATAAAAGCTCATATAAAGCATAAATATTAATTCACATTTTCGGAAAGCAAAAAAAAAACTTATCGAAATCTTTGTAACCACAAAATATATAATATTTTATATTCTGTGCAATTCACAATCGTATAAAATATAAACACGAAATTCCCTCAGCTGGTAACCCCAATGTAAAGCTTTCTACTTATATTTTTAACTCTATCGTAAAAGTTTAATACTTCTCGATATATATATTATTATGTAATACAGCTTAGATTTGTATATAACGTACAGATATATTTTTGGGGGTTCGTTTCGAGTTTAATTAAGTGTGAAGTCGAAAAAATTGAGCTTTCACTAAATACATACATACACTCAAGGAAATCCCCAGGAATATTATATCGCGTTTTAAATCAATTAAAATTTTACCACACAAAAAAGCTTATGTACTATGATGTATATAGACACACGTTTGAGTTGTGTATACATATACTATAATCAGTCATGTGTGGTGAAAACGAAACTTATAAAATAAAATTATCGAAATATTAATATTTTTGTTTTAAAATTGGAAAAAGCTTTTTTTTTATTTTATTTTGTTTTGTTTTTAAATTAAATTAAAATTTCATTTTTATCCCAAAACAAAATATATAAATTGTAAAGCTTATATACATTATTATGTAAATTTTATTTGCCAACATTGCTCTGCTAAAAAAAAATTTTTCGAACAATTTTGCATTATCATAAAACCGATAACAACAAAAAAAAAAAAACGAACGAACGAAGAATAGGAAAACTGCTGTCATTTTCCGAATTCACATATATGTATACGATATAGTTGATAAGTATATGTCGCGCAAAATTCCAACATATGTACATATGTATGTCGAATCTATCCGGGATATACATGTACGTATGTTTGCATCCATATATGGGTATATATATATATATATATATATGGGGTTGTATGCAAACAAACTATAATCACTCTCATAATTGAAAATTGTTATAAAATTATTCATTTTTCCGATCGTTGAGATATGCTAGACTTACAACTCATTCTACATGGATATTAATACTAACGTATGCTAACATTCATATATATGTATACATAAATGGGCTATTATACTGGATTAAGGATATATGCATATACTGTGTACACTATGCAAATAGTTTATTGCAATAAATTAAAATTGTTCCGAGTAAGAATGCCAGTTATTATGTTTCATGGTTCGTGAAAATTTTAGGGTGTGTACAGAGTATAAATAGTGGTTTTGGAAATCGTTTGGTAAAGTAGAGTAGTTTAACTAATAATTAAGGACTCTTTCCTATTTGATATATCTTTGCTAGAATCGGGCGGACATGATTCAGTTCACAAATTACAACAAGAAGCTAGAAGCATACAGTGGTCCAGTAGTAATCGGGAGTCTGTATGAAGAAATTGGATACCGAAACTATAACAGCGAACCACGTTAAAGCACCCGAAGATATGATCGGTGAAGTAACTTATTGCATGTATAAAAGAACATCAGCTGCAACTCTTTATAAAACCTAGGACTTACAGGATGACCGGAGTCAAATTTAATAGTGGTATGTAATGATCAATACTGGTCATTGCAAAGCTGCAATGTTAAGTTCTCATACTAGTCTGAGACAAAATTCTCGTACAAGTCAGAGATGACAGGTGAATATATACAACGCGATTTTGCTATGAAGTTCTGATAAATTAGGAAACGCAACGAAAATATCAAGATCTTGTCAGTAAAAGCATTTTGCGATCTATTTACCAATCTGAAGAAGTAAACAGTGTCTGGGAAGTATTGAAAAGTTTTCATTCTCGGTATAGTGAAAACTATGCCCAAAAATGTTTGGTTTGATGAGGAGTGTCGTCTTGCTGTTGAGCAGCGAAATATAGTCCACAAAGAAGGTCAGCCTCGGTTTACAATTGCAAGAAGCAAAAAAGCAGTCCTTGCTAGGAGGATCGCTAAGCCGATTGTCTTAATAGTAGACCAATCAGTAATGAGCGCATTTTAAATATTAAATAATCTTGAGTTTTCTAAATTTATGCTACAGAATCCTGTTACACAAGAAATTGATGCAATTTGTCTTCGTTGCAATAATACTATTAAGTGCTCAGGAGGTTCAACAACAACTTTGAAAAGTTTTTTATCGATAAGTCTTAAGGAAATCATCTCAGATATGGCAACAGAGCGATTACAAGAATTAAGTACATTCAGGATTCAATCAAAAGAGAGAGTGATTTAAATTGTGGCAAAACGAAACCCGGGAGTAAATTAAGTTGATTCACTCAGATTTTGAAAAAAAGAAAACCAAAATGATTGAAGAGATCAAGAGAAAAACTGAGAAAGGCGTAAAGTTAAGCATGACAGTAGATGAATATACTACAGTTCGACGCAGGAGATATTTTGGAATTAATTTACATGATTGCAAAGATAAGAGACATTCATGATAGGTTTAGTTTGTATTTTTAGATCATGCAATCCAGAAACAATGGCGTCACAAGTTAAAGCTCACTTGGAAGAATTTGGTAAACATTATGTACAGGACATAGTTGGTTCTACGCAAGATGGTACATCAATTAATTACAAGTGGATTCCAATGATTCAGATGAAAGTGATAATTTTTATGATGCTTTTGATGTTCAAGTGACTCAAGACAAAAATCTTGATCATATCGATTTCAATGACACGTTACAAAATGCACGCAATGTAGTGAAGTTCATTAGAAATTCTACAGTCCGAATGTACAGTAATCACTGAATTCTATTCCGATTATGATTGTCCCATTGATAACGACAAAACGCTGTCTCTTTGAAGCTATCTCTGAACTCAATTCACTAAATAATATCAACCGACTTTGAAGCTTTGTTGATGCTACAAAATGACATGGAACCTGTGGCATTACGGAGTGGACTTGGTCGAGCAAACTCAGTCACCACGCAGAATCGCGATTGGTGCCACCCGATGTTGTGATCCGCCTTCTAAATCTTACCTTACCTAAATACGAAGCTCACCTATATAACAGCTAAAAATAAAAATAGAACCTTACAAATGTTGTCGATTGTCATTTGATCAATTTGTTATTTATTTGTTTCATGTGACATATGCTGTGACAGACCACGAGGTTGCTCATAGCAGAGAGACGAATCAATTGGCACGATTAAGACGGAGTCGTTCAACTGGTTAAGGCTAGATGGCGGAGGTGATGTGCGAAACAAAAGCGTTCGAGAGTTTCGAAATGTCGCGAAATCTCGAGTCGCTGAGCTGGATAGTTTTCAGTTCGCCAATCAGCAGCAACAGAAAGAAAAAAAAGAAGAAAACGAGTACGGTGACGACGCAAAAAAATGGGAGAACGTTATGGATCATCAAAGATGATGGAGTTATAAAACAACTGGATGACGGTGGGAAATATTTGTCACCGCGTCCAGGCTCAATTTGTGTTAAAATACAAAAAAAAAATAATAACCAAAGAAAATTAACAGTAAATCAAAACATAAAAACAACGTTGTGTGGTGTCAAGATTTATTGGTAATTACCAATTGGTGCGGGAGTTATATAGACCCAATAAAACTAAAAAAACTCTAAAAATACAAACCAGAAACATTTATGTCTATTGTGTTGGGGGACAATAAAATGTTCGATTCATCGGCAAAGGCATCAATTTGTGTATGGTAGAAATTGTCACTATAGCGGTTATTTGGCTCCATCGGTTACTGCGACAGCGGTACAGGTGAGTTTCCTTGTCATCCCTCTTCCCGCTTTTCTCTTTTCTTTTCCCTATTTTCCGACCCTACACTTTCCCTTCATTCCAAGGCATTGGATTGATTAACTTCGAGTTGCGTGGTAGTTTTTGTGCTCTAGTCCACTCGCTCAAACACACAGCAAAGCCGGACACACGTGCTGGTAGACTGGCACCCAACGAAATTGGATTTTTGTATTGTTTACCCAAGCCACAACCGCGACACACGAGAGCACGTTACAAACCAATCAAGCTTGCCGTAGAAACACTAAGTCAAGCTTGCCGTGGAAACATTAGTTTAGAGTTATACGAGAACATAAAAAACGCACAAATGAAAGATGGAATACCGATGTTATGAATCTCAAAGAGATTTGCAAAGAACTGCGTTCGCCTGGAATTGATTACATTGATATTTAGATTCGTATCTATGCCAAACAGTTTGTTCGATATTATCCGTTGAGTTATGCGCGAAGAATGGAAAGGGGTCGCGTTCTGCCCAGTCTTTTTAAAAGGGTGCTCTTTTGAAATGCCGTCGTCCTTGTTTCCAAGCAAATTAACCAGATCGGGTTTCGCACCCTCGTTAATCTTCCATTCTCTCAAATCATTATTATGCGAGTGTTGAATTCGCTTGACGTATCTAAACAGATAAAATCAACCAAATCTTAACAATTTGCAATAAACTTATTTTATAACCTCCAAAAGGATTAATATTTTTGTAAGCTGGATCTTATCTGCTCATCTAGTAATCAGAATCTTCAAATAGTCATTGGTAATCAATTTCCTTTCAGTTTAGTGGCTCGTATACCTTGTTGTGCCCAATCTTCGTGTGATCTTCCAATTGGGTTGGAATACATATATATATATATATATATATATATATATATATATATATATATATATATATATATATATATGTATATATATATATATATATATATATATATATATATATATATACACATATATATATATATATATATATATATATATATATATATATATATATATAGATATACATATATATATATATATATATATATATATATATATATATATATATATATATATATATATATATATATATATATATATATGTGTATATATATATATATATATATATATATATATATATATATATATATATATATATATATATATATATGTGTGTTAAGGTAAAAGCCCGAAATCGGCGAATGTCCGAATTCACCGGTAAATGTCCAAATTTACAAAAAATGTGAACCGAAGTGCACCGAAATCCATTAATAGATTCTATTTAATCCGTTCCTACATGCGGCACGCAGTGCGACATGTTTGCTTATCCCGGCTCCTACGTCCCCCGAAGTTGAAATCTTAAGCCCCTCGGAGGGATAAGCGGGGGGGAGCGCAGCGACTCCCGCGTGCCCGTAAGAGCTAGCGAAGCCGTTAGCCTTTACAATTCTGCTACGAAATCATTTTTTAATAAAAATATGTAATTAAAGAGTTAATGTGAATATAGTCTAAATTTGTAGGTAAACGAAGATTGAACATACATTTTTGTAAATTCGGACATTAACCGGTAAATTCGGACATTCGCCGCATTTCGGGCTTTCACCGTAACATATATATATATATATATATATATATATATATATATATATATATATATATATATATATATATATATATATATATATATATATATATATATATATATATATATATATATATATATATATATATATATATATATATATATATATATATATATATATATATATATATATATATATATATATATATATATATATATATATATATATATATATATATATATATATATATATATATATATATATATATATATATATATATATATATATATATATATATATATATATATATATATATATATATATATATATATATATATATATATATATATATATATATATATATATATATATAGACATGGTTTGTCAGGAATTCTACCACATCGAAGCCACGCAACAGAATGTGAAACAAATGGCGGATAAAGCATCGGTCAACAAAATCATTCTAATCATTTTATCAACAAGCTGAGGCTAAATATAAAATGTAGTTCGTGTGATTTGATCTACATGAGAAAGCACTCCAGTCACTAAAGAACACAATGCTTAATACCATTGTTGTTCATAATCAACATGTTGCTATATTTTGGATACGATAGATATCAAGAGTTAAATTTGGTTTTAATCTCGTACAGGGCTCGTAATAGTGGCCAACATGTTCAATTCCTCACCACCGCATGAGCTAATATAAGTTGTAAACAAAGAGGCTAGTAACTAAGAATACTTCAAGGTATACCTATAAACCTGTACTTTGAAGTTTCGCTCTCTCTTTCCAGAAGAGAATAATTTTGCTAAACACTAAAAACACTAGCATTTTTGTACCACTAATGAAGCAAATGATGGGCTCTTCGTTTAGTTCCCGACAAACCCAGCGGGGCTATTATAAAGTAGTCCAATTTCAGATATTTCCGAAAATCGAATGTCAAAATCCGATTGCTATGTAGTAGACGAATTTCATTTCGTTACCGAATTTGTGTGTTTTGAAACTGTAGAATATCAGTTTAAGGAGGAACATTTCATTGATAGATTTCGTCTGACAAGTCATTAGTCGGTTAAACTATAACAAAATTAAAATTTGGAAAGTTTAAGTAAACAAAAAAACAAATTATTGCTAACTTCATGCCTACAATTGAAAAATTCGACCTAACAATTTCATAATAGAAAAATTAATGGCGGATCGGATTTTTCGATATCGGAAAAAACTCGATAACGGATTGTTTTACCTCCCAGGCAAGTGACACTGCCTTATCACTTTGTTTAAGCTTTTACACAAAAGCAGTCAATTCGAAATCGAGAGAGAGAGAGAGAGAGAGAGAGAGTGAGTGAGAGAGCGACAGAGAGAGAAAGAGAGAAAGAGAGAGAGAGAGAGATAGAGAAAGAGAGAGAGAGTTCTATTGAATTGAAACTTCAAATTGAAAACATACCATTTCAAACCCTGATGGATGTTTAAAGCTCGATTAACAGAAAAAGCACAATGATAAACGAACACTTTGTGAGAAAATTTGGTACCTTTGACGGATTCATGTGTTGTTCTAGGAGACAACAAATTCTGTTCAACAGACTAGCGTATTAAAGTTTGGTAATGTAAGAGGCCATGTAATTTTATAAAGATATAAAAAAGTTTAGGCCAAAGTAAAGAATTAGTCCTCTATATGATCCTATAATGGATGAATTTTTTAATTTTGGTCCTAGCATGAACCAAATCAGTGGATGATAAACATATAAGAGGAGAAGGACTGGAAATTCCAAACGATAGCTGAATAAAATGACTAATCATGAATGAGAATGGAAATAAGTGATGTTTTATACACTGTATCATCTATTCAAATTTAAGTCGATTGTTTTTGAGAATATTGTAAGAATAACAATTAAGTGTTTACTAGAAAATTATAATTATACTTGGTATTGGATTGCTAGGTTGATTACCGTTAGAGAGTCCCATCATGTAAATTAGAATTTCTAATAAATTTATTAAACACTATAAAGTTTCATTGTAACCTTAAACGTTTAAAAGCACATAAAATATTTTTTATTTGTTACGATAAGAAAATCTTAAAAAATTTATTAAGCTCCTTAAATTTTCAGTATGTACGACATTAAAAAGCTCTGCAAAACAGTTAGTTTAATTTCATTTTAAATTTTTCATTTTTAAGGTTATGTAAGTGAATTGAAAAATGACGACCTTTATAGGTCTAATGCTGAATGTAGGATTAAGTTCAAACAAATCAGTTTGTAGTTAAATTTACAAAAGCTCCATAACATACATATATGCTCGACCCACATACTTAAAATCGTTTCGAGACGCATAACCGACACATACACATGTATACGTTTCAAGTGGCATTCAACAATGAACGAACCAAAATAAAATAATAAATTTACGATTCGGTTTTGAGTGTATACTTAAAACTTTTTATCATCTTATATACAAATATCTTACATAAAATAATATGGTACAGCGCGGATGAGAAACAAAAATATTCGACACAAAACTGATTTCCATTTCCACCAATTTAACCGAAACGCAAACAGCATAAAATTTTGTATATTTAGCCGGAGGAGGCGTACAAACGAATCATCGCCGTTAAATTAGGGACAATTGGAACAAACGATTTATATTTATATTTTTTTTTTGGTAACTTTTCATCTTTTGTATCAAAAGAAAATTTAATTTACATTTTGGTACGCAAAATTTTTCCTATTCACTTAGACGAACAAAATAAGAAAAAGGACCAAAAGGAAAATTGTTATTTGATGTTGCATTTAGAGGTTAGGAACGATATTTTTTCCTATTTACAACGAATAATTATATTTTAATGTCTAATTTTCGATTATAACAACAACAACAACAAAAAATATGTATTAAACGAAGTTTTTCTTTTTGGGTGGTGCGTGTGGGAGGCATACGTATACGTAGCTATATATGATGATTACGTAAGTCAAAGTTGTGGGGTGTGCAAAGGACCAATTAGAAAAGATTAATCATTAAATTTATTTTATGTTTTTGAATACGAAATATAAAATTTTATTTTATTCCATAAAAACAACAACAATAACATTTATTTTATTTTATGAATTTTAATTTTCAAAATTGTCTTTTAGATTAGAATAAAAATAATTTAAATAAATTTTGTGGTTCTCATGAGAAATTGATTTGTTTTTATAGTTTTTAATTTTTAATTACATTTTAAGATTAAATGTATATATATATATATATATATATATATATATATATATATATATATATATATATATATATATAAATATATATATATATATATATATATATATATATATATATATATACATATATATATATATATATATATATATATATATATATATATATATATATATATATATATATATATATATATATATATATATATTTATATTTATATATATATATATATATATATATATATATATATATATATATATATATTTATCAATATATACATATATATATATATATATATATATATATATATATATATATATATATATATATATATATATATATATATATATATATATATATATTGTGATGCAAGTAGATCAGGCTAGTACATTCGGGCAATAATCACAAATATATATCACAAATTGGAGATGGCAGTGATTCAAGAATGTGCAAGAAATCAAAAAGGGCAAGAAGATCGCCGATACACCATACTTCGCTTCTAGCGATAGAAAAGAAGCCAATACTTTAATTGCACTGATTAAGTTTAATTCGACGACCAAAAATCAGATTAAACATCCAGTGTTAAGAGTGTGGATAACAACAGCCACTATACAAATTAACAAACTATAATGAGCAGGTACTGATGATAAGTAATGAGGTCAGTGGAAGTGTAAGAAAAAAAAAACAAAACAAGGTCCAGCACCTTAGTACGAGGTACCTTCATAGACCCATGTTATCAAACAAACGAAGATGTGTGAAAATGACTTCAGTGTTTGCTGGATGACCACTGTTGGAGAAATGGCAGTCATATAAAGCGGCAATACGATTGTTCTGGAAGGAGAACCAGGAACAGAAAACTAAATACGAGCAACACTCGTTAGTTACGTGATTCAACACTGTGACGGCACTATATTGGAGGAACACTGCATTGAAGTGACAAATAAAATGAGGGACTTCACCCGAGGTGTGTAGGATAGGTTGTCTTTTTATAGCCTAAGTTGCCAAATCTGAGGAAAATATTAAAGTGCTGTTTTATCGACAGCGGTACAAATGTAATCTGCTGTATAGAAGACCGTCAGCTCATAACGTCCCTAGATGAGAAAAAGTGATTACCTCAAGTGGTGGTTACCTACTGATTACCGAGGTAACAGAAAAGAATGAGTAGAAACCGAAACAAGATGGATATGGTAAAGAGGCAGTTCTATGCCGATCTGCTAAGAATTATGAAATTAAGTGTCGATATTTAAGATGTAACGGATTGGAAAAAGGTCAGCATTAGAAAACCGAAATCAAATGATCTGATGATTCAAATGAAGAGCGGCCAATTCTGACCCGAAGAAAGCCACGGTAAAACTTCCCAAAGAATAGGCCAGGCAAATACTGAAGAGAAAGCTTATTCGAATTGAGCGGGTTTCTTGCCGACTGCAAATGCGCTCTGACGACCATCGTTGCTATACGCGCTGGGAAACGAGAAATCTAGCAAAGAACTGCCAAGAACATCATCGTAGTGCTTGATATTTCTGCTGTCGGAAGAGTGGGCAAATGCAGAAGGAATGTAGTGAGGTGGACAGTAGGCCAAATTATGCGGGTAGGTGAAATATAATACAAAAGAGGACAAATAGTCGCAGACTGGGTTGCAATCTTAAAAGTTTAAATGTAGGACAGATACCAACCTATGACAGAGACAATAACAGCTCTTCTCGATGTTACTTTTTGTTCCGAAAAAATTGTTAGTCTACTTCAGAACTGGAAAGTTCTAGATAATGAAAGCCTTAGTGGTAGTCGCTATATTATGTTCGATGTGATTAGATATAAGTCAGATAGGAGTGGATAGCAGCATAACATTGCAAAGGTGTTGGCGAATTGAGGAATCCAAACATGAAAGTTTTCACAGTGCAATTCAGCTTCACATGGATCCATGCCGTATTACAACACCAGCGCAACTAATGCGACTGGGAAGGCATATGTAAATAGATATAACAAGCTAGCAGTCGAAGATAGAAAGTAGTCGTGTACCGGTGGCCGAGAGCAGAGCTGCACAGACGCTGCAACTGCGGTAGAAGAAAATTATTGCGAGAGAATCGGCGTACTCGTGCTCAAGTGGATATATCCATCCAACAGGAATTGAAGTGTGCGAGGAAGAACATGAAGACAACTTTAGTGAAATCAAAGAAAAAAGGCTAGCAAAACATCTATAGAAAACGATCCATGGGGAGATGTCTATATAATGCACCATTGCTGCAGAAATTGTCGACACCATATTTAAGGAGCTCTTTCCGCTTCACGAACAATAGGTCCATACAGCCAAAACAATTTTTAGCATTCACTACGGAAGAACTATAGACTGCATGGAGAAAACTAAAGATGAAGAAAAGTGGATCGACAAGACTGGATCGGCTCCCACCGGATGTGGTCAGATTAACAACTATAACGTCCACCCAAAAAGAATCTTTGGATGTTATAAATCAAGCTTTTCAAAATGGAGTATTTCCAAGCATATGAAAGATAGCTAAACTTTTACTTAAAAATGAGGGGAAACCAAATCGACTGCCTGCGTCATATAGACCACTCTGCCTGTTGGAAAACATTATGTTTTGGGAAACATTATGAGCACCCACATTGCTCTACGAAAGCCATCAGATATGATTTGTGTAACTACTCACCATTCGCTTCCATTGAAGAGCGAATAAAGATTAATCAACAAATCTACCGTGAGAAGAGTTTAAACGATGGTTAGTTATCTTGGGCACGTATAAGTTTGGTCAACACCATTGGTCATTTCAACAATATAACATCATCGAAGGCTTCATCGAAGCAAGTGAGAAACGGTAGCTGCGATCAATGCTAATTGACATGGAGTTGAACTCTGAAGAACAAACTCTGTCTTTCAAAGGAAATGTAGAGATATGCAACTTCGTTCTTCGAGAAGTTGGGCACGTAGTTGATGAGTCGGGTTCTGTACTCTTAAAAATATTTGACAAGTTCGATAATTTCTTGCGTCAACTGGATGGTGTCGCCGATTTATAAATAACTTGTTCTTTTGTCAGTCCATTTACATTACTATTCAAGACAGACGAATATTATGCAGACGATCTTTTAAGCGAACAAAATTCTGAGAAATTCTGAGCAGGCACGTACCATGTATGACATAGTAACTCTTTAAGGGGAGTAGAGAACAATAATGGGATTGTTGCATTCTTTAATTGTTGTTTTAAGTCTTTAAGGGTTTATTTAAGCTTATCACTGCCAGACGAACTTATAGACTGTCAATCAATCTCTGCTCTGGGCAGTATGTTCTGAAACCGCATTAATTTTACAGTGACACCAATCCATGGATGCTCTATAATAGCACCAATAGTATTCCATACACCTATACATTTCAAAGGTAACCATAACCTATTCCTTTCGCAAATATACTGATCTGGCTACATACTCCAACTTGGATAAGTGTTGGCAGTGTTTGATTTCTTGAAGCTAGTTCTCTATCACTCTTTGATACTTATATCGACTGGAACGTTAACATTTCGAATTCGATATTGCCTTTCGAACTCCTGTTATACGTTGAAGGCTTAATCCGATTCGACCAGACCATTTCTCGATATCACACAGTTACAATAAACTTCTCCCTCAATAAATGGCATGTGGTACCATCTGGTTGGAACCACATATTACTCTTGTCAAGTTTTTCTTATTCCGGCCAGAAATACTTGTGGCGTTCTTGAGCAACTCCAACAAATACAATTAAAAATTATCTCACTCCACAATTAATTAATAAAAAATATTTCGAGTAAAGTTCTTGTAATTCACTAGTACTGTCTCGTCACAACTAAACATATATATACGAATCGCACAGTATGAACATCAAGTATGGTAGCATTTGCCTGATGAGATGGAATTGATATTTTCGATCACACGGTCATTCAATGACGTCATCATCATAAGATCGAAACCGGCCTAGTGGATTACAAGATACAAGGAACAACTCAGATCTACAATTACGTTCAAAATTTAAATTAAAGCAATACGCTTTCTTCATACTCGTTCAATATAGCATGACAGCGAACTCCTTCGACCGTAACATGGCAATCATTGTCATAGACGGGATGTGAATCCTCTTGAAGTCCAATGATGCAAAGTTAGCTAATGGATAAAGCCATTTAGTCAACAGTTTAGCACTTTCTTCAAGCTCATAGATTCCAATGCTTTAAGATCCCAATCGGAGAAGTTTCGGCGCTTCAAATAATCAAAAGGCTCCAGTTCTTGAATAAGTTTGATTTTGAATGCGCGTATAAGGTAAGATCTGTTCGCATAATTGCCACAATGTGATTTTAAAGATTTTTGTAAATGGAATCGAATCGAACTGTTTTTGAAGTGAAGCACTTGCGGCTGTGATCAATTGTGGTGACCTCTTGTGTGGAAAATACTAATATAAATCCAGTTTAAAGCCAAACATAAGCAGCAATTGAGTAAGTTCACCAAGAGATTATGAATCATGGTATGCATTGGCAAAGCTAGTGGATTAGCCTAAATGAGTTATGGACTTCAAACAACGAATTTTATTTAATTTCTTATAAATCCAAAATTTATAATTCTTACATAAATCGACATTTATTGAAATCGAAATTCCAGTGTTCACAAACCACATCCAAATACAAAATCGATAATTCACAACAAAACGATTATATTTTCCATTCATCAAAAACCACAATTGTATAAACTTGTTCGAACCCCCCCATCTCATCTAAATCGAGTACAATGCTCCCTCCCCAAGCCACCCAAAGACAATATATATGTATACTTTTGTTTTATTTCTAATCCAATTCTTCGAGCTGTAAATTTTCACCACAAAATATAATTCCTACAGCAACACTATAACGTCGACGAACGCAACGAACATTTTTTATAGCTTTCGGTAAAATTGTATACATAAAATTTTCCACCAACACCGCACCATCATCACCATCATCGTCAACATCATATTATTCTTGGTCTTGGCTTTTCTCAATATAATATATAAAGTACTATTATAAGCAAAACGTCTATATGTGTGAACAAAAATGAGAGCTTTCACCACATTGAGATCTAAAAGTCAAATACAAAAAAAAAAAAATAATAAAATTATGAAAAGATGGAAGAGAAGAAAACACTTTTATTATAATTATTTTGAATTTTCCGAATATATATATAAAGAACCACCTTAAAATTAAAATAAATAAAATTTAATGATGAATAAGACGTTTTTGAAAGTCTTAAATGAAAGTGTTTTTTACTCTGGTGCTGCTTTTGACTACACACCCTGTAATTTTCTTATTACATTTCTATTTAATTTTCATCTTAAATATTATGTTGTTATGTTTCTGTTGATACTTGGGATAATACGTAAATACCATCCACACCACCCCAAACCACCCCATTACCCTCACCGCACCTCCCCAAACAGTTTTATCATTAACATTACGTTTTATTACATTTTGATATTTTTGTGTATTACGGGCGTGTAATAAAGTCGTGCGCTCGTCTAAAATTTGGCGCAACACAAAAACGTGCCATAAAAATTATGTCATTTTATTTATTGGATACAGTGGGCCACCCATAATATTTTTAAACGAGCTATAATTATGGATAATTAAATATAATGTGGAATGAATTTTATTTGAGTGTTACGATATATATATATCGAGAATGACTCGGTTGTCGACAAATTGTGCGTGGGTTTATTTGTGTGTTGGATTGAAATAGTTTTTGTTTTATTATGGAGAATAAATACTCAAGTGGGCCACATCTGCACCAAAAGACGTAAATCATCGAAACATTGTAGGTTGGACAGGCCATTTTTAGCCCGTAAAGTGTGTTAATAATCTGAAATGGCGGTATCATCGGACTCGGAATGCGATCGAGCCACGATACCTAGTGTCTTTTGATTTCATGATATCAGGAACTCAGTATGTGTCGTCACCGTTTGCTTCATATGTTGATATTAATTCTAATTGCCACTGATAAGACCGATATTGATATCTTCTACTATACAATTCTCATGAGTAATGAGAGATGCAAGGTACTTAAATTTTTTCACTCCTTCAAATGTATCCACATCCGAAATGAATTACGTCTGTTCAAGTGGATCAAGTATTTCTTTCACTCCACATCGCCGCTAAATCCATTCATATACAGATATGATCTGCAAAGCTTTCATTGTAGCTTATCAATGACGATATATTCGACTACCTCAGCCCGTTTGTTTGAAGTCAGCACACATGGTCAATTTTTATTACTTGAACAAACATGAGAGCTTTATATGTACTTGGATCTGCCTATGTTTCAAAATGGCTATGTTTTGAAGAAAGAACATGCCCCTTGAAATCATGATGCAAGAAAATGCAACATTCTTCTCCAGTTTCGTGCCAAGAGTAGGGACCCTTATTATAGCTGGTATGATTTCTGCCACGATGATTTGTCTCTACGGTTAAGCCACCGAGTTTTATGAAGAGTCACATTAATGGAGAGGTCCAGCGAATGCTCTTTCATACATGTTATAAGGAAGTCAAACGCACCAAGTTCTCGTGTCCACTAATATCTAACCAATAAACTCGGAACAAAATTTTTTGGTGTTCTGCTCTCAAACGTTTAAGGAAGATTGCCAGGAAGCTGAAGAACAAAGCCAGAAGATCTAATCTTCAGTCTGATTGGGATAGCTTTTTAGCTGCACAAAAAGTTTGCAAAGTTACTCTTGGGTAATCTTCTGTGAGAACATTAATAGCTTACCTGCTGCAGTTAGACACAATAAGTCACTCAGCAAGAACAATAGTTCGTCTACCTGAAAGCAAGTTTACTTCCTCTAAAAAGGAAGTAGGCGACCTACTTCTCACTACCCATTATCCGGGATGCATAACCATTCCAACCGACAATAATAGTGAAGTCACCAACGATTCGTAGGTAATTGCCAATTGGGACCTAGTCTGCAAATTAATTATTTATGAGGTCCTACGTTGGAGTTTATGCTCTTTCAAACCCTTTAAATCTGCTGGTCCTGATGGTATATTTCCTAATGGTTATTCCAGGCATGACACGCTTTTAGTTTTGTTCCACAATCTTGGAGCAGAAGTAAGGTAATTTTTATTCCAAAATTGGCAAGTTGAATTACACCGACCCCAAATCGTTTCGGCCTATTTGTCTGTCATCAACTTTTCTGAGATCTTTAGAAAGGATTGTTGATAGGTTCATTAGGGACTAAAATTTAGTTACCGCTCCACTCATGCAACATGCTTACAGAACGGGTAAATGCTGTGAGACTGCTTTTCATGAACACATGACTAGGATTGAGGGATCTTTGCACAACAATGAGTTTCTTGAGGGCACTTTTCTGGATATTGCGGGAGCCTTTGATAATTCTACTTTCGTCTCGATTACGAATCCATGTACTAAATTCGGTATCGAACCCAACATTGAATGTATGCTTGAATTTTGCATTGCGATATATGATGTTGAGGATTTCAGTCAAGGGTTCCAGACGATGCCCGCAAGGAGGTGTGCTTTAACCCCTGTTGTGGCTTCTGGCTATTGATGAAGTCCTTGTACTTCTTCGTGAGTCCGGTTTTATCGCTCAAAGTTATACAGATGATCTGGTTCTGACAGTTTCAGGTAAGCATCTGAGTGTATTATCAGATGTAACACAACACGCTTTTTTCATTATAGAAAAGTGGTGTCTGGATAAGGGTTTACATGTGAACCCGTCAAAAACCGATTTGGTTATTTTTACAAGGCGTAGGAACACTGCAGCTTTTTCTGTACCATCAATTTTCGGATGTAAGGTTAACAACTCAGCCTACCTCAAACACCTTGGTGTTTTTCTGGATAATAAACTTTCTTGGAAGTATCATCTTAATTTCAAACTACAAAAAGCCACTGTGATTTTTTAGCAATGCCGTAGAGCTTTTGGTAATCCCTGGGGTTTATCACTCACAATGCTTTGTTTTATCTATAAGTCTCTGGTTTTACCAATGCTAACTTATGCATCTGATGTTTGGTGGTCAGTGGTTAAAGTTAAATATTCAATTGGCAAACTCAACTATTTGCAAAATATCGCTTGTCGAGCTGTAACGGGAACCATGTCGTTAACTCTGCTCCTAGCTATGGAGCTCATGTTCTACCTACCACAGTAACAATCTTTCATTTTAGGCACAGCTTGTTCGGCTGTCTTTCGCTTGACGAATGCTGGAGCGTGGAATGCTTTTGGCACTACTTCAGGTCATTGATCAATTAGCAACTGTAGAAATCAATAGAACATTTAACGAATTTAAACGAGCTATACAAGAAATCGACATGGTTACTGATTGACTTCTGCCTGTTCTTAATTTCCACAGATCATATGAGGTGGTTCATCCATCCAGGGATATGTGGTTTTCACCACACTTGCTCAAACAGATATCCGAATCACTTGAATTGTTCTCAGATGGCTCTGTCTCTGAACAGGGTACTGGCTTTGGTTTCTACTGTCCATTGCATGATTTGAGAATATCTGGCAGTTTGGGTGTTACTGTACTATTCATCAGGCGAATTAATTGCGGTTACTCACTGCGGATTTTCAGCTTTTAATCTCGCTGCTGACGACAAAAAAAATATATAGTAATACTGTCCACATGTGCGCTTTGATTATTCCTAGGTTTGCACCATGGGCCCTTTATGGCATTGAGTGCGGAACCTCTAACGGTTCCAGCCAATGTTAATAATAAGTTCCTAATTCTTATATACGGGTACCCGGTTACTGTGGTGTCATTCTATGGGCCATATGTTTCGTACGTGATATATTTACGAAAAATGGACGCCTCCACCTACAGGACTAAGGTTTTGGGCTATATAACATAAAGATTATTTGTTATATAGGACAGGCGATAGTCGCTGGTGCTACATAATCCCATCCAGTTTGTCCATAAGTGTCTATATCGCTGTAACTAGGTTTGTGCGTGATTTCATGCAATTCCGCTCAAAAGGTCCACACAACTGAGCTCAGCCGTAAGTGCTTCTCTTCAAAATCAAACGATTTCATGCTGTTCACAGAAATGATCATGGTTTACAACCTTTCAAGATCGGGAATTAAAATCTCTTGATAATTTGAAGCATCGAAATTTTTATGATTGAGATCTGATAAAGTTTCAAGAAAATCGTGAATCAAAATCATCCGACATAATGGCTATGTGAATAATCGAAATGTGCGTTATTGGCTTTAAACCTATACAGGAGACTTCATTATAGTACCAAAAGTGACAGCGTGTCGTACATTCCATGACGAACATATGATTGAACCATATTTTTCCGTCGATGAAATATTTAACAGTCGATGGCTATGTTTGGCCAGAGTTAGATGAACTTGACATCGGTAATATGTCGTTCCAACCAGAATAAGTCGGTAATATGTGACATTGGTAATTTGTCATTCCTAGAAATATTGTTGATATTTGCTATCTTGGCCAGAAATGATCAAATTCCCTGTTTTTCTTCGTCATGATGTAGTCACAGTTCAAGCTCAAACCAGAGCCACTAATTTGAAATGTCCAAGTTCATTTATCGTGACAGGTATGAGTTCGTTAAAGATGACAATTCTAGATTTTCCAATCCTAATTATCAATTTTTTCTCGGAAACAGAGGCAAACAACTACTGTTTGTTAGTTTTGATCCGTACAGTGTATTTTGGCTCTATGAAAGATAAAGATTCAGTTGTGAGAAAATTTAAAGTATCGGTCCTTACGTTCACAACACAAATAAAACGTTGGCATGAATTTTTCATCAAGCGAATCCTCCATATCCATTTTACTGAAGTCACGAAAGACTATTTCTAGCTGAAAATGTGTTCTCTATAAACCTTTACACCTATTAAAAAAAGGAGGTCTGCTGGCTTCTTAGTGACTGTGCCCCAGAATTTACTACTACTGTTGATATAGATTTTATACCTGAATGAACCTTAATAGTCTCCGTTTCAGGTCAAATCCGTCTAGTCATTACAAGTACTTTTTGTGTCACTATTAGCTTATACTTTTGAAAGAGGAGTCCATGTAAAGCAAACGATACCGCATAAAAACCTTCAAGTTTGCAGGTAAACTTATTGTGAAGGCCATTCATTTCCAGTGTCAATCATAGCCCTAAATCACGAGAAATTCCTTTTTGATGGCAGATAACAACTTTATAAGTTTTGACTTCTTGCCATCTCAGCTGTGGAGATCAATAAATTATGCCAATAGTGTCCCAGTTTTAAACGATTTGTTTTTGATGTTGCCCCAGCACTTTCGGATTTCAATTGCCGAATATCAAACGGACTGGTTGAAAGCGAATCTTCATGGTTTTCAATTTGTGTTTCTTGAGTTCCAAAATTCTTAAATTTCAGATTTGTTTTGATGGGAAATTATATGGGAACCATATGCCTATAATATTCATATTACTTTTAACATAAATCCAGGCTCTATAAGCCTCTAGTATTTCTCACTTCCCTCTTCCCTGAGGTCCTGGAGTGAATTGTCAGATTTTATAATTCCCTTACATCCTTGAGTTTTTAACCAAAATGATATATTCCAATCAAGGAGAATGGGGAATGAACCACCAAACTCACTTCAGTTCTCTTAAGTCATTTCTGATCCCTTTTTTCATCATGGATATTTTATTTGCCGGTTCCGAGTTTAGGGTCTCGATACTATAAACTATAACTTTAACAGGCCTAGGTATATCTCCGCGGCAGGATGTGCTTCAATGTAGCTTCGAAGGTTCATTTTAGTGTTCTATTGTGTGCCATTGCACAAAACCAAGTGAAATGGAATAGGTATTGCTCTTCGCCCAAATTACCAGTTTGGCCCAGCTATCCGATGCTCATTACTGGCAAATAACACCAGCACTTTTCGCTCCTGATCCTGAGATCCATTATATGAAACAATACAGATTCCACTTTACGTACTTCATCTTCTACGTCCTTGCAAGTTTGTTCATCTTACTGTCATAACAACGTTTATAGGCACTACATTGTTTGCTATTACCGTGATCAAATTAACAAACATAAAAAGCATTGAGTTTGTTTGTCATATACATGTATCAGCATCACCTCAATCATTATAAACCAGGTACAACATAAACCAGCATGACTTTGACAAACTAAAACTCCCACTACATAATTTAAATCCCAGACTTTGTATTAACAATATATCACTCGATGACCCCACTTTGATGTATTTTTATATTTTTTAGTTCCTTGTTAACAAAAGTTTCACAAAACCAAAGCTTTTTTGTAGTGGGCGAACAAATCATTTTATCGGATTGGAAACAAATTTAATTTTCAATAAATACAAAACACTGTGCGGTACTCTTGTGGTATTGTAGCTCGCCCTCCCAGTTCCTCGAGATCCAAAGTTCCAAAACCAAAGCTTTTTTGGGGTGGACGAACAAATTGGGAAACAATTTAATTTCGAAAAATACAAAACACTGTGCGATGTTATTGCGGTATTGTAGCTCGCCCTCCCAGTATTCCGGGATCAAAAGTTCTACAAAACTAAAGCTTTTTTGTGGTGGGCGAACAAATCATTTTATAAAAGTGCAACAACACTTTATGGGCACACAGTAAAATATTCGATGTATCGTCATGAACTTTTTTGATTGTTTAAACTTTTTAAATACAAACAAATCGTGCAACATACAATGGTCTCATAAACATTGTTGCACTTTTGGGAGTGGAGTGGCACAGATGTACGAGTACATTATTTAACAATGGCGTCTCTTTAGTTATATCGTAACCACAAATTTGTGTTTAAATACTTGAAATTTTTTGTTTTTTCCACAGTATTTCCCTCCCGAGAGCTTTCCACAAGTTGAAGTGAATTTTGTATTGTTGTGTTGTATTTTGTTATTATTTATAAACAATAGATGTAAAATAATTACAAAATATAATTTTTTTTACATAAAGTAATGCAGCATATTGTTGTTATTCAGTGATATACAAAAATAAATTTGGGTAATGGATCGGAAAATCAGATATGTTGTGCATAGAGTCTGATGACCTGGTACAGTGACATGAGTAAACCGAGTAGAATCAAACACATGTGAATGTACAGATTATTAAATTACACCAAAAGCTTAATCTTCTTTATCTACAACGACTGTGAATGAGTGTATATGCATTTATGAATTTTATTTTAATTCAACAGACTAAAAAAATCTGTTATTTTTTCAAGATTATAAAACTTATTGTATTTCGACGAGATTTAAGTACTGCACAAAGCACTGTGTTTTATAAAGGGGGTGGTTGGATTTATTCAAGTACTAATTGAAATATGACAATGTATGAAGTATCTCGTAATTTTTATAATCCGGTCGCGTTATCTACACAGCAAGTACTTATATATACAAAAATACGGGGTTCGTTCATCGCATATACAATCAAAAATTACTGATTTGCTTCAATGAACAATTGAGCTTTTTTATTTATTTATATAATATTTTTAATCGATTTATTATAAACATTTTTGTGGAGTTTTCCAACTCACTGGCTTATTTAATTTTGGATTATTCTGATTAACAATACATTTTATATAGGCGAAATACTTTCGATTTGTTGTGGAATAAGACAAATTCGAAATTTATTTTAGAATTAAAATTAAAATTTCCGATTGATAAATATTTCAGGTTTTGTTAAAACCAGGCGAAGCACGGTGAACAAGTTCATTGCTACCAAGGGGTAAGTAAAATCAGTTGCTCATATTAAATGGGGGTGGAATGTTTAAGTTTACGGGTCAACTTAGAAATAATATGACTTCATCATCGAAAAATATGACTTCAATATCGACGTCAATCAATTGTGCGAGAAAAAATATCAATATGATATTGGTTAATAACATCACGAGACCAATGATACGAACGATTGAAGTTGAAATGGAGTTTCAATTCTGAAAAAGATTCAGAAGTATATGAAGTGCTTCCAGACTACCGAAGTTATCTTATAAGGACAAATCGAAAGAAATACGTATCTCCCATAAAAAATAGTTCTGATCTACAATGTGGGGCAAAAGTCCCACTTCCATTTTAATTGCGTGCCTCTTGGTTATTTGACGGTTAGCTCCGTTTCACTTTTACCATTGTGTTGTGTGGACGCTCCAATTTTATAATGAATAAATATACGCCACAAGAACGAGCAGAAATAGTGACAATATTTATTGAAAATCATCGTTCCGTTATTGCCACTCAGCGGAAATTGCGTCAAAAATATCCTAATCGTCCAGTACCACACAAAACCACAATTTATGGTTGACATGTGAATTTTCAACGGTACGGTACGAAAGAAAGACAAACCTCGTTTTAGAAGACAACGGACGTCTCGTAACGCTGAAAATGTGGCTCTGGTGAGCGATAGCGTAGCAGAGTCTACAGAAACATCAAGACGTGGTGTCTACAAAAACATCAAGACGGAGACGTGGTGCACATTTCTTCACGCAATTTAACGCGAATTTTTAAAACTGATTTGGAAATGTTCCCGTACAAAATTCAATTAGGCCAGAAATTCAGCCTGAAATGTTGCAAGATATCGTAAAATGCATTAAAAAGAGCCAAAACTTGCATAGTGAATCGTGGTCAACATTTAGCCGATATAATTTTCCAATCATTAAGAAAAACAAATGTAAAGACCAAATAGACCTTTTAACAAAACCAAACCATTATCTTTTCTTTGGACAAAGTTATAGGCAATTAAAATGGTAGCGGGACTTTTGCCCCACCCGTATTATGTTGAAGAACTAAATAACAGCCGTAATTGAAAATATTTCAACCGAAGTTCGAAGCACAGCTTGCCTATTACAACAACAATTTTAAGACCACTATTGCCAGATGAATAGCCTGAGAGAATACAGAACGAGTAGCTTAGCATCTCTTTCCTAAAGCAAGTGCCAGGCCCACAAATACAGTGTCTATATAAAATACTCCAAAATAGTTTTTGAATATCAAACCAAAACTCGATAACAAAGGCACATCAACATCACTCAAACACCACCAACAGAGGGCAGGTAAAATGTGATAGCAGTTGGAATGGATCACACAAACACGCTCTGCGCAACAGTATATACAACTTGATTTGGTTATTACTATTGGCAGATCCAACATTGATAGATTTAGAAACAATCTACCCGTCATCAAAATGCTTTGAAGTCCCACTGAAGAGCTTCAGCAGCAAATAATAATATGCGTGTATATGCTGGGTAAAGCTGAGAAAGGTACAAAACAAACCATCAATCAGAACTAGTGTTGGAGAACTCGAAGTAACACAAGCCACAGAATCGATCAATTATTAGGTATTTTGGTGGCTTAACGCAGTCTCAGACAAAATCCAAGAAATTCTAGTTATAAGTTCACAAAATAGACCTCAAACGACAATAGTTTGAGTAATTCATCCCAATTGCATTGTAGTGGAATAATTACTGCTGAAGTGGCTGTCGAATCAGTACAGCCTAGTATATGGATTTGAAATGTAAAAGAAGGGGCTGCTGACGATTCAAACAGCCAATACTAAGTACTATAGGGAAAAAACCCAAAAGAATTCTTAAGGATAAAAAGTCGAAAGGACCATCATTATATTGAAGAAGGAAGGTGCTATTCCAAGGCTTGGAGACGACTGAAAAGGACAGGAAACATTTTGATAGTTCATTCTAGTAAATACTAAATGGAAAAACGGGGTCGTATAGTCTGAATCGAGTTTCAATTCTTTTGTATAGAATATGTAAGTGCATATCAGGTATGTGTCGTCACTTCATTGAACTTTACAGTGTCGTCACTTCATTAAACTTTAAAAACAAAATCAAATTTACTTTTGGGTTCTATAATAATTTATGTACAGATTCAACCTCTCTATGTGATCTGCATTATGAGATAGCAAATGATGGTATGAGTATTTGCTATCTCATAATGCATACGCATAGTGGCATTGATGGACCAAGATCCCAACGAAGACGTTAAGCTTGATTAGATTATGTGTTGAGCAAAAACATCAAATCCATCTCATCAGGTTCATACTTCTGGGATTGATTGCTACACTTTGTAATTTGTAAACGTGATGTAGGGTTCTAGCAAATTTCAGACAGTCACACTAGGTTCAAAACTTTTGGAAAATTTAATCATTTGTTCAGAAGAAACATTTTGCAGGTAAATGTTTGTGTATGGACACTGTTGACTTAGTGTTCGTTGAGTTATTTTAAAAATAAAACTTAAAGCATGAACTAGAAGTGTTCAAGTATAATAGTAATTTGTTGTCGTAACGGTCATTACTCTCTGGCATATGTAATCTAATCTACGTAAAATTACCTACCAAACTGTGGTTCTAGATTTGTTCATTAGTAGTGAATATAGCAGAGGAATGCAGAATTTGGAAAAAACAAATATCTGGGATTAAAAAGTGGGCTTAACAATCAGTCAGCTCTACCAAAGCTCCTAAATATACAAGCCGCACACATCGGAATTGAGCTTAAAAAGTGTATACCCTTTATTTACTAACTCATGAATAAGTTGTGACGTCATTAAAAAAAAGAAGAAAATCGCCCTACATTTCAACACTATTACTACAAAATTCGTACAGTGTTGGCTGTACACAAAAAAAAACAAAAATTTTTTTTTCTTTGCTGTCAAAAATTGTTAACAAAATGTTTGTAGGTTATACCCGTCCGTAGATAATAATAAATTATTTATTATAATATAATAAAACATTTATGTTATAATTAATAATTAATATTGTTACAATTTTGGCCTGTGCATAAATATGTTAATGATGTCATATGTGAATGTGATTGGTGATATGTTATTATCTACTGATTTTAGAATTGTGGAAACATCATTATTCGTGATAATGATCGCCACGGTTATCTACATTGATAAATCTTCCACTGTGTTAAAGTTCCATGCGGATTGGATAACCGACAAATAATTCTGCTGTTGTGATTTAGTTGGCTGGAGTTTTGATTTGTATGACTACTGATTCATGAAAGAATCAGATGACTATATACTTGATTGTTCCCTACATATTTATTATTTTTGTTCTTTTTTAGTGTTTCAACAATTGTGCAGCTTACTTATTCAATCATTGTGTAGGAATTTCTGTTTGTAAACCAATAAAAACGTCCGTACGTAGATGTGGCCCCTGTTGAGCCCTATCTATTACAAATAGAGCGCCTGCTCTAATCTATTACAAATTTAGTTCGTTAAATAGTACTTTGATTTCGCCGGGAGCTTTTATATGTTGTGTAACAGAATCAATGCGACTATAATGGTATGTTAAAAGCTTCAGCAAAACCTAATGTGATTTTGAGATTTGGTTTATGGTACGTCGAGGAAGTTGTATATTTCGTTATATGAATTTAGTTTTTTGGCCGAAAATACTGTGTAGGATTTTCTGTTTGAAAACCATGACAATTGTTCGTTCGTAGATATCTTTGGATTGGCTTGGTGGTTGGCATTTCTTTTATTTTCAACTAATGGGTTGTGATGTTCAATATTATTTCTTTATAAAAATCGAAATGCTCTCAGAAGAATTTTTGTTATCGAGCAAAATATTTTTTCATAGAAGTTTTAGAATCCAAATCAGTTTAAAGCCACTGTCTTATAACACATTGGATTTTAAAACTTATTTTGATTCTCTGTTGGGTGTATGTATACATGTGCACAAAGCAATAAAAACTGAATTTATTGAGACAATAAGTGTGAGACAAAATCACATATAAATGTTTTTAACGAACTTTATCGGTAATTCATCTGATGAAACAATTCAATTGAAATATTAATCTTTTTAAACGATGCTTTAGGTACCGTTTTTTTGTTAAATGCAACTTTTATCTGAATAAATTTATTTTATTAAAAAAACAATTCAAATACATAAATTTTTTTTTGAAAATTCACACTGTTAAAAAACTTAACGACTTTTATGATGCCATCGTGTATGTAGCACATGAAGTATAACAAATAAATGGAAATAAAAAAAATTCAAATTATTATTCAAGTACTGAGTTTCATTTAGTACATGTTTGGGGTTTTAATTGTGTATTTCGTATTAAAGCATTAAAAATATTCTTTAAAATATCAATAAATACGATTTATATTATTAAAGTTATTAGATGCCATCTATTATCCAACATTTGAAGTAGCGGTTTCTTTTTCGTAGTTCATACGTCATATATCTCGTTTTATATATTTTTACACGGCGTTTAGAACCAATTATAACATATACATGTATAAAAAATGAATAAATCAAAACCTTTTTTATTTTTATTATAACTATTAAAATAATTCGTATTTCATTTGATTTCCATATATGTTTTATGAAAATGTTTTATTTAAATATTGATATAAAAATAATTATTGTTGACTGTATTTTTCATTCATTAAAATTGAATCAAACATCTTCAATTTTACATTAGTTCGTATGAAAAGTATCAAAATTTATACCCCGAGATCAAAATCTATACCCCCACAAAATCTATACCCCCTATAAAGCTCGATAAATTAAAAGGGTCTTTGTGTTCTGCTTGTATTATTTAGGATGCTTGGGCTGTACGGTCCCAAAATATATAACAAAGGTAAGAAAAACTGGGAGTACGTTAAGTTCAATCAAGTATCTCGGTAGATCTCTAACCACTAGGCTCTGACTAAAAGCACACATCAAAAAGGCAAGGAATCAACTAGAAATCAAATATATAAAGACGTATTGTGGCTGATAGGTATAGAAATAATCTTTCTCTAAACAACATATTTGGAGAAAGAATATAGGTTTCTATACCCATCCAAAGATTATAGATTGTGGGGCTCAGTCACATCTTTGGTGCAATCTGGTTTGCCAAAAAATCAATTGAAATCCCAAAAATTCCTTTAAAAAAATCGTTTATTGCAACGAGTTTCAGTATTAAAATACGATAACTGTGATCGATCATTTGATCAGGCATGCCAAAGATCGTAAGATATCGGCCTTTATCACAGAAGTAGCAGTGCAATCGGAAGTATCCAAAGTTCTAGATTTCAATACAAACGAGGAACCGAAAAAAAAGACTCTTTCGTGATGCAAAAATCGATCCCGTCTTGAATATAAACAAACAGGCAGTGTTAGTGAACATAAACGATCTGGTTGAATAAGATAAGCTACACCAAGAGAAGATCAATCAATCACACGTTATGCTACCAAACCCGAGACAAATAAATTTAAAGTGGTGTGCCAGATATCAAAACAGATAAAAATCGGTTCAAAGCCTATCGACTGAATCTCGTTGGCCCGTTAGAATGTCGTGTCTATGGCCGATAACCATTTTCGGCAACGAACGCATTATGCGTTACAGTATAGAAACTGGACTCAGAGGGACCTGTATAATGTCCTAGTTTTGGATGGATCAAGGTTCGGCCCCTATAATTGCGAGATGCAAGTCACAGAATTTAATGGATGTTTGCTAATTGTACAGTTTTAACGTTAACACGGTTTGTATAGAACAAATTCAAAAGCTTCTTATTCGTTCTATAGAAAAGGAAAAATTGGGCTTGATTTTTTTATGCACACTCCAATTTCTGGAACAGCACAGCATTCATTTATATACTATCCTCCAACAAGTTGCCAGATTTAATCTCTAGAGCATGCCTAGGATATGCTACAACGGGTTGTTTGAAAACGGATAATTCAATGAACAAATTAGCAAGAACTCTGAAATGATTTGCAAAATACACACTTTTTGGTTACGTTTAGCTTACTCTGGCTTGTGGAGTTACAAGAGCTTGATGACTTCGTAGACATTTAAATCAAAAGCCTTTTCTTAAATCTTACACCAAAACTTTATATTGGACGAATACTTTTCAGTTATTCACGACACAAACTGTAACGATATCACATCTTGGATACTGTTGCATACCTAAAGGTATAACAAGTAACTAATAACTGAGACAAATCTTTATAACTGGTACCCTCTTATAAGTCACCCTCTCAATAGTCTAGTTCTCCGATAACGATATGTTTTTTAACTAATGATACTCATATAGGGATACCCATATATCGTGGCCCGTTTGAGTGCAGCTTACACTTGGAAATCTCACATTTTGGGACTGAGTCTAGCAGGCAATATCACAATTGGCCAATCGAGCATGAGCGACGAGACTATGATTATTTATATTGGATCATTCAGTTCTAAAGTAATCGAATATCCTGCTATTCCTAAACACTTTAGAACGGTGATGGGGTGACGTGGTGCATTGTATTTGAAGTTTTCGCTTTGCGTGGCGTCAGCTGAATAGAATTCGTGTTGGTGTTTAAAAAATTAGAAGCTAAAAATAATTGTAAATCTTAAGTTGCTTTGAATTTTGAGAAAGAAAATTTTTAAGGACCCTTTACTATCGAACCGATCCATACCACGTACATACAAATAGCACAGTGGTTAATAGTGAGCTTTACATATAAGTGTAGTTCTTAAGTATTGTATATAGTCCATATCAATTGCTACTCTGTACTTAATATTGTATTGTAAAAAATTGGTCTCCAACCACTTAATGCTCATTGCTTATATACCTTTACAGAATATATAAAGAGCATCGCCATATAATTTGCCATAGCAACAACAATTGCCTCACCAATTTGCGGGTTTATAAATGTAAATTTACTATGTGTATTGTACAACGAAAGGCATAAAGCACAGCAATAATAATATTCAGTACGGAAAGCCGGAAAATGAAATAAAATTATTTCCACCACCAGTGTATATACTCGTGTATGTACTGTTTCAACGCAAAGTGTATTCGTTCAGTTGCCTTAATTTCAATTATTTTCAAATTTTAAAGGTAATTTTCCCATTTTCCTCATACACTTTTCATAAATATAATTTTTGTACTCTCACTCTCTCTCTCTCTCTCTTTAAAAAGTTCAAAATGAAATAAGATAATGTTTTCATTTTCGTTTGCTTTCCAAATTTTCATCTTTTAGATATAATTTAAAACAAAACCAAATATAAATTTGGTTGTTGTTGCTAGCTACATACCATCCGACTGTTAAAGTGGGTATACATATATATAAGTATGGGCTGGTTGGGAAATTATTATGTAGTGATAATTTTAGAATCCGCACAGAACGGAAGGATGATGAAAAACGAGAGAAGAAACTGGGCAAACGAAACAAATGAGAAACGGAAAATCGATAATTTCTGGTTTTAGAAGCAAGGATGCGGGTAAAATGAAATTCTATTTGTTGAAAAATAAAATCTAATGGTACACACGCCTTTAGCACACGAAAACGATTCCTTTATTCGTATATCAAACAGAATATATACACTTGCCATTTGGGAAATCAAACTAAATGCAGAATATAATAAATCGATCGGTTTGTTGTATGCATTAATGATGCACAGTAGGCTCGTACGAGTATATACAATTTATTAGTTGCCCGCCTCCCGAGTAGATGACCACTTATTTATTAGATCGGTCTAGTCTAATGGACATCAATCATATAATATTATGGCCAAACATAAATATTTAAAAGTATTTCCGTCGATATATGTACATATATGTAATGTTGGCAACCGAAGAGCACGAAAATAAATATGTTTATCCATCAATCATAACTAATGTACAGTGAAAATAGGAAAATTTAAGAAAATTTTCCGATATATAATATAGAGCAAAAAGGTTTGGTTTTTTTTTGGGAGAAAAGTAACATTTCCATATATACTTTATACGATGAAACTGTTAAAGTATTAAATTACGAGCTTAATGGGGTTATTCGAAAATTATATGAACTTTTGTGTTGTTTTTGTGTATCGAATAACAACTAATAATTTATTCGGATGGATGGTCAAAAACCCATATTTTATTTTCTAACAAGTGGAGGATGGGTAAAAGGATCAAATAGACGTATCTAAATCGAGTATGTATATATCTCGGTTATATCTAGTACAATAATTATAGTTTAGTGTGGAATAATTATGCTAGTATCTCGATAGTGCTTTTATATATAAGTAATATATGTATAATCCTAGATAAGCTCTAAATAATATTTTACTCCGTTAATTAGAAACAGGCAACACATTCGTAGCTATCTCACATGATCGATAAAAATATGAAACCGAGCACACTAGTGATTAGAAATATTGAATCGTTATTAGTCACTTGGGAAATCCCTAATTTTATCCGAAAATTAAAAAACATTATCGCTTTAAAGTAGATATTTAGATGTTGGATAATTTAGGGGCGAGTATGTGCTTTTGTGTAACATAACGATTTTAACGAGAAACAAAACATAAAAAAAAAAGTTTTTGGTTTTTACTTTGTTTTTCTCGTTCGGAAAAAAAAAGTTCAAAATCAGATCATTATATTTTATGTTTGCGAGCTTTAATTTTGTTTTTTTTATGTATATATTGTCTATATAGATCTACAGCGAAATACAAAAAAAAAATCTATTAAATTAAAAACTTTTCTGGTTTTTGTGCTTTTTCGTCTAATTTTTTGCTGTTATTTTGTGATGCGCTGCTTCGACTGTTCTCTCGCATTTAAGTCGGAGGAAAATAAAAAAAAATCTTCGAAATGGCAATAAATTATGTCAATTGTTTTGGAAAATTTTCCGATAATTTTCTTCGTTGTTTTCGTATTGTAATTTTCTTTGATTTGCAATTTATTAGTTCGACTTGCGATTAGTTTATTTGATTGGTTGACAGTAAATTTAATATATTTTTTTGTATTATTGACGATTTATAATGAAGTATTGGGGAGAATTGAATTTAATCGGGTATGTTCAGTTCTAATAAACGATGAAAGCACACAATGAACTTTGTGTGTTTGTTTTAGTTTCTACTATCACTTTTGGGGCCAATGGACTCCCAACTGTTTTAGACATTGATTTGTCTTGTTTACCCAATGGGCTTTTTGATTGGTGTAATGAGCTTTCTATATATATAATAATAGAAATATTTCACCAACTGTTTTTCAAATATCATTTATTATCAATCAAAAAAAGAAGATCAAATTTACTTTTAAGGATTCAACCATATACACTCGAAAAGCTCCGCTGGCTAATTTTTAAAATAAAGCGAAATCTTGCCAAAATAAAAAAATGTTCTTAAATTTGTGTTTACCTATGTTGATGATATATGCAGGGCCACACTAAATTTCTACCAAAAAACTTTATCAAACAATAAAAGAAATAATTGGAGAGGATTCCTACAACAATAAAGTTAATCAAACTCTGCTGTTATCGACGGACACATGAAGTGCAAATATGATTGCTTAAATATATAACACGGCCGAGCACGTTCACTCAGGTACTTTTCGACATCTAGAACCGTGAATTTCGGATCAGAGCTTTATTGATAATAAGCACTCAAGTACTGCAAATACGTTAAACTATTTTTGAATGCAAAAGCATTGACAGTAATGTCAAGATTCGAACTTGTCATCTCAAAACTTCTACCATAATGTGGAGGCAAATAATTTCATCGAAATAAAGCGTTGCTTGTTGAAGATGAAAAGGTCGTTAGAACCCGGTTTCGAGATGAGTCATTAGATGTGCAGGTAAATATGATAAAAAGAGTTGTCTCACTAGTCACTGTGTAATGTTCAGAACGCGTGATCAAAAATAATGGTGATGGTTAGTTGGGAGCTCTTCAACAGACAAAAATATGTAGTTGAAAAGGCGATAGTGGCATAGTGTGGAAATATTTTTGATAAAGAGGCACATAAAGTGAAATATGGTACACTATAGATACATGGACAACAGGTACACTTGATACATGGACAATTGATGATGCAAATTTATTTGACACGCTCAGACCAAACGAACATTGGGATTCTCAGTTTTTACAATTTAAAGTTAGTTCAAACTGACTGTAAGCTCAGTGCGCTTTAAAATATACGAGATTTTTCCAATCAATTCGGCACACTAACCATTACTTAATTATTATAAATTTCCACCAAAACCTTTGTTGGTCCACCAAAACCAAAAAACGCTGGTAATAATGTACGACTACTTCCATTGAGCCAACATCTTTGTTTTAATGGAGCATCGTTTATAAAACACTTTTAATGGCTTTGATTTAAACAATGAATAATTGTTGTCAAGATGCAAATGAGTTTTTTCTGCATCTGATTACGATCGATGGGACGAATGAAAACATCCATGACCACTTGTTGAAATGTAGAACTCATGTGTGACCCCTTTTCGACGGCAGTGGAATGACAGTGAGCTAGATGATTATAAGTAAAATTGACGTATAGCGATTTGGTTGTAATGACGTATAAAGTATACCGTAAACAAGGAACTGAGAAACAGTTAGATACGTTTCTTATTTATGAAACAGGTGAAACATCTGTAAAGTGAGTTTGTAGATAGAAATAAAGGTTATTGTAACTCTGTGTCAAATATACCTTTCACATATACTCGTTTTCAAAATATTTCGTTTTGGTGAGTATTATTCTATAGCTTATTGTTAGATAGTCCACAAAACTTCATGTCTATGGCCTAAAAAAGCGATATTAAGAGCAGTACTTGAAAAGGTTTATAGGTTCCTTCAGTTCTTATATCTAAATTCAAGTTGACAAGGAGCTTGAAATATATATCCTGGTGACTCGTAGTTTTTCTACTAGCCAACAATGAAACGATTTAAAACGATTGTGAACACATCTATGATTCTTACGAAATCGAGATTATTAGGTGAAAACTGCTAACTATTATGTAGCCCCACAAACACATTTAATATACTCAGAAGCATTACCATTCCAGTGTTTTAACTTATCAAAATCTAAGTGTTGAGTCATCAATGAAATGAAGTGACCTAAATCCTGTATAAAATTGTAACTATCCATGAAATAGAAAATCGAAAATTGGCAAATTTAATTGAAAATATATAAAGTAGAGAACGACACCCCCCGCTGATTTATTCCAAAAATCAACTTCACTCCCGCAGTGCTTGCAGTTGTTATTTACATTACACTGCAATGCACTACGGAATTGAAGTTGATTTAAGACTTTTGTATATATAAAATAAGGGTGTTCACATGTCATTATATATAAATTGTTAAGTAAACTTGAATTTAAAAAAAAATTGTCGAATCACAGTCGATAACAACAACATGTATAATCAAAATGTAAAACTTTTTTTTTCCAATTCAACTATATATAAAAATATTTTTTTTCGTAAACATCATCAAAAAACATCAAACCCTTTATTTCGACGAGTTCGAAACCCCAAAATCGAAAAAAACCCATCTATTTTCCCATTATTAGTAATATTATTATGATTATTACTACTATTACTAGCAGACTATATTTTCTATCAATTCCCAAAACGATTTCTGTTCCCAAAAATATAAAAAAAAAGAAAAAATTTAAATTTTCCATCAATATGTGTGTGCGTTGTGTATGTATATGTGAAGAGAACAACAGAGAGAGTTAGGCTCCAAACAATATATTGACGAGGACAATGTTGACAACAACAATTTATATGTGATATTTACAAAATCCAAAATGAAAAGCAACGAAAAGAGAAAAAGAAAATAATTTGACAAATACACTGACACATACACACAAACACATACAGTAAGTCAAACAAAATAAATAAACTTTTTCAATCATAATAAAAAAATGAAGGAACAAAACGGAAAACAAAATCAACTTAAGTCTTGATCCTGAATATATATATATATATATATATATATATAAAGCTTAGAGCTTTCACTTTAATTTTGTTTGCAAAATAAAAATTTAGTTTATTCGTTGCCTCTTAAGGACTATTCCAATAATATTTTTTCGGATTTCCTTTAAAAAGCATAAATCATTTTAAGGTGACATTTTGAATACTATACTGCCAATGAAACTTTAAGATGTTGCAGTTCAAAACATATTTGTAACAAAACAAAATTTAGATTTTCAATGTTGAAATGTCAAATCACCGATTCTATGGCATATACATACAGTAGTATGGACAAAACATTTGCATTTACCCCAGTAACTTAGTTAAAAAGAAATTATTTTTTTCTTTAATGAAATATTGTTACGGTTTATTAAATCTAAGTAGGCTTTATATAACCATTCTCTCAATTGTTTCTTTCATTGGCAGGCTTTTGTTTTTTTAAATTAAACCTATTTTCGAGAAATATTTAGTTTGTAGCTGAACCTTGATGTGATCAGGCCAATATGAATAACAGTGTCTTTAAAAAAGCTGAAAGATCACCTGGCAATGAGTATTACAGACCGCACAGTACGCGGAAAAGCTCTTGCATATTTGAGATGTAAACAAATGGGAAGCCGTTTGTTTATTCATCACACCACAATTAACAATTCAATAACATTTCGAATCAAATGTCTGTAATTCGCTAGAACTGTTGTAAACACAAAGCAACAAATAAGAAGGTTAGTTCAACCAATCAACTATTAAATATCGTCGTTAGATCGAAATTGCTGGCCTCAAATGAAACAACATAACAAAATGAACACATAATTTGAAAGGAGCCGACGTTTTTAATGACTGGTTGATTATACGCCTTGGCTGACAATCGGACGATCTCCAGTTCACGCATCTTTATGTTGGAGATTCAGTTTTTGTATTATCTCATACAATCTCTGTAAAATGACAGTAACGCAGTCACAATGCTGTGTCAAAGTTGAGAACAGGCTATCGAGAACTTTTGCAATCAATTCCGGTGTTCGACAAGGAGATGCGCTGTCCCCGATACTTTTTAATCTCATGTTGGAATACATCCTTCGTAAAAGTGCAACACCTCAAGACAACATCTTATTCCGACAATCCAATCAACTTCTTGCGTATGCAGATGATATCTGTGTGATTGGATTAAATGGCAACGGAGTGAAAGAGATACTTGATCCACTGGAACAGTGTTCAGCTTCCGTTGGTTTCAAAATCAACGAGTCAAAAACCAAATATCTAATCTCGGGTTTTAGAGACCAAGACGCAATTGATTTCAGTAGTGGTAACCACACGTTTGAAGGAGTGATGAGATTCAAGTATCTTGGATCTCTCATCACTCACGATAACAGTGTGGGCGAGGATATCAAGGTCCGCCTTGCCGCTGGCAATCGGGCTTTGTTTCCTCTACGTCCACTGCTGAAATCAAAATATCTTGCAAATACGGATAAGCAGAAACTGTACAGAGTGTTGATCAGACCCGTTGTCATGTATGGATGTGAGAGTTGGACCTTGACGGATGAGTACGAAAGATGGCTTCTAACATTCGAGAGAAAAATCATGCGTGTGATATATGGTCCAAAACGCGACGTCGATGGCACTTACCGAGTTCTTTTCAATCACGAGATCAGGAATTTAATGCAAATTCCTGATATCGTGCATGAAATAAAAGGGCAGCGAGTACGCTGGCTCGGACACGTTCTACGTGCTGATCCGAACCGAATGATACAGCGAACCTTTAAGGGTGAACCGCCTTTCGGTAGGCGAAGAGGTCGCTGTCGGCGACGATGGCTCCACGGCGTAGAGAGCGATCTGGCTTCATCAAACTGCCTACAACGGTTTGAAGAGCTGGCTCGTGATCGAAACCGATGGAGTCAGATTGTTGACACGGTATGGACCAATAATGGCCTGTAAAAACCGTTAAAAAAAAAATATATCTCATACATCTTGTACAACACGCCTTTATACGACGGTTCATAGTCTTGTATAGCTATTTATATCATTCCATATGACTGGAATTCTACCGATGTTGCCTCTAAGCGTGATAAGTCCAAAACATTTCTTGATCTCTAGACTCAGTTCAAGTCACTTGGTTTTCTATTATTTTGTGGACGTTTTAGATATTTATGGGATAAGCTTAAAATATTAAGTTGCATACGATTAGACGGATACCAATTGTTTTATAACAGCCAAAATTATGGAATTAAAATAGAATAATATGACGAGACTTGATCAGTGGGTGTTATCTTTAGTCTTAACCCATAAATGTAATTTTTCGCATTAAGAAAGAATTGGTTTTTGCTCGAGATTATAGACTAAATGAATCATTTCCTAACGAATTGTGGTCGATTCTTAGCAGACCGTTTATATGTACTGGTTCAAATTTGGTGTTATGGTTGACAATCGAATCTTGGACAGCCAAAACTTAACCTAGCTTCTGTAGTAATGAAATATATTGGTTTTGAGTAAAACTCGAAAGATAATCAATCCATGCAGATGCAGTAACTATGTAAAATATTGTGCCAGATAACGAACAAAATACTGATTTACACGGCATGAAAATAAAATAGGGTCGTAGAGTACTAAACGAATAAAAAACTACTTCACCACTAGTTTTATAAAGAATCAGTAAAAAAGTTTGGGTTATCGGTATTTTTTTTACTTATTAGTAAAACTTACTAATAGTAGTTTTTTGACTAAAGATAAAATACAGCAAAAAAAGTTTGTACAGATGATTCGGAATGGTTAGATGTTTCGAAAATTGATTCATTATTAAGAGAAAACGTGACATCAAACAAATATTGATAGACACAATTCAGAAGACAAATGCAATTAATAATTTAATTAAATCTTGGTATTAAGTACATTACCAGTATTTTTAGTAATGATGCCTTGAAGATATTATATGTTATGTAGACGTGTTAAACTGGTTATTGAAGAAAACGATACTAGAGTACGAAGGAATATATATATATATATATATATATATATATATATATATATATATATATATATATATATATGTATATATATATATTTATACGAGTGAAGAAAATCTTGTATTCTGCACGAAGTTTAAGTCGAATTTTGAAAACTGATTTGGAAATGTTCCCGTACAAAATTCAATTAGTCCAAAAATTGCTACCAAGTGATCCTGATCAACGAGTTGAGTATAGTAATGCAATCCTAACGCTGTCTGGTGAAATTGAAGATTTTTCATCTGAATTGATAGTTAGCGATGAAGCCCATTTCCATCTCAGTGGCCACGTCAATAAACAGAACAGTCGTTTTTCTGGAACACAGAATCGTTAATTAATTCATCAAACATCATTGCGTCCACTTAAAACAACTGTATGGTGTGGTTCCCATGCTGGATACATCATTTCCATGGATTTCCACGAAAACTAATTTTGCGAAATGGCGATTTAGCAATACTCCACTCGAAGAGTGCGGCAGATTGTCCCTGGACGAATTATTAGACTATTGTTGTTTGTTATTACTAAAAATTTCATATTTGTTGGGCAAAAATATTAGCTATTTAGGAATATTTTAACATTATTGAAAATTATATCGTAAAATGTAAGTATTGTTTAGGGCTACCTTTTGCAGTTTAAAGAGAGTCAAGTCTCCGTGGCATGCCGTCATCACTTTTTTTTCTGTCTTATATATGGAGGATGATTCTACACGCATAATCTGTTATACGAGCTGAGTTTTGATTGAGAAAGCAATTTTACTCTTCTTCGACTATCACACAACCTCGATGAAGTTTATGTCGGGATAGTTTCCCTACTTTTTCAAACAAGGGATATTTTATTACCGCAAATAACAGTGTTGCAGAAACCTTTATTGTATAAACATAAAAGGTTTTCTATTTCGGAACACTTTTACATTGGTCGTGGCTTATTATGCCATTTACCACATACAGGAGTCTCATTATTGATGACTGACGAGATCACCACTTTTTTGAAATGATGTCTAGAATAAATGCAGTCGAGGTGAAATTTTTATCATTACGTAAATCTCAAATGGGCTTTTATCGCTGAAATGGAACTGTCAAAAACGGAACTATAAAGAAACAGTCTCATTAGACGCCTCGCTTTCATTGTAGCATCTAACTTAGGCTTCTTGGCCGGGTTGCCTTGCTTTGAAACCTAAACTTTTTATTTTCTGGGTACTGTGTACTCAGAGGCATTAACATTGGAATCTGCCAGTTGTGATTTTATTTATTTTGTAGTATTAAATTTGCTTCCAAGACAAATGTTGGTAAGACGTCTTTCTATCATTGAATTAAAAATGGAATATCTTTCGCATCTCTCTTATCCTTTTGGGCTCAACGCGAACTTAAAATTATTTGTGGGGACAAAATAGTTTCTTTCTGAACATACAACCGTATTGTTATCTGTCACCCAGACTATACTGGCCCATTGAGACTTCCCATTATATTTTTTTAACGTTCCGACTTTAGGTCCGGTTTACGTAGAAGCGATCTGCACATTGCATAGCTCCATGCCAGCCTATAGTAATGACATGGAAGATGGGAAGCACACAGATTCTAACTTCAACTGTGTTTCAGATGATTTCATTTGCACCACCAATCGTACCGCCCAAACGATCGATGGTGACAATCCCTTTTCGCATCCTGCCCTTTATCAAATCCGGTACCTCCCGCTCCACGCTACAGTTTTTTAACCACTGCGCAACCTGGGTGGTCGTTCATCCAATAACATTGCTGAGCACACGAACAATTAGAATAGGTTCATCGCAACTGGACGGTCAATAAAAGCATCAGGAGTAAATTTTAGTTTTATTACCATGTCTTCTATACGAATACGAACATTTGGCCAAGAACCTGTTTTAATTAGAGAACGAGTCAAGAGTTTCGGTACAGATTTGATAAGTTGCGTCATACCCGATTAGAAATCAGTTCATGAATTTGACAATACTGTCTTAATAATAGTTTACTATATTAGGATTATAATAAATCCAATGACGCTAAAGGAACGTTCTACGTTACCATATCCCCATTTCAACACTAAAGAGCATGATATAGGATTTTTATGTTATCTCCAGGTCTGTCTAACGCTATTCACTGGGTCACCATGAGGGTTAAATCAAGCTCATTATAACACGTATAGATGAGTAAATTTATTACGTATATATATATATATATATATATATATATATATATATATATATATATATATATATATATATATATATATATATATATATATATATATATATATATAAATATATATATATATATATATATATATATATATATATATATATATATATATATATATATATATATATATATATATATATATACATATGTATAAATATTTATATATATATATATATATATATATATATATAGAAATATATATATATACATATATATATATATATATATATATATATATATATATATATATATATATATATATATATATATATATATATATATAAATATATATATATATATATATATATATATATATATATATATATATATATATATATATATATATATATATATATATATATATATATATATATCACCAAATCAATCCCACCTCCTCCAGCTACAACGATGAAGAAATCATAAACATTTAGGATGAATATATTTTCCTCTCATAACCCTTACGTAAGCATTTCAAAATATAAATAATATAATCATTCAGCAGGCGTTTAGAGTTATGCTGCACCATTCCATCGTGCAACAGACTACTAAAACTCACACACACACAGAGAGATAATGCGTTGTTTTGCAAATGTAAGAAGAAACCGAAGTTTATTCATTCAAAAATAATAAAGAAAATTATGAAAAAGGGAAAATTACAGTGAATAAGAAAAATATGAGACATAAAATGTGATTTGAACGAAAATTTTTGCTTTTACACCGACAACAAAAATATGGATAAAGTTTTTGGTATTTTTTACACAATATCGTGTTGGGGTTATATCCCTTCTGTTCATTTCGCGATGATAAACTTGGAAATTGTAATATAAAAAAATTGTTTTGTTTCTATATTTACTCATACGGTGTATAGAAGATGATACACCCAAGGAGTGGGATCGAAAATAATAGAACAAACTTTATTGGATATATGAAAAGAAAATTACTTGGAAGAAAAGAGGTTTCAACAATCCGTACGTTTATTTGTGTATATAGGTGAGATGAACATCTATAGGGAAATTAACAGATGGTACAAGCAATCTGGTATATAGAGTCTTATACATAGAACATCATTGAAAGTGGCGTGATTTTCTCCAACTAAGAGGTGAAGTCCATTTGGTTCTTAAATTGATGAAGGTTCGTATCATTTATTTCAAAGCATGATAGGCAAGTAATTATCAAAATTTCCAAGTTTGGAATATACTTAATTATTCTAATATGCCGTAAAAATTAACTTTTTGAAAATTTGTTTTGTTTCTAGATATAAAAAGCTTTAAAAAGTTGAAAGTACAAAAAATAAAGCTTTTACGTAATTAATTTATATTGAACGTGTTAATATGCGCGTGCTTTATAACCTTCAATGTAAAAGCTGGGATTAGTTTAATTGTAATGAAATCTTAGATCCATGAATGATGGAAAAAGATTAAGCTGATATTAACATGATTAGAATGTCAAGGTAACTCGAAGCTTTTATAAGCTTATAATTCTTCAAAATTTCCATGATGATATTAAAAGCCTAAAATCCTGAGTCGGAAATAGAAAACAGTGCCTTAGGATCTTGCAAGTTAACAGAACTTGAATTGAGCTTTTATATGATCATTTTTATATAATACTCAGTTTGAAACCCGACAATTTATGTTTTGATTTTTTAAAAATGTCTGGTATTTTTATGATAATGATATGTTAATATATTGAAAGGACCAAATTATGCGAAGATGAGAAAAACAATAAAGCTTTTAGTGTTATGAAACTGATTCAACAAAGTTATTTTGATAATTCAAAGATTAGACTATATAAAATATTCAGTGCTTAGTCGTAATTATTGGGTTAACATTAGCAATTATTACGATTGGTTAGATTAGTGTGGCTATTCCATGGGAAAGCATAGGTTAGTCATCATACAACGTATTTATAGCTTTATCCCTCCTTGATCTATTATGAGCTTTTGATGATGTTTTGAATGTTTGTGGTTTTTTTCCCTAAGAGATTCATCAGATCATTAAGTCAGATTTGCCCAATCAAAGCTGGGACAGATGCAAAATATCCGAATATATTAAGCTTTGAAGTTTTGGCAGGTTTATTAACTGTTGGTTCACCTTTTATTCCGTGATCTTTAAATTACCTTCTTAACCAACACTTTATTAAAAGGAAGCTCTAATTTATTTGTCCCTGTACTAGATGAAAGAACAAACAAGTATTATTTCTTGACACTCGAAAATAGCCTGGTTCTCATGACAGGTGGATGTACATTGGTTGACATAGCCAATCTTCTTGGGAGTAAATCTGTCATAAACTTTCGCACAAATGGTAACGTTGAAATGTTATAGTGGCGGTTAGTAGCGATAATCCTACTGCAGATGGTTCATAAGTACACTCTTTCATTACAGACCCACAGCAACATAGCTTTGAGCAATTAGTAGAAAATATCCGTGAAGTTGTTTGTTTGTAACGAAAAGCTTTATGTTTGTAATGAAAACATAATCAAATTTCGGGGACTTGAAACCAAATATTCCTTAAACTTGTATTCAGTATTCACCGAAAATTTCATATAAAAAGATAAAATAAAATAATGTAAACAATAACTTGTTTACTAAAGTTTTAAGCCTAAAGCTCATTAATATAACAACATACAGTTTCTTAGAACACATTCCAATTATAATGTTTACAATACTATATAATAACTAAAAATACTGAGCCTGGAATAATTAAAATAAATGTTATACATGAAAGCTTTCTAAATTCAGGGCACATAAAAGCTTTCATATATAAACTTGCCGTTTGCCAATTATATATCAATGATGTAAAACGATATTGAACTATATAACAAATGAGTAAATCTACAAAGGTGTAAAAGCTTTCATACTGTGAAAGCTTGTATCAATGAATCACATAAGAATTCCAAAATTTGGATGAGAACAGACATATTTTCAAAATAAAAAGCTTTCTACGTAATAACAAAATATAGTTGAATGGTGTGATTCCAAAGCTTTTGAACTGTAAATATTTGTTTATTTTTTCGATTTACTCGAGCAAAATATACAGTCGAAGTAGAACACAAATAAAAACTCAATTGAAAAAAAAACTTTTCTGTACTTTAGATTTAGATAGCAGTTGTACTTGTTAGATTTCAATGCAAAGTACATTTTAGAACGTGCTGTAGCAAATATAATTAGTTTAATTGGATAATTTTAATGCAAATAATATTATAAAGATTACATCACCAATTAAGTTTAATACCACAAACTGTCCTATCGTAATCCAATAATCGGTGAACAAATTTATAATATAAACGAGTAAGTGCAGAATAGTGTACAGACAAGCTTTTGTAGTAATTTATTGGCTTAAATATATTTTAGATACTTATCAGAGCGTATATGTAGCAATATTAGAAGATTTTAACCTAAATATAACCGAATATTTTACTTTTGTATTTGGCAAATGGCCAAAGCATTAATTTCGATCGATTTTATATAGTAAAAGCTTTTTACTTTGCATGCCTTGTTGTGATGGTATATTTTCAAATCATAATATTGTCTTCTGTCGATTAAGTTGAATTGGAAATTTAAATACCTTCAATAGACGTGGAATAATTGAGCTTTTTGCCACATTTATTGTAAATGTGTATATATAGAGCTTTTATATTTGTACACGTAGTTAAACACAAAATTACATGCTTTTAGTAAACGGGAAAGTAGCTAAATTGTGTAAAATTCATCTTCAACCAATTTCGTAATCTTTATACCTCTAGATAGATAATATGTAGGCACGGTACGAAAGAAGGTATATATGTTGGTTGTTACGAGTAAAAAGACAAAATCAATCAATTTTTTTTTCATCATGTTGTATTCGGTTAATCCATGTGTAAAATATTTCACTTTCAAAACTGTTTATGTTGAAGCATAAAAAAAGCACACTGCGAAGAACAAACCACCCCTCTGGCAACGAAGAAAAAAAAAGTGAAAACGTACATATATATAGTATATACATATAGATAACGTATTTTCGAAAGATGAATCCAAAAAATTATGTGTGTGTGTGTGTGTGATAAAAATAAAATGTTACAAAAAAACAAACGAAAATCAATTTTGCAAAATTGATGTGGAGTTTGTCTTGGCCACCATTTCCCACCCCATTCTATAAGCACAGTGCGCTTTATATATAAATGTATGTTTATATATATACATAACAGCACAAATAAAATGAAACACGGCGAAGACTTACTTAACATGAACATGTTTATTTTAGAATTTCAAGCATGAGTTGAAAAATGAAATGTACATTTTGTTGTTGTATGTTTTGTCTTCGTACATCCCCCCAATGAGGGTGAAAGTTTATATATAACAAACATATTTCACATTTTATATAATATAAGGAAGTGTATAGTTTGTATGCAGAAAATATAAAAACGTCATACATGTGTATATACGGTTGGTGGTACCACCTATGTACATACATATAAAAAGCTCACCATGCAATTTTCGTAATGCCATAATTGTGAAGTGCCTGAAACCATTTTTAATTAAAAAAGTTTTCCTTTCACTTATTATGATTATTATTACTGTACACACACACACACATACGCGGGAAATAATAACAATCGTATATAAGTAATTGAAAGAAAGATGGATTTTCAAAGAACAAAAAGGTAGAAAAGTTTTCATTTTTTTTCCATCGCAAATATGCGTGCGGCAAGTTTTAATGAGGAGACGAAAAAGATAAGAATGTTATCGCAAAATACGTGTTTAAAGCTTTACGCATGTATATTGCAACTTACTTGACATACCATATATCCCAAAAATGTATACACACATAGAATATATAATTTGTGTTGTGTACTCACCTGAAATGAAAAATATTATTTTTTATTCAATTATATAATCAATAAATTGTTATTATCTAAATAAATTTTTAGAAATTTGCACAAATTAAAAATTTAATGGTGGTACGGTTCACAAAATCAACGTTAAGCTAATTTTATGTGTATCGCCATGGGTGAAGCAATTAAATATTCTGAATGTGCGGACATCACATATGTATATGTACGGGGAAAAAAGTGATTCATGTTTGATTACAGCCAAATATATGTCTGTGTGTTTGATGGTTTTATAGCAGGGTGTGCTATAAAAATATCTAGGCCATATATTAGGTTATATATGGGTAAATATATAAAGGATTTGAAAAGTTTTATTATTCTATACGCGACTGGGAACGATTTCAGTCGCCTAATAATGCACAATCCGATTTGGTACTATTCGACAAAAAAAAAGCTCACATTTAGTTGTTTATCTGCCAAGTGGGAATTTTTTTCGATAAATTTCATATTTATTTGTTAACAACCATGGAATTGGAATAGTTACAAATGTTTTGCATATTTAAGTGTGTTGTTGTTACACTGCAGTGTTTGGTTTTATGAACTATATCCAAAACACCCGTCAGTTTCATAATCTTGAACTCGTCTTGACAACCGAATTATACGGCTCACTCGTCCATCGGTTGACGAGACCCCAAACGGTGAAGTCATTGCTATAGTAGATTTGTGTCTTTTAGAATTTATGTAAGGGTTGTGTTCGAGCTTTTTAAAGCTTTGCTTAAAACCTCAAATTCATTAAGGGTAAAATACTCTATATGGTGGCTAACCGAACCAAATGCTTTACTGGAATAGAACGCCAAATCCGGACGTAGGTTGATCTGTAAGGTATATAGATCGAAACTTGAACTGGTCGAAGCTATAAAATGATCCACCATGATCTTTTGATGAAGTTTTGAACATTTTTTATTTCATTACCTAAGAGATATACTTTAGATCGTTTATGAGGGCTTTTAGTCATTTCTTTCTCTCTGCTCCTGGAAAACTGGGACAGATGCAAATCCAGCACAGCTTCTATCTTTGTCTTCATGTTCATTTACTGTGATTCTGTAAGAAGACGCCAAGTCTGTCGAAATATTTGCCAATAAGACGGTGTCCATCAACAAGCTCATTTACTTCACTTATCGACTGTTGTCGAAGGGATTTATCAGCTATGTAGATTTTAAACGATACACTAGGTTTTTTTTCTGTTGGCTCGTTTTTATTCCTTAATCTCTAAGCTTCCTTCTTAACTTACACTTTGAATGAAGGGAGTGCGGCACTTATTAATCATTATTAGGTGAGAGAAGAAACCAGTAACTCTATACATCTATTATTTCTTAATAGTTTTTGGTCGAAAGCTATATATCGTAACAATTTATTATCGTTACTATTACATCTATTCCTTAGTCTTATGACCAGTTCGTAAAAAAATTCAGATTCTCTGCAACTTTTGTTTTCAATTAATAAATGCTTCAGTTCTTGTAATAATCAATCAATCATACTAATTATACCCTTCAATGTATAATTTATATGATTGAAATGAGTTTTTTAATAGAAGAGCTTTTAACATCAAAATTCAAACTGAGTTTACAAATCTAAGAGAGCAAATCAAAGTCAAATTATTTCTTGAAACATGAAAATGAGCAATATATCGGTTATATTAAGCACATTTAGACCGGCGATTGGTCCGTTGTGATACCACTTTTAGGTACAGGTCCGATTTTTCCTAGAACCATCTGCGCATTGCATAGCTCCAAGTCAGCCTATAGTTCTGAAATGAACGATTAGACGGCCCATGGATTCTAAATTCGACAGGGGGCCATAGATGTTCTCATTCACACCACCGATCACACCTCCCAAACGATCGATGGGGAAAAATCCTTTTTGCATCTTGGCGCGGATCGAGATTCGAACTCGGTACCTCCCGCTCCAACTGCAGCAGCTTTAACCACTGCGCCACCTGGGTGGTTAGCCATTTGAAAATACTTATATCGAAAATAATTACCAACCGTTCCTTGTCGTATAGGATTGTCATGCAAGGTTGTTTGTTGAATTATTCATCTTAATCCATTAGGATACTGATCTTGAATGATTCTTAGTGATTGTTACAGCGAACACATGATCATATAAAGTATATTACAAAATAAAAGATAGGCTCCCCCTTCCAAAAGAGTTTCAAATGCAACCTGATCGGCTACAGAATGATATCATCTTCATTCTACAGAAACAATGAAGTTTTTGTCACAATAATAATTATAAGCTTTAAGTTTTCAAAAACAGACGCAGCCATAAAATAGTTTTCGATAGCTTTTGCAAATATAAATATTTTTAATGAATATAAAATAATCAAAATTCATTGAATTTGAGAACATACGTCTTAAAAGCTCTTAAATTTTGAAATAAAAGCTTTAAATTATCATTAAAGCTTTTACATAGCTTTTATATTAGTAAACATAATTGATTAAAGCTAATCTAATGTCTTAAATATAAAAGCTGCTTTTAGGAGGTTAGGTTTGTACTTGTGGGTGCATAAAGCACTTGTGTTACCTGTGTATAATTTAAAAAGCGTCAGTGACAATAAAGCGAGTATATGTCTGACTCGACCTTTTTTCGGCAATAAATTTTCAATATAAAAGCTCAAATGCTCAAGTTAAGAAAACCTAAATTTTTAAAGTGCTTCAAGCGATTTATGTTGCAATGCAATAATCGAAAAAATGCATCTTCGTGGGTTCACCAGATGAACGATAACAGCAATGAAATGAAATGTGATTTTGGTGATTTATGTGATAACGAGTCATGGAACGAAAGTGATATGTTCACACATGCGACACAAAAATAATGTAGAGCTTATTAGAGAGAAATCGAGATTTTTATGGTTGGCCAACAAAATTACATGTTGATTCCAACTGGTTAATGGCATGGTTCTAAGCTATGAGTCTTCTTTTTTAAGTGACATAACTTTAACCGAGCTTGCCATGCTTTCATATAGATAAATTACACCATCAGATTCGTTGAAGATATTAGACTAAGAGGATTCTATTCAAATGATCAAATTTTTCGCTAAAGATGTCTCTTAAAAGAATGAGCTTTGGAAATATAAAAGTATAATGATGTCTGTGTGTGGTGTACGAAGCACATATTGAGCTTTATGCAATTAATCGATTGACAGTTAAAAAATTTTAATTTCAAACATTCAAAGGATTGCACCTAAGCTGGCCAATATAGTCGGCAGGTGAACGAATATTAAAAGCTTTTAAAAGCTTTTGTTATATTCATTAATCTCAAATAAGTATAATTTATTCAAATCAAACAAATTGTGGATGAAACGTCTTAGAAGCTCTAAAATTTTGAAATATGAGCTTACAATTTTCGAATCATAATTAAAGCTTTGACGTAGATATTAGAACTTTAAATTAGATTTTTAAAGCTCTAACAAGTTGCATTTAGTTTAAAATAATATAGGATCAAAACCTATCGTCAAAATTAGAAAAGCTGCATTTAGGTGGTTAGATTTGTGGCTGTCGGTGTGTTAACGACTATTTTCACCTGGTCAAATTTTAACCAGCATCAAGGGAATATGTCTGATTCTACTTTTTTTGAAACTAAATGTTGATTTAGCTAGCTATACCTCACTCTACTATTATACCGTTACCTCACCTGCACACATTTCCATCCAATAACCACCCAACCGATATACATGATACATTTGTTATCCTTCAATCCGGAGTCATTTTAAATATGTAATCATTGACAACTCGTCGCAAGTGAAACTTCATGATTTCACGGTAGATTCACCAAGACTCCATCAAAATGGGTTGCGGTGTAAAAATGTATACAGCTTCCTATACGAGCGGCTATAAAGCTGTAGTCATATATAAGTAATGCAATGGTCTGATTAATTCTGCCGTTGGGTTTGGCGTATCACAGCGGAATATTTTGTATACAATGGATGACTTTTCTTATAACACTACTGCCACCAAGGATGACTAGCTGGTATATTTTAGTCTACTCTTGCTGGCATTTTTTTTTGTTTTTCGAGTTCGAGTTGTTTGATGTGGTTGAAAATAAGGAGTTCGGAACAATGCAGGTATGGAATTAAGGAACCTCGATTAGCTTATCAATGATATTGGGTGGTCGTATTGTACCGTAAGTGATTGTTTTCGCAGTTCGAGTACTGTTGATTCATTTGAGGTATGAATTGGCCCGGTTATTAGAACTATTAACCATATCGGTTCTTCCGATCGATCTCTCTCGATCCATCGCAAGACTTACATACGAAATTTCCATACGCTGACGTTTAAAAACCATGTGACGAAAATGATGAGTATTAAGAGATACGACACAAGATACTGAAGAATGCGATGAATCATGTCGGGGTGTGTAATTTGTATTTCGTTGTGATTCAGGTAGGAATGTCCGTTACTCTCCATATATGACAATCCTTTTGAGTTACTTGGCTTGTTAGAGAGAAATCGGCATTTTACAAGTTGTGCTGTAAGAACGTTTTTAGACGCTACATTGGAGTACGGAACAATTGGACGCTCTTTGGAGTACAATTGAAGACATCATTGTATTCAAGATTTGTGTGTATATCATCGTAATACGAGGAGCCTGAATGTGAAAAAGAAATTGAAGAACACCTTCGTTATTAATTATCTAAGATGGATGTAAAGTAGTGTGCTTCTGGATTTTTTAGAATTCTTAGAAATCTGAATAAACCGATTGTACTTGGAATGACAGATTTGTGGATACAAACTTGAAAATAATTGGCTGAATTTCCTTATTATCTTTGCCGCTGGTATTAATCCAGGCCATTGTTGGCCCGTACCGTGTCAACAATTTGACTCCATCAGCTTCGATCACGAACCAGCGGTGTAGAGAGCAATTTGGCATCTAGAAGATGCCAGATTGCTCTCTACGCCGTGGAGCCACCGTCGCCGACAGCGATCTCTTCGCCTATCGGAAGGCGACTCTCCCTTCAGAGATCGCTGTATCGTTGGGTTTGGATCAGCTCACCGAACGTGACCGAGCCAGCGCTCTCGCTGTTCTTTGATTTCATACACCGAACTCGGTATATGCCATCAAAGTCGTGTTTTAAGCCAAATGTCACAAACATGATTCTTCTCTCGAATTTAAGAAGCTATTTTTCGTACTCATCCATCAAGCTCCAGCTTCTATCTATACATGACAACGGGTCTGATCAACACTCTGTACAATTACATCTTATCCGTATTTGCAAGACATTTTGATTTCAGAAATGGACGTAGAGGATATTAAGTCCGATTGCCAGCAGCAAAGCTGTCTGAAAATTCTTTACAACCGTTTTACCTGTGGCCTAATGAGAAATCCAGCTCCAAGATTTTCGAGGTCATTTCCACTGTGTAGCAACGTATGGCCTTGGGACACATGGTCTCCTCTTTCAGGCCTTCGAGTTTCTTGGAGCGCTACGAGTTCCAGCCGATACTCTTTCATAAATGTTTTTGAAGTGACTGCACATCCACGTGCCGAACCTCAATCTCATGTCCGGGTTCTTAAACGGGAGATCATTGTAATTTTGGTATCCGATTTGTTTTTGTTTGTGACATTTTTAACATTTGTTATTTTTTGTGGATGCGGGTCGTCAGCCCAAATTTGTTGGAAGCAATAATGTCAACGAGGATTGTATCCAAATGATCAAAGTTTTCACTATCGATGCCTCTTAAATGAACCAGTTTCGGACACGTTTAATTATGCATTTGCCAGGTGAACAGAGATATTAATGGGCGACTTAAACATTTTTGAATAACAGGTCTTCAAATAACCTATCAGACGAGAAGACTTACAGTACATTATTTGGTCATCAACTAGTCATGATCATGATATGTGTTTTGACTCAGTCTCAGATGATGAAATTTTTCCGTTTTTTTCGGGATTTGAATCAGGTATCTCTCGCTTCAAAGAAAACTCAAAGCTACTGTTACGTGTTCCACGTAACCGATTAAACTATGGTTACCAGACTATATACCGGTTTAAAGCACAACAATATAATCTCATTATAATTATATGAACGGGGGATGGGTGGCATGAGATATTTTTATTCCGTGAATTTAATGTAGGGCGGTGTGATGTTCGGGGAAAAATAATTAAAAAAAATTAAATTTTTCTGAGAAATTATTCACAAACTAATTTAATTATGAAACGACATTATGAATGAGTAATTAAATTTTTGATGACTGTGGCGCGCAGGTATATATGTAATGAGCCCAGGTCAGATGTGTAAGTGCTGGATAAAATATTTTTTTTTTTTTTAAACTTTTCAAAATTTATTTTATTTATTCAATTTCTAATATTAAATTAAAAGTTTTCCACAACTTTTCCTTTTTTGGTCGTTATATATAATGTAGATATAGGAGGTAAAGTAGGGTTTTGGTAAAAATTGACCCCAGATGTAATCTATCCTTTCAACTTTATTTCTTCGTTCGTTTTTGTGTTGCTCGCTTTTAACTCGCTGATTGAAAGGAAGGTTAAGCTCAAAATATATAAAACTTTTAAGTATTTCTTTTTTCTCAAAAAACTTTTCCTAAATAATCGAATTTATTTCGAAAAATAAATAAACAAAAAAATTTTTTTTAAGAGAATTTTCCTTTATCGTATGGTGAGTGCGTATGTGCTGGCAAAAGTACGAAATGAAAATGAAAAATTTCACTTTCGGATTTTTTTTTAGGTTCCTATATTGTGTGTTCGGTATGCGGATATTTGTTGAAAAGAATTTATGAGGGTATTTGAGAAATTATGATATAAATTAGGGGCATACATACACATAAAATATGAAACTTGTGTTGTACATATATACGAGAATACATATAACAAAGTGTGACATAAATATATGTATGTATGCTGGCGATTGAAATAAATTTATTTTGTTACCATGCGCCATATACAAATCATTTATTTATGTATATAGTGTGTTGCGCCAAATGTTGTATAGCCGTTGAATGGTATGGTGTTCGCTCGTGAAAAGGTTTTGTACGGTTTTTTGGATTATATGCCTGACAAACAGGTGCGTAAGACTTCCTTCATTTTGAGTGTGTCAAAAATATACAACCGGATTTTTATTTACTACATAACACTTGTTCTTATATAGATTCTGAGATTATTGCTTAGAAACATAAATTTTTAAACTCCAGCTCTATACAGTGTTATGCTGATTTGATGATAAGCTTCTTGTATTCGAGTATCAAACTGTGGAAATGACAACAAATCGAAAAACATTATTAAGAGTGATTTTTTAGAGGTTCATCTATTTAAGTTGGCAACACTGGATTGTTTGACAACAGATTTAACAGCTGATATTTGTTCAGCCATTAGATTACCATTTCATAATGTCTTTGAAATTTTTGTCCATTATCATAAGGTTTATTCTACGTTCGTCATAAAAGTCAATTGAGTTAGTTATAGGCCGTTTTCACGCCACAACTGATCTTTAGTGACAACTCGCAGTAAGACGTCGAACAGTGCGTGCCGAACAAGTGATAGACGATGTACAGCGAAGTATTGAGGAAGACCAACTTCATAATCAACTTGGCGTCGTTCTCAGGAACTTGAACTGTGTCGATCCACTATATCAAAGATTGGTTCACTATATATTTTTTGGTGGAATTAAATCCATCCGCCCATCGCACACGTCACCAACTTAAACAATGGGCTAAGCACAATTTATTTAGTGATGTAGCCCATTTTAGGATGAATGGCTAAATAATCATCAGGCTTGTTAGACTTGGAGTGACGATATACATCCAGTGAAAATCCATGTTTGGAGCGCTTTATGGACCAGGGGAATCAATATGACTTCCAAAACGATGATAGGCAGTCAACGGTTAAAGGTATAGAGAAATGATTTCTAAATTTGGGGTGTTATTAAGTCCTTGTCTGCACCGATAAACCAGAGATGATTGAACAATTATAATAAACATTCGGTGAATTATTACCGAGATATGGCCACAATTGCTGTGAAAAGTATGTGAATATTGTATATCCAGTTTGCGCCATGTATGCTTTATCCGCGGCAGTGTAGCGTTACAGGGTGGGCTCGGTCGGTCAAACTCAGCCACCACGCAGAATCGATTGGTAGCACCCGTTGTTTTTCTTCGTCTTCTAAAATCTTACCTTACCCATATCCGAAACTCACCTGAATAACAGCGAATAATAAAACTAAAAGCGAAGAAATGTTGTCGATTGTCAGTTTAGTTATTTGGTGTTTATCTGTTTTATGTGACATATGCTGTGAGAGACCACGAGAGGTGCCCATAGCAGCACGATTCAGGCGGATTCAACATTCAGCTATAGTAAAGGCAAGATGGTGGGGTGATAAGCGAAAGTAAACGTCGTTCGAGAGTTTCGAAATGTCGCGAAATCTCGAGCCGCTGAAAGAACAAAAAAACGAGTGAGGTGACGGGTCAGAAAATATGGATTACAATTTGAACCATCAAACGTGATGGGCGAGATAAAAGAACAAGAGATAACGATCAAGAGTTGGATGACGGTGGAAAGTCATAACCACATCCAAATTAACGTTAATGCCTTGCTTCATATTTAAAAACCGTGTAAATGTGATTAAGAAATTTCTATTTGTAAGGTTTTGAGATTTTTTTTTTCTATTGGTTTGATAAGTTGTGATGTGAATTTTTGTCTAAACGCTATGTGATGTGAATTTTTGTAAGTGATCATAAACTGTGAGTGAATTTTTTCAGTGTGGTCAATACAAATTTATTAAGAAAAACGAGTTCAATCAAAAGAAAAGCAGAAAAGAAAGACAAGAAACATATTGTATCAATTGTGTTAAGAACAAGTGAAAAGAGTATATTTATTCCGACACGGAATAGTTCGTCATCGCTGACACGTGCAGGATAGCGGTCAATTAGCTGCAGTGGACTACACAACAGCGATATACAGGTGAGTTTTCTTATCTGTCCCACTTTCCCGATTTTCTTTTCTCTATTTTCCGACCCTTACTTTCCCTTCATTCCCAGGCATCGAATTGATTTCCTTCAAGCTGCGTGGTGGTTTTTTGTGGAATCCGTAAGTACCTCGCCCGAGTTCACTCGCCCAAACACAGAGCAAAGCCGGACACACGTGCTGGTAGACTAGCACCCAACAGAAATCATCGGTATTTTGTTGTCTACCTAAGCCACAATCGCGACACAAGAGAGCACGTTACAGTAGTCACATGACCGAAATCATATTCAAGAATTAATGGCTTAAAATTATAAATCCAATAAAGCTAGTGTCATTGATATTTTAAAGTGAATTTTTCGATTTTAATTGAAAATTGCGAATCTCTAAAAACTGGGTGGACCGGAATAAGAAAATATCGTACATTGTACAATTAAAGCTGCAATTTTGAGGTGGTGTTGTCTTTTCAGTTGTTGAAAGATGGAAAATAAACCATTGATACGCTTGAGATTATTGAGATTATACATATGGAGGATATACCGGTGCGTACCTTCCAATATGTTTGAGATGAGATCATGTTGTTGTACTACAGTTGAAACGATAAGAGACCGTTCACATTCCAATATAATGTATATATTCAATACTGTCCTGAAACACCTGAGAAGTTCATCTTGATGATTTTTATGGCGGTAGATTTGATGGTTTAGTTAAAAATCGTCGAGTTCAGATCAGATTTATTTTTGTTCAAACAGAAAATATACTTTTCACAGCGCCATCTGTTTTAATACATTTAGAATTTTATTGGAAGCTCAAGTTAAATAAAATTAAGCTCAAGTTAAGCAAACGAGTGGTTCGGTGAAATGAGATAGTAGCCACCGAGAGGAGCTATTAGCGTAACGCGATTTTTAGATTAGTAAAGCTTGCGATGGGTTTAATAATTTTTCGTTTTAAACGAGTAGTCATAATGCCGCCGATAAAGTGACAGAAATTTAAGTGAATGAACAGATGGGAGAAGGATTTTATATGTTTAATTGAGAGGAGAAAGTGGAATGATATAAATGACCTCAGACCTCAATATTGAGGTTTTATCAAGGACAAAGAACAATGGGATGGACATTTGTAGCATTTACTCGGTTGAAGTGAGATTCTGGTAGTCTTTAGCCGACTATGGCAAATATGCGACGATATATTATTCCATTAAATGATCTAATCAAACTTTAGGCACCTTTTTGACCTCCTTGATCAGAGTTGATCGATAAACCTTTTATAGCAGTTTGGAAAAGAACGGACGTGGAACTTTAAGATCTTTTATTGCTTATATCAATGTTAAAGTATCAGTGTTAATCCAAAAAAGTATATTAGCCATATACGAACAAGTTTGTTATATTTGTTGCACAGAATTGTACTGTTAACAAAAAATGTAAGACGTACTCAGGAAACATACCTTATACTGGGCATTGCAAGTCCACTTTCAAACATTTCCAACAATCCATTTTATTCAATTCGAGAGTAGGGTTGCTCACTTTTAGTAATATTGACTTTTGAAAACCAAGCAACATTCTTGTTATAAATTTAAGTAAAGTTTCAGCCAAAATGCATGTGGCTCAAGAAACAATGGCTATTTAAGGATGGTTAGTTGATAATAGATCAATTGTCTAATGGGGCATATCTCAAATAATCCTCGTGTTTTCAATAAAAGTCTAAAATAAATATTTCTTACTGATAATAATGGAGTTCAAAAGCCCAGTTTATCGGAGTCCAACGAACTCATTACGTATCTTGATTATAGAATCTACAAATGGTTAGTAAGACTGAACCAACAAATTTCTGGTCTTCATCCCATTTCATTCAATGACAGCTTTTGCTTTATAAACTCAGTATGCTTAGCTATATAGATCCCGCAATAGCGAATCCAAAAACGATTTGCGGATTCCTGTAAACCCGGTTTCTAGGCCAGTTTTTCTTCAACCCGGTTTGTTTTGTTAAAATTAATAATGGCAGAATATATATAAAAAAGGATCAATCACTGTTTTGGAGTCATTTTTTTGGGAAAAAAATCTTCAAAAGATCAAAATAACTCAACCTCGTTATGCGGTGAACTACCAAAGAAAAAGTTTACCAGCTATTTTTCAAAGGTTTAGGATGATTGCTTGCTATTATATCGCGTATGAAAGCAAAATATGGTTTACGATTTGCTATATTTGGTACAGCAGGAGATCATCGAATGCTTTTGATATCAAAAGGATTTGAAAATATTCCAAAGTCGCCTACTACAATTAAACCAACCTCTGTTGATCCAAAATATTGTAATAAAATTCATGAAAACATTACTAAAGATTTATGCGACTAAAAAGCTGCCCGTAATTGTTTAAGCTTGACATTTGATGAGTGGACTTCAGTAAGAAATCGGCGATATCTGAACATAAATGATTACATCACAAATAATTTCTGGAATCTGAGATTAGTGCGAATAAATAGAACTCTACCTGCTGAAAAGATTATTGAGCTTTTGACATATAAATTATTGGAAAATAATTTACATTTTTATAATATTGCATGTTTAACTACAGACGGTGCATCAGTTATGCGAAAAGTAGGGAAATTAACTGGAATATATATCAGCAACTTTGTTTCGCCCACGGAATACAGTTGGTCGTTTTAATTGTGCTCTATACCCAAAGTCTAATACCGAGAAAACTGTTCATGACAATAAGTAAACTAGTGATAGAGACCCAGTTAATTGCGAGACAGATGAAACCAAATAAGTGAAGAGACGGAAACTGACGAACCTGATAATTGTGATCCCGAAAAAAATTTTGGGGTTTGTTTTGATATCGATGACAGTCTGGAAGTAGAAATTCTTGAACATTCTCACTAACAACCTGTAATTTTAAAAGCTAGAAAGGTTGTTCTTATTTTTAGACGATCACCAACAAAAAATTACGATATTACCCAGAAATATGTCAAAATGAAAATACAATTGGGGCATGACCTTAATTTTAGTTTAGATTCCAAAGCAAGATGGAACAGTTTTGTTATGATGCTGGAACGATTTTATCTTTTGCGTACATGCATTCAAAAGTTTTTAATTGATTTCGATGCCCCTTATATGTTCTCCGAAGAAGAGTAACAATTACTTTCAGAAGTAATATCGATTATCTTGCCTGTTAAACTAGCAGTTGAATCACTTTGTCGAAGAGATTCTCCTCTTTTGAATGTTGATGCCACTTTTCAATTACTATTGACTAAATTGCAGGAAGTGAATACTCTGTTTTTTGCTAGAAAAAAAAGTGGCTTTATTTAATGGAATCAAGGAAAGACGAACTTAACTATCAAAATGATCAGATGCAGTACTTGCATAACAGATATCAAACACAAAATGCAGAAAAATATTCAACTGAACTATTTCTTAAACTTAATAAGTCCGAGCTTTTACAAGTTGTAGTGGCATTGTTTCAAAGAACTAAAGTTTTGGAACACAATAATGATGTAAGCTTACAAAGCATAGATGAAGATGAAGACAGATGTTTAACAATAGTTAATTAAATTCCCGCCAGAAAAATAACCACAACTGAAAACGTTAGGCAAATGATGGACAGAGCAAATAAAGAGAATGTTAGTTGACAATCCGATTGCGTGGAGAAAGCACCATTTTTGAAGATGAAGGAAACCGTGGCCATTATTTCGATTTAGTATATAAATCACTTAACCATTCCTCCAAACAGCGTTGAAGCAGAGAGGGACCTTTCCGCAGGACCGCGGGACTACTTTGCGCGAAAATTCATTCACGACTCTCCGGTAAAACAATCGATACTTTATGCCAATAACGAGGCTTTTTCCGACCGAAAATAAAACTAATCCAGGCTGTGACTTTGTGAGCCTTGAGTATTGGTGAGAATTGAACGTCTTCTACTATTAAGCTTTGTTTTATGAAACCGGGTTAAAACCGAAACCCGGTTTTCTATAACTTTCAACCGGTTTTATTATTTTTGTCAAAAACTAGATTCCCTAATCCTGAATGATTTGTTATACGACTTCTCGTTTTTCATGTACCTGCATCCGCTTGGTTTCAAAACGTGTAAGGTGTGTAAATTACATGATGTAAAACGTGTGATTTAGATAAGGTTATATTTTACAATATATATGTAAAAAACGTAAAATATGATTTTATGTAAAAAAGAACTGACGCGCCATCTTTTATTAAATCTAACTGTACCTTAAACACCATCTGTTAAAAAATTTTCTTACTATTTTATGAATAGAATTTGTGAAATAATTGTGGACCTGAAAACTAACTGATTTTTCAATTACGCATTTATCTATGTTAATTGATTTTGGCATTTTTAAATAGATGGCACTGCGAATGGTGTTGTCTTCGTTTTTACATGTTGTTTACGTTTTATGTAATTTACGCGTGATTTTACATGTTAAAAAACAGTTTTTACATGTAAAATAACAACAGTGGTCGTGTTCTTTTGAAGGACCTTAGAAGAACTGAAACCAATTGAGGCAAAATCTGTAAATGCTTCGAAATCACAATTTTCTTAATGGACAAAAATCTCAACATGGTGTCGTTCATCGACGTTCAGTAGTTTTCTGAATTGAACCACTGTTTTTAAAAGCTTTTTCATTCGTTTGGTGGAAAAGTTTCTATTTTGCTAGACGAGTCTAGTTCTAAATAGTTATAAAGCTTACTAGAAGCTTTGTTTAAATACTGTTCAAAATACAAAGGCGTATAGTGGAAGTATATTCTAACCAACCATGTTTTTGATTTTCGACAGAAAACCATACAAGACCTCATCCATCCTTAATATATTCTTGAAATGCCTGCCAGCTACCAAATATATGGCGAAAAACCAACAAACGAATTCTACATACGTTTCACAGATTTAATTAAATTTATTTTTTATATATGTAGATGACACATTTTTTGGTTTCTGATAGAAATGAACGGATTTACAAATTGATTAATAACATAAAAATATTTTTGTTCGTTTTATATAATATTTTCATCCACCCAATTCTCCACCCCCTGTATATATGTGTGACGTATATATACTTGTACTACATACATTTAATTAATCATAACTTTAGCATGTATAGCGACGTGCGTGTATGATATATAATTTGATCAACTAACCGACATTGGTGAAAGACATTAATTTTCCAAGACCTAATCCGAAAAATAAATATTAATTTAGAACACAAAAAATGGCGATTTGAGATGTACGTCCACTGTGTTGGTTGTAGAGAGCTTTTGTGTTTATATTTAAATCTTATTCGTTTCGTAATCAATTTTCATCATTTTTCACTTTATCAATAAAACATAAAATTAGCAGAAGCGTGTACATCGACGAATCTCTAAGAAATGGAAATCTTAATTTTTGTAGGCGTGATTCAATCGAAAATTTTGTCCTGACTCGTCGACCTACATACATACATACTTGGCGGAAAAGTGTTTGAATTGAAATAGAGCCACGTGCTTACATATTATAAAATAAAAATAAATAAATTACACAGATCATCTTTATGTCGTATAATGGAATTTATACAGCTCTTAGCGCCCTAATCTTGATCGGAAAATTAATGAGAATTTTGTGTAGCGCTTTACACGTTTTCTAGAAAACGAATATTCACAATAGAGGTAAAAATTTAATCATTCAACGTATTTTTTTTGCTGGTTTTGACTCCCTGTAACAGTATTGTATATAGAGGCTTAATTTGACATGATTTAAATGTATTAAGATAAACGTAATGCTAATTGAATAAATTTAAGCAACGCTAAATCGGATCTACATCCAATCAGGTTTATATGTTGCGATGGTTGAGATTAATACGATTTGCAAGTAGGTTACGAGTATTTTTGAAAGCGTGTAAAAGATTGAATTATATAATGGTGAATGTAAGGATGAGCTCCTTTCACAAAGGATGCTATCACTGCTTAGTATCATAAAAGTATCGAGTCGATATCGATCTGTGGAAAAATAAATTGGATCAAGTTCAAGTGATCCGGCTTTAATCAAATTTTTCATTCAAACCAAAGGTTTTTTTTATGTTACTTCGATCTTTGGTTAATAAAAAATTGTAAACTGACCCATGGTGTCATAAAATTATTCTTACCCAGTGAGACAAACGCAAAACTGACATTAGAATAAAGATAAAAAAAGAACCATAAATTCTTTCCACGATATGGCGAATATAATGTCAACAATTGTTTATGAAAGCGTTTTTTCAATCATTAAGACAAGTTTTTTCGCCATTAATAAAACTTCTGCTTGAAGTTACAATGTTGGTAAAGTCAGCCATTTAATTGGACCACCTTAGTTTTTGCTACCGACAGCTTGGAATTTGCACCGTTCACAGCATATACAAAAGCTCCAATAGTAAATGAGAACAACCAACTAAGTGAATTGAAAAGTTTACTTGCTTCGGACAAATGAGTTCATTTAGTGTGTGCCTTACTAATTTGAGGAAAGGTCGTAATCCTTCTTGGAGTAATGTCGAGTGCAACTGCAAAAATATAAATGGTTCAAGAACTTGATGCGTGTACTTGCCGTAAATTTGAATGTGTGTTGTACTTCCGAGTGGTTGCTTGTTCTTGTAATCCACTAGGCCGGTTTCGATCTGATGATGACGTCATTGAATGACTGAGTGATCGAAAAGATCAAATCCATCTCATCAGGCATATGCTACCGGACTTGATGTTCTTACTGTGCGATTCGTATATATACGAATAGTCATAACGCGACCGTACTAGTGAATTACAAGAACTTAACTCGAAATATCGATTTTTTATTAATTGCGTGTGGCGTGAGCCAGTTGTGAGTTATTTTTTTAGTTGCTCTGGTCGCCACAGTACTCCCCCGAAAGTGAATTCCCCCCTCGTTTGATTATGATGATCTATGCCGCAATGCGTTGGGGTGCCTGATTTCGCCCGCTTAGTGATTAGGCTTGTTGCGACATGAAACGAACCTGACTGCATGCTGTATTTGTGGGTGCCCGCATTCGCCCACCTTATTGAGTTTGGCTTTGTTGCAGCATGAGACGAACTTCCTGGAGATATCTGTGCCTTGAGAGCGCGAAACGAACCACCACGTAATGTTAGAGAAGGCAGAAATTCCATTGTGGGAAGTTAATTTTTGCCGTATAAGGTTAGGCAGGAGGGTATCACCAATGAAGCGTGTAAGCTTGCTGTAAGTTTTTGAATGTGTTGTAAATCTGAGTTGTTGCTTGTTCTTGTAATCCACTAGGCCGGTTTCGATCTGATGATGACGTCATTGAATGACAGTGTGATCGAAAAGATCAAATCCATCTCATCAGGCATATGCTACCGGACTTGATGTTCTTACTGTGCGATTCGTATATATACGAATAGTCATAACGCGACAGTACTAGTGAATTACAAGAACTTAACTCGAAATATCGATTTTTTATTAATTGCGTGTGGCGTGAGCCAGTTGTGAGTTATTTTTTTAGTTGCTCTGGTCGCCACAAACTATTGAAAAAAAAATTTCTAGATGAGAACAAACGGAGCTCTTAAATTCGATTAAGGAGTTGCATTCATTAATCGGAGATTAAGAATTAATACGAAAGTCAGTGGAAAATTCATGAATCAAGAATGAGTTACAGAGTTAAACACCCCCAAACATGCAGTCTCGTAGCCTATACAAGTGTCTTGTAGTCTATTAGTCAATGTCATACATTGATAATGCGAAAGTATTGGATTCTTCATGGCAAACAAATCGTTTGTCATGTGATAAAATCATGTATTCGGTAAATAATAAAAGGTTGAGATTTTTAGGATTGGAAAAACAATCGATAGGCAATCTGCATAAACTTCAAGTTCAGCATTCATAAGCGTTCTCTGAAGTGACAATACAGGATGCGGTACTTTATACAGTTAATAAAGTATTTGTTTGCGATTCATCGCAAGGATACTTGACTTCTGGGTGGAAGATGCCAACCATCCAAAAGGCCAACCTTTTATAGATGTGCACATAGAATATAGTGAATTTGAACCTCAAAATGGTCAGACAAGTTCAAATCCATTTTTGGCGAAGATGGCACCTAGATTATTTGCATGGTCTAATTCACAATGCAGCGTTTGAATATGTTGTACCAGAGCCATCTAAATATATGTGTATTTGAGACAGTTCTGGTTGTATTCGTTATTGTTCATAAAGCACCATTTGTTGGCCAATTGCACGAACAGTTAAGGTTTATCCTCGCAGGGGAAATCTATAAAGAACACCTCAAAAGTTACTCTTTATTATCGTTACACTTAGTCGTCAAACATTAGCAGGCTCTTCGTCATTCGGAATGGTAACGATTGGGACTCTTATGATTTCAAACCGTCGAAGATACTTAGAAATCGTTTTCAGACAAACACCAAGTGAGGTTTGTATGATTTTCGCTTCCATTTTTTGCTCTAGGTAGAGCTACCCTACTGCATATTTTCGAAAACCTTAAAACTACTTTTGCTGTGATTTGTACTGAATCTAGTTTAAGTGCCTTGCGAACTATTTCTTACTTCTTTTAGAGTATAGTTCAACAAACTCACCATTCACTTTTTCTCATGATGATATAACTTTCAAGTCACACCTCTATCTGATACCGTGCTTACGCTTATGATGTTGATGCTGCTAATCAGTATAATCAGTATAGTAAATGTAAGCGAGCCAAAGTTGAGTGTAATGTAGATTAAAAGCGTCTGTGCTTTAAAATTACGTCCTTTTAAGAGAAATACGGTTATTTTCACAAAACGGTTCCCAAATGGTGATACTGGCTGGCATGTCAAAATAGCACATACCACAGCTACTACATACTTCCTCTTCTACAGTGCCATCAAAAACTGCACAATGCTTCAATGTGCTAATCGACTCACATGATTCTTAAGTGGTTGATACGCATAGGTGTGGTTTGAAGACACAAGGGAGCTACATTATGTGCAGAAATGTATGATAATTTAACTGATTTTATAAATAGTTGTCCAAATGGTGTTGATGGAGTTCATACTGTGGGCCGTAAAGTCATTTTATCATACTTTTTTATAGGTTCTCCACGCAATATATACCAAAATTATTTTAATGGAAAGTCAATCGTACTGATAATCCAGAATGACCAGAAATCATTGAAGATCTTGAAGGTCCCAAAGACGTATTTTCGGTAAAGTATAATTACCCTTATTTAAACTATTGAGTACCAAAATAGTGGTGTACCTCATGCGCATAATAGCATCACTTTGAATAAGGATGATACAATACATGGGGTTGCTGATATTGATAAGATCGTGTGTGCTGAAATATCAGATATACAAGCAAATCCTTATGTATACGAATTTGTGAAGCGTCATATGAATCGTGGAACGTGCGGTCTACTCAATCCGAACTCTATCTAATGGCCACCACACATACGCTTGCAGCACCATATCCTTTTCATGATATGACCAATTTTCCATAACCAATTCAATTGCACTTTTGTGGAATAATGTATGTCCTCGATTACTTCACGAATTCCATATTTAAGGTCTTGAATCAACTGTGGAGCATTGGCATAGACCTTATCTTGCTCTTAAGGAAAAAGTCTTAAGTTGTTGAATCACAATATCTAGGTGGCAAATTGTGATCTTCTCTTCGAGAAATAACACAGTCAGAAAACTTTTCAGTGTCCACATCAACATTTTACAATTCCGGCCATAAAAAATCATTAATAATAGCTCGGTAGCGCAGTCCATGTACCAGAACTCTTGAACTAACCTCATTTTTGAAAAATGCAAGGTCCAATCACACCACCAGCCCCAAAACTGAACAAAACAGTGACACATTGAGAATTGCGGGTCTTTTCAACAATAATTCTTGGATTTTTCGAGATCCAATGCAATAATGGTATCCAGATGGTTTTGATGCATTTGAAGGACCCAATCAGCAAAGATACTACGTTTATGGTGATAGATCGGATTGAGTTTTAACTGAACTTTTAAAACCTTAATGAAACATACGGTGCAATCTACTTTGTAAAATGCCAAACTCCAAAGATCGACGACGAATCGACAAACATGGGTTTTCTTCAACACCTCGGGCTAAAGCAGTAATATTCTCAGTTTAACTTGAGCGACGCACACGATTTCGATTCCTTACATCACCAACTTGTTCTAACAGCTCACTTTTCCACCGGTTTCGCTATTGCTGGTTGATAAGGTGCTACACGAGGGATAATAAGAGCTTTAGTTTTGCGAACTGTGACGAGCTTTTGTTTTGCAAAACTTTCACCATTTTTGAAGTGAATTGTAACAATTTTAATTCATTGAAGGGTTGAGTCGCGAAGCCTCACTATATATTGGGTTGGCAACTAGGTAATTGCGGATTTTTTTTAGAAAATCAAAGATAATTTTTCCATGGAACCAAATAACTTTATTCTGGTATTGCCAATTTGGATCAATGGCCTTTTGCCATCTTTCAGGCAGCATCATAATCCCACGTTCATAAGACTTCTGGTTTTTATTAGCAAAACACTGAATCAGGTACGATTTGACATCATCATTATTATATATTGAAATTTTTACCATTCAAGGAGTTTTGTAAAGATCGAAACAAAAAGTAATCAGATGGTGTAAGGTCAGGACTAAATGGTGGATGTGGCAAAACATCCCAATCAATCTCCAATAATTTTTGCGTAGTGACCAAAGATGTGTGTGGCCTTGCATTGTCATGATGGAATACAACACCGTTTCGATTTGTCAATTCGGGCAGCTTTTCTTCAACTGCATTATTTAATTTCGTCAGTTGTCCAATGTATAGACATCAGAATTGATCGTTCGTTTTTGAACATAGCTAAGTTGTTTTGAGTGATTTTCAATGCATGTATGTAATATATGAATCTTATCTGCAATCCCACGTGTTGTAATGTGACGATCCGAATCAATTATTGCTTTGATTAGGTTGTCATCAACTTCAAGAGGCGACCAGAGCTTTTTTCATCTTTGAGTGAAAAATCACCAGAATGAAATTTGGTAAACCAATTTTGACACTGCCGTTCTTTTAAGGCTTCGTTACCATAAACAGCATAGGTATAATTTTTTGTGATGCGTTTTTCCCTTTGCGGAAATAAAAAAGCAAAACATGACGAAAATGTTCCTTTTGATTTTCCATTTTTGAACGAACGCCAAACGATAACTACGCAACCGATCAAAAAACATTTTTTACAGATTGACAACGGAATTGCCAACTGTCAAATATCAACATGTGCTTTACATTTAAACTACGTCTGCAAATCTTAAAATTCAACTGAAGCCATCTATGAGTGAAATCCGCAATTACTTAGTTGCCAACCTTATATATATATATATATATATATATATATATATATATATATATATATATATATATATATATATATAAATATATATAAATATATAAATATATAAATATATATATATATATATATATATATATATATATATATATATATATATATATATATATATATATATATATATATATATATATATATATATATATATATTCATATATATATTTATATATATATATATATATATATATATATATATATATATATATATATATATATATATATATATATATATATAAATATATATATATATATATAAATATATATATATATATATATATATATATATATATATATATATATATATATATATATATATATATATATATACATACTATCCTATTCATATATATTTGTGCAGTATACATTTTTATTGCAACGCCACACAAACTTCTTTAAAATTGATATAAATAATAATAATAATAGATCAGTTATATTTTAATTCAGAATAGACAAACACACATCAAACAACAAATCCATATGACGTATTTCCTCATTTTGACTTCGGATCTTCTGTGATCCGCCCGAGCATAGAGTCGATTAAATTTTTTAAAAAATCTATTGGCTCTATCCATTATGGCGTTCCAATTGGCTTATATAGTCCTTCCAACAACACAAGGTATTTGTCTTTATGTACGACCACATATTCTCAATCACATTAAGACCCGGGCATTCTAATAAAGGTTGGTCCAAATCTTTTAAAAATTTTAGTACCATTTGGCTTTTATGGATAGGAGCATTATCCTGTTGCAGCATAAAATGTTCTCCAATTAATTTGCATCCAGCCACTAACGCCACATGATTTAGAAGATTCATAGAACGGCTTTTACCATAACTTTCTCTCTTAACAAAGTAATCTGAACAACACTGTCATACGATACGCATTCCCATATCATTAAGTGGCCTCTACCAGAATAACGCGGTGGTGCGACGACTGAACGTTTAAGCTTCTCTGAAAGTTTCAAATAAAATTAATGTCTTCCCCATCAAGAGAAAAAAATGATCCGTCCATCCATTAAATATTCCTCCAAAACTCAAACGGCTTGTTAGTATGCTTCCTTTGCAAATTTTAATCTTTTTAATTTATTTACTGTTTTGAGTGGTGGATTTTTTAATATTCTCTCTCCTCCCTTAATCTTCTTTGTACTGTTGGTTGGAGTACAAGTTTATTTATTGAAAAATTTAGTAACTCTTGTAAACTGTTTTGCGTCGTTGCTGGATTGATTTTCACAGATCTTACAATTGTCACCTTTGAATAGCCGCCTCAGAACCCGGATCTTAATGTGATTTAGAATATATGGGCGTACTCAGAATGATATATTCCTTGTGTTGTTGGAAGGACTGAATAAGCCACTTGGAACGCCTGAAAGGACTGAATAAGCCAATTGGAATAAATGGGTGGAGCACCGTGCCAATAGATTTTTAATCGACTCTATACCCAGACGTCTCACAGAAGATCCGAAGTCATAATGAGGAAATACGTCATATGGATTTGTTGTTTGATGTGTGTTTGTCTATTCTGAATTAAACTATAACTGATTTAATTATTATTATTATTTATATCAATTTTAAAGAAGTTTGTGTGGCGTTGCAATAAAAATGTATACTGCACAAATATATATGAATAGGATAGTATGTATATATATATATATATATATATATATATATATATATATATATATATATATATATACATATATATATATATATATATATATATATATATATATATATATATATATATATATATATATATATATATATATATATATATATATATATATATATATATATATATATATATATGATGCTGATTCATGGTTTTCTCTTATGTCTCAAATTAAGGATTGTTCAATCGACGTTATCTCATTCTAAGGAAAATATTTATGAAAATCTAAAACTTTTATTTGTATATAGTTAGATGACAGTATCTAGGCTCGTACGTACGAGTGTGTGTATGTGTATATATATCATGTATGTATATATATGATTAAACAAAATAAAAATCTAAATTGAGTTTTGCTTCTCGTTTCATTCTCATAAAATAATTAAAAATCCAATTAAAGTTATCACAGACACAGAAACCCAAGATATGTATAAATTTGCAATCTAATAACCTGATAAAAATCCAAAAATGAGACCAAATCTGCACGTCAAGACAAATACGATTAAGAATAAGAATAAGAAGAAGAAGTTAAATTTAATATTCAAATTAACTCGATGATAAATATCTTATTTAATGCTATATCCAGTCATGTACTTGTGTATTATCCTCATTTAATCATAATCTTCCTATATTAAAAAAAACATACTTTGACGTAATATGTGCGGTTATAAAAAGCCATATGTGAGCTTGGTACGTTCATATTATGTATGAGATAATGTGCTGAGACAAACACGGGTATTGATAAATTACAAATTTTTTTTCCTTATACCAGCTCAGACGTTTATTATTCGAGAGTAGGAAGCAAAAAAAAATTATATACACTGTAGCTAACTCTGTATATTATATACATAAGCATTTGATATGTATAAGAAGCATATATAATACAAAAGAATTTGAAAAGAATTTCTTATTCCATCCCACCATGTACTATATATACGTACAGAAACATAAAAGCTTTTTTCTATGAAATCGTTGAAATTCTTGAGAAAACAGTTAAATGACTTTTCAATGAATTCTGTAAATACATTTTAATGTTATTTTGTTCAAGATAATATTAAATTTATGATTTTTATTTAAAATCTATTGTTGACATTACATGCGAATAAAAAATGTTCGGTATATTTGCTTATGACATCTTTTTATATTACAACAACAATAATCTTATTTATATGTTTACGTTCTAAAATCATAGACTCATGTATATACATATATAATGATGCTGAGTGTCCGAACAAATAAATCACAAGTGATAATTTAGACGAGTAAATGTGGCATATTTAACACGTGCCTTTATTCACTATTCAGTTGTCTATTTTTTCTACGTTTAGATTGAGATCCCCAGGGACGTGTCATATCGTCTTACGAGAACACAATTATATATGTCGCACATGTTATGTATACACTGTATGTTGTGTTTCTGGTTGGCATCGTACAAAAAAATGCGTGTCGAACAATAATGTTGAAATCATTTTTTTGCGGTTAAAAGCTTGATGGTATATTAAAGCTCATTAAATTGAGATAACTGTGTGTGATTCAATTTATTTGACTCAATTAATGGAGGTGAGATTGATGAAATAATATTATCGGGTGGGATGGGTTTGATATTCAAATGGCTAGAAATTGTTGTGGGAAGTTGATAAACTGTAAAAGCTTGAGATGCCCTCCTTGTATTTTTAGAGCTTTCTAGAAAACTCTTTCAGCATAACTAGGAAGTTAGTTGCTATAGTTAGTACATTGTGTAATGTTTCAAAAATTAAAGTTGTATTTTTTGGAGTACAATTTCTACACGTTACAAACTGCAAGCTTTTATTAAAGTATGTAGAATTTTGAGACCACAATATGAATATTTTACCTTCTAAAATAGACTATAGAATATTTTGAATTGTTTATTATCCAAATTGGATTGTGCTTTTAGAGTTGTTGCCATTAACCAGAATAAAAGATCTCGCACCAAAAGCGATGTGTTTTAATAACGATTCGATCTTTCATATTAAAAGCTTTGAGGCTATGCTAACCACAGATTTTTGGTTAATGGATATTGATGCCATCCAATATCCAATAAATTTCTATTTAAATCGAGTTGTATAAAATATGCCATTTGATTTAGAAAGCAGTTTGCTCAAAAACCAAAAAGCTTCAAAGCTCATGCTGCACTATGCTATGCAAAAATAGATTTATAGAATTTTCAGAGTATATTACCAACCAAATAGAAAGAAATTGAATAATAGTGTTGATTAAGCTCAGTAGTTCTTTTCATAGTAAGGTAGGATCTAATGATCGAGGAATCTGAAACAATACAACCCAGAAGTAAGCTAAAGGTACGTCATTTGCTAAAGGAACAAGTTCAAATTCCAGTACAGAAAGTAATTGAAACTACCCCGAACGTTCTGGTTTTAAATGCTGAGGATGATAAATTTGTGAAAAAGCTCTAGATTAGGAAAACACAAAGAGTTTCATATTCTACAATCAAAAATGGATAAAACCCATAGATTGCCAATTGATATCGCCATTCATTAATTAGCATTGACACGTTGAAGCAGAAGTCTGGTCACGAGATTCTTAATATAGCAAATATAAGACAAAGTGGTACAAAAAGCTATTGTGAGTTTTCAAAGTATTAGCTTCGGCTACATGAAATGAACAAGGACATCAATAGATTTATAAATTTTGAAAGTCGCATTAAGAAAAGCCACATATCAAACTTGAATTGATCTAACGTAATACTTTTCAAATCATACTGAAAAATTAAACTAAGATGTATGAAATGAACTGGAGAACGTTTAAGATATAAATTTGCGAAGAAAAAATGGGGTGCCAAAATCGACTGCGTGCGTTCTTATGAGAATCATCCATCAAAGTAAAGAAGTTACAGTATATGCAAAGAACTTCAAAGACAATATTTCTCTGCTTTTATCTCAAAGATTCTATTAAAGTCCCATCTTTGGATGGAAATCATCCAATAAAATCCATACAACAGATGATTCGAAACACAATGAACAATTATCTACAACAAGATCGTCAGTGCATTGCCAAAAAGTTAAAAGTTTTCTGCTGGAACCAAATATTGCCGTCAAACTAATATTCTAACTTCATAATACATCATTAATGTTTTTTGAAAATACCGAAGAATAGTGACTACAACATAAATCATCTAGATGGAACAGCACATACTGGGACTCAGTTCAAGCAATTCGTTCAAGCAAACTACTGTTACAATAGAAAATTGGCATAATTATATTTAGGTTTTTGCTTGAGAGCATGAGATACGATCAACATTAATGACAAAGAGGTTACGAGCTTTTAAAATAAATAACCAACAAATAGCCTCAATCGTGCCTCGACAAGACTTACCTTCTTGCCTACAAAAAATCTGGATTTCTAAAGTAATTTCAAGTAATTATATTTAAGCAGCTTCCCGTCTGAACCACTCAACAAATATCAGTTGGTAAGAAGTCCACATTAGAAATAAAGGGTAAGAAACGGCTGAAAGATGTTCAAATGCTTTTAAAAAATAAGGTTATTAAAAATAATAAAATCGAGAAACGAATACCAACTCGATCGCCAAGCGGCATTAAAACGAAGCTTTTGAAAAAACTTGCAAATAAGCATTTTGTTAACGACATGATTTCATCAGAATTTTAACTTCGTACCTAAGGAATAGTTTTTTTGGTTTAAAAAAGCAGGATGAATACGCAGAGTTGTGACCAACCAAATCTGGTATTCCACAGGGTAGTGTACTTGGCCCCATAATATATCTGCTGATGACCGCAAATATTACAAAACAATTAATCAAGTAAACAAAGCAGATAAATTTTTCAGAATCACATTTAGACGATCCAAAAGTGTCAAATTGAATCTACCAATCTAATGTTAAAAATGCATAGAGGCTAATATTCATAAATGTATAATCGGGATTGTCGCCAGTTAAGAGAATTTCTCATCACGCCCCGTTGACCAAAAATTAACTTGCACTGGATGGCATAAAAAGCGATTGTGTGTAAAAACATCCATTAGGCTGACTACCTATGTGCACCAATAAGTTAAAATATCCATCTTGGCAAACGTTCTGCATGGGCAGAATTGGAATCAACTTTGTAGATAATAATTCGTCTTTGGATGATAACAACTGTGAGCTAAAGCAGTTATTAAAATTAGTAAAATGCCTGTTCCAGATGAGTCTATAGATGAGGACTATAAACGTCACCCCGAAACATAGGCTAAACCATTCAAAATTATATAAATGTCCAATAAATCAAAAAGTTTCATTTCGTCCTTTACTCTCAATCATATTGATTAAATAAAAAATTAGGTCCAACATTTCCAGGTTAAACAAAAACTTGTTTCAATAAAAACGTTGGAAATAATCCCAAAATAAATTGAAATCCTCCCATCATCGAATTGCCAAGGAAAAACAGACGGTTTTCCCTTCTTTGTTTGATTTTCGTTCGGTTTATTTTCTTCGGCGCTTTCGTCTCTTCGTTCAACACCATATACTGCTTATAAAGTGGTGCGTAGGGGAATGGGGGTATATTGCGTATATTTACAGAATATACTCTAATCAGCATTAGGAAAATATTAGATTAAAATTTATTTGAACTTTGAATACCCATACATATTTTATTGAAAATCCATGAATTTTCTTTTCTTTCTATTTTTTGCTTGCTACCAGTTCCTCGAGTTTGTTAGATTTCTTATTTTGTTAGCCTTCCCAATGTTAATACTTTTGTTTTCCTTTAAAATACGTTCGATATGTTTTTTGTATTTACAGTGTTTTGTAAGCCGATTATGTTTTGTGGTTTTGTTATACACACACCCACAGACACATACAACCCGCAAAACGAGAAAATCTCTAGGAAAATGAAAAGATTAGAGAATTTAGAAGAATGAAACGGCTTGAAAATAATATCGGTGTTTGGTTCGATTTTTGCTCCTATATAAATGTACTTATATATAATACCAAAATAAATACGCCGAAAGTACTCCAACCCACCCCACCACAGACACACACACACACACGTGATTTATACAAGATACCGATTATCTAGGATTTTGGTTCCGATTTCGAATATAAAATTCAATTTGCATATTTAAATTGATTTTACGGTTGATCGGATAGACGCGTGTGGTCATGGTTAAACTCAGAACGACTCAATTTAAGAAAAAATAACAAAAACACAAGAAAAGGCAAATCAAATCATTACGAATGGTCAGTTTTCTATTAGATATACATGAAGTCAGAATCAATGTAAATCATCTATATATCATCTAATTCTTTGTATATGAGCATGTTCCTTCAAGTAAAAAATTTAACATAACTTATCTGGAAAAGTTATTTATAATCCTTATATAATTTAGAATAATTTTTGTGTTTTCCAACATAGAAATAAATTTCAAATATAAAACTTTATTTAAATATACATAAAATACAATTATTTTTCCGCTTGACCACATTTTATATAACATGTCTTGAGAGGGTGTAGTAATTTATGACTGTGTGCATGTATGTGTAGACATATGATTTACTACAAGTATAATGATGGATGTTTGAATACGTATAAAATATATTTGTAGTAGATCTGACCTTATTTGGGTAACCCCGAGAGCTTTTGAAACCAACTACACGTTTGAGCTTTTAAGTCCCGAAACAATTCACAAATTATAAACTATTTAGAATTTCAAGTTCCATCCACCTTTGTACATGGTGAAAATACACTAATAATTTCCATGAGTACACTGTAAAGCACTATTACGTTCGATATCATATAAATAGGACCTTTTCAACACGATAGAATATATTACGAAATAGTAAACCGAAATTGAGTAGGAATATTTAAGCTAGACATTTAAGAATATTAAGGTTAAATTTTTACAGACAAATAATTTAAATTTACTGCAAGTCCTGACAATTACCTGACTTTTCTCAAAAAATGAATTTTTGGGATTAAACCGAAAAAATTCGTTTGAAAAAATATGTTTTGAATATTGTTGTTAAAACTTAAAATCGAAAAAGCAAAACATGAAATTTTTATTACAAAAAAAAAAATTTTTCCGCAAAAAATTTTTTTCTTATAAAAACTTCAAAACCCGTAAAATAAGTACCTTTCAGTTTTGGAACAAACAAGTTTTTTGGAAAGTCTTGAAATTTAATAAAACCTTCGTTTTGAAGCTCATGTAGCTGCGTTTGACCCAATCTATATAACGTTTAACTTCAAGACAAATTTTCATGAGAACACTATAAAGCACAATTAAGCTCGGTATCTCGGATTTTGATACAATTTTTCTTCTTTGCAGAAACGAGTTTAAATAAAACTCTTAAACTAATGCTTTATATTACCAATTTAAAGTGAATTCAGATAAATCCATGAACTTAAAATGCAGAAATTAAGATTCGACCCATTTTTTATGTATGTATTATAAACTACCATGAAGCATCACAATATGTAAACGTAAATCGGACCTATTCGATTCGATAGAATATATTGCAACATTTACAGTGAACTGATAATGGAAGGAATAGTTTACTCTTAACTTGATGGTGGAAGGTAAACTTATAAATAGATAAAGCAAGACACTGAAAAATAATTAAGTAAAAAGCTTTCAGCTAAAAACTAGGAGCATATGGATGATACTTCCCTTTAATGTTCTCGCAGAAGGATTCTTTACTTAGTTTTATTAAATATTAAGTTAATTGAAATGATGACGTTCTGATTAGTTCTAACTTTTAGTCCTGACTCAAAAATTCAAGTTATAAATATAAACCGTTTGAAAAAATATTTTTTGAATATTTTTGTTAAAACTTTAAATCGAAAAAAACGAGAAAAAATATAAAAATTTTATAATGAAAAATTTTTTTTCCGGAAAAAAATTTTTTCTTATACAAATTTCAAAAATCGTAATATAAAAGTCCTATTTGGAAAAGAAACAATTTGTTTTGAAAAAGTCTTGAAATTGAGAAAAAAAATTTTACAAAACTTTTATTTAAAATTATTTTTACATTAAAATTTAATGCTAGTCCTATAAAAAAATTTTTGAATACCTTAAGTTAAAATATTTTTTCAATTTTGTCGTTAAAACTTAAAATCGTAAAACCCAATAAAAGAACATAAAAATTTTTTTATATGAAAAATTTTTTTCTTCAAAAATTTTTTTTCTTATAAAAACTTTCAAAATTGCAATATTGCAAATTGCATAAGTTTTTAGAAAAAGACTTGAAATTGAAAAAAATAAATTTTTCATTTTAAAATTAATTTTTACATTACAATTTAATGCAAGTTCTGAAACTACCTGACATCTAACAAATTAATTCATAAAATTAAACCGAATAAATTAGTTTAAAAAAAATATTTTTTTGAATGTTGTCGTTTAAACTAAAACTAAGAACAAAAACGATAAAAGAATATGAAATTTTTTTTATTTTAAATTTTTTTCCGGAAACTTTCAAAAATAATAAAATTGTCAAAACATTTATGTTTTGGAAAAAACAGGGTTTTTAAAACCGATTTGAAATTAAAACAAATAAATTGTTTAACTAAAACTATTAATACAGATATTTTTCAGTATAAAAAATTTATTTCAATGTAAAAAATTCAGAAATATAACGGTTTATTTTGTTTAATGTAAGTTTCTTTTTTAAATATAAAACAAAAGAAGTTTATCACCTGAAAAAAATGAATCTACTTGAAAAAAATTTATCAATAAAATTTTTCTCTGAGGATGACTTGTAGACGTGCTAAAGATTACCTCTCATATAAATAATTATGACGAACTGGTTCCAAACATTCGATTAATCGTGATACAAACTTGGTGATCATTGGACAAAAATAAGTCAAACAAATATTTAGCATTGTAGTCACACAGTTGAGATAAAATATAATTAGCTAATTGCGAAAATAGAAACAAATTTGTCTCCGTTTAATAAAATTCGTTTAGAGTTTAAAATCAAAACTTTTTGAAAGATTGAAATTGTGACGTTTTGATTAGATTATATATTGCTTTCTTATTTAAGCTGAATTATATTAAAAAAATATATGAATTATAATGTTTAATCAAATAAATTCGTTTAAGAAAGTTTTGCCAGTGAAAAAATATATTTTTAATGTGTATTGTCAAACAAAGCCAACGAGAAAACTTTTTTAGATAAAATTTTATTCGGACATAAAATCAAAATTTTCCTTATAAAAATTTCAGATCGCAAAATAAGTAAATATCTCTGAAAAACAGTTTTTTTTTAAAAAAATAATCTTGCGTTTGAAAAAAACTACATTTTTCATATTGAAAGTTTTTTTCATTAAAAAAAATTTTCAAGGACAATTAAACGTGCAGACATAAATTTTTCTTAGTATAATAATGTACTTATGTTAACGCCCGATTAAAACACGCGCGAGGGATTAGTCCAATCATTGGTCGTAAAAATTAAATTCGTGTAGAAAGAAAACAAACACATGAAAATTTTTTTTTTATATAAAATTTCTTTGATGTTTAAAAAGTTTGTGGTTACCATTATGGTTTGTAAAAAAAAGAATTTATTTAAGTAATTTATTTTGTTTCAAAGCAAAACTTTTCACATGAAAATTAATTTTCAGATCATTATTAGATTAAAAAAATTTCAGTGATAAAACAAATGACAATTTTTTTGAGATAAAATAATTTTGTTGGTAAACAATCTTTGCCTTTAAAAATATTTTTTAGTTAAAATAAGATTCGACTTAAAAATTTTGGGCCTAAATTATTTACAACGTGAAAAAAACTTACCTATTTGAATAAAAATCTTATTCTTTTTAATACCATGATTTTATATGTATACTTGATTAAGTGTGTTTATGATAACATCTGATGTATAAGTACACGAGTGAAAAACCAGTTTCAAACACTAAACGTTAACATGGTGTGTATTAGGTGTAACTTACATGGTGATCATAATAATATGACAGGGAAATGAACTAAAACTTTTAAATGTGAATGCATTTTATTTTAAGTCAAAGTTTTGATCAAACGATGGAACAGTTTCAAGGCAAGGTTAAGTTTATATGTCAGCAATATACTCGGTGTTGTAAGATTTTATATACAGTGCCAAAAGCATATTTTTGAATTTGAGAAGAGTTCCTTCGTCCTTATCCGCATGAAATAACTATTAAGGTACAAATAACCTGTATGGCAGTACAAATAACCTGTACTTTCCTCTGATCCGTGTATAATTTATCCCCACTAGTTGCTGTTTACTATTTTCAGAGCACACAGATCGTAAATAAAAAAAATTGGTTTTACTAGGGTTCACATCACTGCTTTTTCTATTTTTTACTTTTTCAATCATTCAATTTATATCAAATCAATTTGTTTAAACATCCCGCGTCTCAAAAAATCACTTGCGTTAAATCACCAGGGGAACGACATGCGAGCAACGAGCAAGAAAATAAATAAATGTCAACATAACGCAATCATGCAGAATTTCCAAGGAACGCACACAATACACCAATGTTAACGTTAAAGATGTCGCTCGTTATAGGCACAAATTTATCAATTATTTTGTACAGTAAATAAACGGAAAATTAAAAGCTGATCAAGGTGCTTATTCATTAAAATGTAATTAATTTGTGAAATCTCGAAAATATAATTTATCATTCGTGGAAATTAGGTTCGACATTGACCTTCGCACTGTATACCGATTGTATTCCGCACAATATAGATTGCGTGTCAAAATAGACAATACATAGCTATACGAAGCTTTATTCATCGTAATTGAAAACTTTTACCAATCCATAACAATTCAACCGTTAAATGATGTTATACGTGTGTGTGTGTCTGTGCGCGATGGAAAAATCGAAAAATCAAATTTTCAGTACAAAATACAATTTCATGTGAATAAAATATATATTTTCGATATAAAACATGAATCATAATGATAACATTAGTAACAATATTACATTTTGATAAGACGAATGATAGAATATTTTTCATCTTTTTGGGTTTTCTTCTCGTTTCGCATATTTTCCATTTTTTGGTGTATTGCGACAATGTTACTTGTAATTCACATTGTGCTATAGTCTATATATATACGGGAATGGAGATAGCAGTACAGTAAAATAATACATTCTTTTATCAAAGTGATTTTAAATAATAACTCAAATAAGAATTATGTATATATACACATACATACATAAATACATATAAAATCAAGAATATGAAAATGTGAGCATAATAATATTTGTCGCCATGAACGAGCGAGATTCATCAAAATAGAATAATTTTATAAAGTATTGCTTGGAAATACTTGGCATGTCATAAAATGCCTTTTATTACGCTTGTGCGTATATATTAATAGGGGATCTGTTCGATTCATGGAAATATAAGGCGGTTGTTTGGGTTGGTATCCAGGAAATAGGGGCTTTTGGACTGACTTACTAGGTCACTGTAAGTGAATTTAAATGAAGAATAGAAGAATAGTTATCGAATAGAATAATAGAACATATATATATATATATATATATATATATATATATATATATATATATATATATATATATATACATATATATATATATATATATATATATATATATATATATATATATATATATATATATATATAGTAGATCTGCACCTGGTCCGTTTGGTGAAGCTTTATTATATCATAGGCAACCATTTTGAAGGTTTCAGATACTATTATTTCGAATTTCATGATTATCCAACTATTTTTTAAATACAACTAATTGCTTACTATAATAGAATGGTTTCAAATAGTTTTCTGGCTAGCGCTAGTCTACGGATTCACGCAGTCTAGTTGCGAATTTATCTCATATCTGTAATTGCAGGTCAATTTGTACATTCATATGTAAGAATGTTTAGAATTTTGTGGTACCCGCACTTTGTCAATTATTCCATCCGTCTAATATGGAATAACGGGTTTGTGTTTGTCGAAAATTCTCATCAAAGACTTTTGTTGCCATTTAAATGTTTCAGTGAATTTTACATTCATCCCAGGCAATAATGTGACAGTTATTCAGTACATGCTTGACTTTTTATTGATGTTATTTATATTTTATGGTAGCTATAAGCGTTTGTGGTGGGTGAGTGGAAGAGACAGATAAAACGACAATATCTTCATGGAAGTCAAGCAACATTCTCTATGGTTAATTCAACTTTGGGTGATCGCTTGGGAAAAGCTAGATGGAAACGAGAAACACAAAAAGAGATGGAACGAATCCTTCCCCCGGGATGACAGCACGCCTTATCTAGCAGCCCTGGGGACTGACTAGGATTCAATGGGACTAATCATCCATTGATCTGAAATCGAAATGATTACAGAAACGGAAACTAGTAGAATAAATAATGACTCAAACCGGCAAACAACAATCGACCCTTGACTATCGTACACGGACAGAAATCGGAACATGGAATATAAGAACTCTGACTGAAACATCAAGATTAGCGCAATTGGAGCAAGAAATGAGACCGTTGCAAAATCGAAATTCTAGGTCTATGTGAAGTAAGATCTGGAAGAACAGTGGTGAAATGACTACGAGCAAGCGAAATTTCCTAATATATACTCTGGCCGAGACGACACACATGAGCAAGGTGTAGGCATAACCAGTGAACAGCAGAATAATCATGGCAAGGTTTTAATCAAAAATAAGAAACATTACAATCATACAATACTTCAACAGAAGATGCAGATAAGATTACGAAAGATGAATTCTACGAACAACTCACCGAAATGATGTGAAAATAATTCAAGGAGATTTTAATGCAAAAATTGGTACGAATAATTCCGAGTTGGCAACCATCATGGGAACAAACGCGCTGAGCTTTGTGAAAAATAATAGTGAAAGACTCATCGACTTTTGTACCACAAACCAGCTATTCATAGGTGGTAGCAAATTTTCGCACAAAGATATCCACATATACTCATGGACCACACTGCATGGCAGAACAAAAAACCAAATAGACCACGTGATGGTTAACAAGAAATTCCTTTCATCGTTTCAAAACGTAAGATCAATGAGGGGTGCGGACATCCATAGCGATCATCCATATTGGTAATAATATAACAATTCAAAATCAAACCAGTCGCCATAAGACATAACAAGTCAAACAGGAGAAAAATCAACACCGAAAGATTAAAGAATAGCGAAACAACCATTGGTGGTGCCACCAATATGGAAAAAATGGGAAAGAATCGAGGAAACATATGCCGAAACAGCTGCTAGCTCGCTTGGATACCAGGATCGCCACCGCAAACCATGGATAACAGACATTACATGGCTGAAAATTGATGAACGGCGAAATCTCAAATTGCAATAAAACCAGCAGAATACGCCAGAAATACTACAACAAATCGAAGATGTAAACGAATTCGTATACCTCGGTTTTACTCTATCAATAACTGGCGGGACAGAAGAAGATATCACCAGGCGAATAAATAAAACCAAAACAACCTTCATCATGCTACACAAAGTCTGGAATATTTCTGTACTCTCTCGAAACATCAAAATACGAATGTTCAACTCATGAGTGAAATCAGTGATTCTAACGGCTGCGAAACATATAGAAACAAACTCGGTAGATCACACACAAGATACAAGTATTCGTCAACAAATGCTTCAGACAAATACTAAGGTGCATTTGGCCTAACAAAATATCCAATACGGAGCTTCATAGGCAGACATATGAAGAGAACATTGAGACTGATATACGAAGGCTTAAATGGAGAGGGATCGGTCATACATTAAAGAAATCACAAGACGATTTAACTCGAACGGCACTGGAATGGAACCCACAAGAAAAGAGAAAAGTATGAAAACCACGTGTAATAAAATCAGTGGCCCCAAACAGAGTTAGATGGGAAATTCTAATAGACGCCCTTTGCCCCTAAAGTGGAGTTACAGGAAATAAGCTTTAGAGTAAAACAAGTGTTCTGCCACCATCAAAAAATATTTTAGGGAGGTCAGATAATACAAGTGCGCTACCTCGGTGTTACCTTGAGATCTAACTCTCGTAAGAAGCAGTGAAATTAAAACGTTTTGCCAGTAGTTTTGTCTATTAGATAAATAATTCAGTATATCATATCACACTTTTATCATTATCCGGTTGTAGCGCTCAATGAATTAAACGCCACAAGTTGAGGGTTAACTATTATTTGCATTTTTTTTTTCTCGATAATTATCGATTGATTGAAGTTTTCGAATGGATGAGATGGATTGGATAACGTGTCGATCGTTAATTGGCCCATCTTAATTTTTTTATCAAATTATGTATTTGGTTGGGGGGGAAAAAAAAAAAACAAAAAACGAGCCTACAGTTGGATAGACGTGTTAGTGAAAAAAACAACTAGGTGTTGTGAAATAAAAATATTATTAGGATTACCATGAGGTAATTTTAACTCTGTAGTTTTTAAAAAAAAAAAAAGTTTAACGACAGACTGGAAAATTTGTCTATAATATATATATAATATAAGATATATAATAATAAAATATCTATTAATGAAAGAAGATAATAATAATATATGAACTATAAATAATAATATTATCTAATAATAATATCGTATATATAATATTTATATTAATAACTGATCGTAGTTTATAATCAGTATTCTTACTATAGTATGGAAGTTTGGAATAGAATACTTAATTAATAGTGCTGAAAAGTGAAAAAAAGAAAAATCGATATTAATCATATAAAATCTGTGTTAACGTTCATAAGATCAATGATAGCGGACATAGTTCTTAATCAGCTGGTTGAATAAAAACAAGAAAAACAGTGCACGAAATAAAAAGTTAACAACACCAAAAATAACAATTCTTCAATCAACATTATAAATTAGTATTTTGGGGTTATTACGTTTTTGAATATTTTCTTCGATAATTTAAGATAAAAAAAAAAAAAACATGACAAATTATTAATTAATATAGTGGTTAACCAATTCTTGATACCATATGATTATCCAGAAAATAACTTTCGGTGTAGCGTTATTTTCTTGAATTAAAGAATTCGTTAGCACCTATATATATACTTGTAGTATAATTACAAATAACATAATGATAGTACTAATATATTTTATCTATTAATTTTTTTTATCATTAATACATTATAAATTATTTGATTCGTTATTCAATCAATCCTTCAAATTTACCCCGGGTTTTGTTTTTGTTTTTTTTTCTCTCTTTGAATTTTTCTTTCATTTTTTTTGTGTAATTTTGTTATGAATTTGGAGTGAAGTTATTGCAGAAGCAGCTTGGTTGAGTGTAATCTAAGGTGAGTATAGTGTGCTTATCATCCATTTGTTTTTGATTCCTTATAATTTTTTGTATACGGTCCTTTCAAGGCCTGGTTATGTTTCGAAAAACCCATCCCAACCCTGAGTCTAGCTGACAAAACAAAAGACCGTTAAGAAACCTCTGACCAGGTAATTCTGTTAACGACCGACGTAAAAAGCGGTACGTTACAGTGGCGCCCAACGTGGGGCCGGAGCTTTACAGCTTTAACATTTTTTTTATTACTCTAATTTTTTTTATTCTTAAAATAACTTTATTTTTTTTTATTTCATTACTGTTTAATTATTTCATTTCAATTTAAATAATTCCTTCTTCCTAACTTGTAAACGAAATTTAATATTGATTCTAACGCATTGTTTCCGTGTTTTCACGTTGATTTCTGTGTTTGATTAATGTTTCAATCTATTATTTCAAGAATTTTATTTATAACTAATAGGTTATATAATTTATTCTTATTCTACTAATTACTGTTTCTCGCTAGAGTATGGTAAGTGTTATTTCCGTGCTACGTTGACTTTAATGCTAACTCACCATAATCTCGCGAAAACATAGGCCTTAAATTACCATCATTTACGCATTGATTTTCTCTAATGTGTTTTTTACATTAGATTATGATTACAGTGTTAGTGTTTGATGTTGGTTAAGTCCTTTAACATTGTTGAAATATCATAAGCGCATTAAGTTCCCACTTCTGTGGTTTTTGAGATACATTGGCGTCTTAAATATTTCAATTATAGAATGTAATTATTTTTTTTTTATCCTCTCCTAAATATTATCAGATAAGCTACACTATAAAGACTCTATTATCAACAAATACTTTAGCATTCATTCAACCAAGCTGCGTTCATGTTATTTGAGTTAAGCATCGTGAAACTTGTTTTTTTTCTTCATTTTTGCGTAAGTTTATTTAGCTTATTAATAATTTTTTTTTCTTGATTTAATAGTGAATCTACAACTTGGCGAATATTTTTTTTTTTGTTTAATTCATTGAATTGCTATATATCTATATATATTTTTTTTTTTTTCTCTTTAATATATTTTTTTTTTGGTACAGGATAGTTTATAAGTTTCTAGTATATTTTTTTTAAGAAAAGAAGGGAATAACTTTCTTTCTACATACTATATTTTTGTTAGTTCTTGATCATTTTATTTAATCACTAATAAACCATCACGATGAATGTCGAGCATTTGCAGTTTGATGAGTTTCAAATAGAGTGTGAGGTTCGTAATTTACAAGGGAATCCGGTTCAATTAGTATCTCATTTAAAATCGCGACTGGTAGAAGAGGTAGAACATTCTGTTCTTATTCCTGTGAAAGCTCACAATGCGGCACGAAAAAGCCCCAAACGAGAAATCGTTCGACTCAAAAATAAAATTAAAACAATCCATATTCTTGTTCAAGGTGTTCTTGATTCTGATCCTCAGGATGGAAAAGTTCAGTCATCTCCGGTAGTAAATAGACTTAAGCATATAGAAGCTAGTTTAAGTCGGTTAAGTTATTCTAAATCAGTAGCGAATGAGATTATAGAACTTAAAGATAAAATTGCAAAATTGGCTGGTATTTTAGAACGGTATATAGGAGAAGCAAGTACATTAGATAATTCGTTAAAAGAACTGAAAGAAATTGAGGTAGGAGATTTCGAGAGCGAAAAATCTTCGCTTTCTGATGAGGAAGATGCTAATGTTACTAAGCCTTCCGTGAGAACTGAAAATACAGGGAAAACCAATCCTACTGTTCTTCATTCACAAGATTTGGCAAACTTATCTACTCCGAATAACTCTCGTTTATCTCAAAGTGTAGATAATTCCGATGATCCTCAAGAAAACCCATCCCAACCCTGAGTCTAGCTGACAAAACAAAAGACCGTTAAGAAACCTCTGACCAGGTAATTCTGTTAACGACCGACGTAAAAAGCGGTACGTTACACGGTCCATGCTAAAAGATACAAGTTTTCTAAATAAATAATTTCCATTAAATTTTTGTACTTCTTCCACCTTAGGAAAACAAAGGAAATGAATATTTTTGGCTCCTTCAGAGCAACATTCCACGTGAATCTCACTATAGTTGAGTGTTATTTTCTGATAACTAGGTCAGTAGTTCGGTATTTTGGTTCAGTTCTAGATACTTAAGTGACAGGTCGGCTAATCCCATACACGCGAACTGATATACATTCAGAAATAGCTATTTTTCATGTAACTCAATGAGGCCTCGAGAGCCATCACCGCCAAAAGGTTTATCACTAAGAGTGCAGTGTGTTAGGCCACCAAGTTTTTAAGAGAGGAACAAATTACAGTTAACAGTTTTAGAAAATTCTACATTTAATGTCATTGAGAGATGGATTCAAAGGTTATAACCGTCATCAGTAATTGGTTTGGTAGTTGGACGTTGGGGTTTTATACTGTATAATATAGACGAATGGTTTGGACAAAACAACAACAAGTCCAAATATTTTAATCAATCAATAATTTTATCTGCAGTTCATATTAAGAACGACCGAATTTGGTTAATAAGTCATCACAATATTCCGTTCTACAAATTCTTGACTAAATTAGATTTTTTTTTATCTCTAATCCGTTTTGGGGCTCAATGCACTCCCTACTTGTTCGCGGCTCGCTTAGTTACGTCCTTACTTTTACGCGACGCCATTACAACCAATTAGAGGACGTACGGCTATTGATCCGATTTTCCAAACCATCTGCACATTGCATAGCTCCAGGCCAGCCTATAGTGCTGGCATGGAAGATGAGTCTAGCCCATGAGTTCTGTACTCCAACAGGGGATCATAGTTGTGTTTATTCACACCACAGATCGCAATCTCATGGTGAAAAATTCCTTTTGCATCCTGCCCCTATTGGGATTCGAACCCGGTACCTCCCGCTCCAACTGTCGCAGCTTTAACTACTGCGCCTCTGGATGGAAATTAGATGTAATTGATTAAGTTATGTCATAAGTTGAAGTCGATAAACGTTTTGGAGTATTGCGAAATAAAACCTATGCGTACTTTGGGTACTTATATGAATTCTACAGTCCCTTAATATTCATTCATGTCACCGTTTGCAAAATGTCCTTAAGATTTAAAATATATTGGACATATCTTTTTTCAGGCTTGCTCGTGTGCTTTTTAGCATTAAGCTGGCTGTAACTTTTTTTTGCTATTAAATTTGAAGAAAGGTAGCTTGCCTACTATATTTTAGATAGAGTTTACCACCATCCCTCACAATTATTGCACCATGCAAGTATAAGTACACAGTCATATTAATGCATGTTCATGTTCAACCTAAGACTCCTTGGAAACTGCTCAAGGGAGCATTGAATGATTCCAGGATGATTTAGCTTATATTTAATAAAGTGCACGGTGATACATGATTTTCGAAAACTGATACTTATAGAATTTTGTTCAATTAAAGCTTTTGAAGATTACCAAAGACCAGATGAATGAGCACAGCGACGTCCATATTGGATAGGTCCATACACCATCCTGAATAGGAGCAACATTATCATTTACTGAATTGCGAAAGGACCACAAACGAAGATGAAAGTATTGCATATTTACCGGTTAGCATCGTCAAGAAGGAAAGTTTGAGCAGATGGTTTTGGAACAAATATGCCTATTTATCAACGCAGTCCACCTCTTAGAAATAAATGGTCGAGTGGTTAGAGTACGCTTTTAAAGTATTTTTTATAAGCGAGTTTCAGTAAGCGAGAGATTTTATCTTGAGAAATCTATACGAGTGACTCAATATAGTAGTCAGCCACTAATATACAGTGTTGCATGGCAACATCTCGAAATATACTGCTTTGAAATTAAGACTAAACTATACATTGACTTTTGCGAGTAGAATTGAAAAACCAGTGGTAAGCAGCTAGTTTTCGATGAGAAATGTTATTTTAACCAGTGAAGTGTTAAAGTGATAAAATTGAAGTGAAGACTAGTGACATAGTTCTATATAAATTGTGAAAGATTAGCCTCTTACACTCACCGCTGATAAGAGGCTAATCTTTCACAATTTATAGAAATTATCGAGTGAAATAAATAAAGTATAATAGCTTGATTCTGATTGTTTTTATTTTAATCTGGGTCTGATGCAACAACTGGTTAACTTTGAATTTGCAGAGTTTTTTTCCATTTTCTCTCATGGTATTTATCACTATGAATGGAATTAACCAACAACACTTAGTGCTGTACTAGCCTATCATGCAACACGAGTATTAAAGAATATGGACGTGCGCCGATGATCTTGATCTAGATAGTAACTACTAATAGTAGGAAGCTGTTACTAAGGGAAACCAGTTTTAAAAGTTGTGACGTACCATGAGCACAGAAGGTAGTGATGTAATCAATTCGAACGTATCACGTAGCTCCAAATTCAATAAGTTACCTGGAATCGTCCATAATACAATATAAGGTTGGGTAGTTGTCATCAGTTTTGAAACCATTTAAATTGGATATATCACTCCTGCAATTTGGTAGATTTCACGCTGCAAAACGATACAACATAAATATCAGCAGAGTGGCCAAACTACTGGAGGTATAACCTTGACTTTAATAAAACACTTCCCAAAGCTAGGCAAAGATTTTATTAGGATGAGATATCTGCTCTTTGGTATATGCACAACATGTTAGTGTCGAGTACCAAAACGTTAGAAGAGATGCAACAAGGACTGACTCAGAATAAAAATTAACAAAACCAAGGCCGAGGTCTTACAACTAGGGCCGAGGTCGCATCGAGATTGCCAGCGACCAGATGAATGGTCACTACGACTTCAATGCAAGTGCTGCAAGAGTTGTTTTCCAAGAAAGACAACTGAAGTGGTTTTACAATCCAAAAAGAACGAAAGAAAGTCACCGAAGCTACAATTCCTTAATTTGGGAATTTCCCATACACCATCATCAAAATTATCAACGTCATCATCTACCGAATTACAAAAAGACGACAAACGAAAATTCAACGGTCGACAAAATAAAAAGTGGTTCGTATCCAATCGTAGACATTGTAATTTGTTCTGTTTTATTCAGTTGTAGTTTCGACGCCTTAAGTGGTAATGACAGCCGCTTGCAGATTGAGAAGTAGTAAAGATATGAGGAAAGAGATATACAACGAGTGACTCAACATAGAAATTTACAACTGACACCACTATACAGTGACGCATGATGAGATCTCGAAATTTACTCAATTGAAATTAAGTCACCCCTACATTAACTGTTGAAAGTATAGAATGGAAAGTTTGAGACTCAAACCGCTAAGTGGCTTATATTTAGTGTATAGTTGTGTCATATAGCCTTCAGCATTGATAATCAGCTAGTTTTTGAGAAGTCTTACTTTAATCAGTGAGGTGTTAAAGTGATAAAATTGAAGTGAAAACTAGTGACGCTAATCTTTCACAATTTATAGAAATTATCGAGGGAAATAAATAAAGATATATATGGCCGAGGATTTGTCTGCTGGAAAACCACTTGGCCACTAAGGCGTGGAAGAGCTTCCAAAATATTTTCTACCTTAATTACAGTCTCAATGCACAACAATTTTTTTTTATTTCCTCTCTTATAATTTGTTAAATAATTCTATTCATTTTTATAATTGTACAAATCAAAATACGTACGTGTAAAACGACTGTCTAGTTTTACGAAAATGGTTATAAATATCCGTCGACTCAAATATCAAACCCATGTCACACACACAATTTATTTACCACACTATATAAATAATATAATATACAGAGAGCCCTGTCGCTCCATGCGAAATGCGAGGATAACATTTTATCTCAAACTCACTGTGGCCTATATTTAATTATAAACATAAAGTGAAAGATTCGGTATGTATGTTCGAGAATCTATATATAACATCGTATACGGCTTACATAGTTAAGCAGTGTACTATATATATAGTAGATCTATCTAATATTCTCCGGTTTGACATGGGTCTGAACGTATGTATGTACATACATACAAACCTAGAAAAATTAATGATTTCAAGAAGTCATTGTGTATGATAATCTCCGACAATACTTTTACCCTCAACCTGATTTTTTTTTTTTTTGACCAAACCTCATAAGAAAACGAAAACTATAACTTATATACAATGTGTATGTTTGCATGTATGTGCCTATGATAAACTAAGAGTCTATTAAAATAAAAACAAATTAAATTTTTTTTTCTTACAAGAATAACATTGAATATGTAAGAAAACTACCCTTTTTATGTTATTTCCACATAATATCTAGGCTATATATGTACGTACAGAATAGAGAGATCCCGCACGTATACGAGTATATATATGGGGTGGAGCAGCAAAGTTATTTTCGCTTCAGTAATATCATCATGATCGTTTTTTAATATTACGAAATAATATTTTCCTCTATTTTCCATTTTATATTTCCGATTTTTCCCGTTACACATTTTCTATTTGTTTTTCTTATTTGTATATGTATATACATGTATACGTCTAAATGTTTGTATACGCGCTTGTGTGTGTGTGTGTATACGAGTTACAATATATATATATACATGTATGAGACACAAGCAAGAAAAAAGTTTTAGGAAAAACCTGTTTACTTAAGGGAGGGAATATAAGGAAAAATGATTGTGAAAATAGAAAATGTTTTTCATTTTTATGTATGTCTATATGTATGTAAGGATATGTTGTTTTAAATTGTTTAATATTTTTCTTGTTACGAAAACTTTTTTTTCAGTTCTTCAGTTTTTCACAATTCCCCGGCACACAGATTTCATTCATACTTGTTTATTTGTTTTTCTTTAGTTAAATATGAAACAGATTTCTGTGTTTAACTAAGCCTCGTTCATCGATCGTTAAATTAGTATACAGACAGAGTTTAACTATAATCTCCAACGACATATACTTGGGTAGTGACCTTCAATTGTTCATATAAAAGCTTCAATGTAAATGTTAAGACTCGTCTTGTTTATTTGTTTTTGTTTTAGGGTTGACATTTTTTCGCATTACAGTTGTCAGATGACAGGTGAGCCGATGTGATCTGAAGATAAACTGAGTTCGTAGATAACTTCATAAAACTGATGTACATCGAATTCAAATGATGAAACCTCACTTGAACATCCAGCCACTGACAGTTTAAAACTCTAGTCGTACGATGCAGCATGCTGCAGCCACGATTAAATATATCAAAATTAACCAGTCACTTCCCTCACAAGTAAATTATAATGGAAAAAATCGAACGGATTTTGTGAATTTGGATAGGCCACTAATTCAAAGAAACACAAAGATATCGCCCTTAATTATCCAACAGACGGTTATAATTTTTGATGAAGATCTAATAGGAAAGACTGATCTTTTCAAAAAACGATATTAATTTGAGAAAAATCAAGAGAAGCAGTTACTATGCTAAGCGTCTAAATTATTTCCAGAAAAAATATCACTTTTTGGAAGTAATAGCACACAGTATTTATATAATGTTGATGAGACAGGTACCATGAAGGGCCTTCATTTTGAAAGTGAAAAACTCAGCTTCAGGTTTCAAAGCAACCAAAGATCGTTTATTCAGATAAATGATACCGGAAATCATATTGTTCCTTTTTCTCCTAGCAGGGATTCAAACCAATCTTCGGTTCGATCACTAGATTGTGAATAATTAAAACCACTTGCTTGTTTTTCACTATAAGTTTTATTAATAGTCACTACAATTCACTACTGAAGTTGAAAGTATCGGAGCTGAAGAACGAACTGAACGCACGAGTTTTCCCTACTGTGGGTAGCAAAGCAGAATTACAGGAGCGGCTACAACAAGCTTTGCTGGAACAAAAAATCGATTCAGACTAGTATGAATTTATTACTGGAGTACCTAATGCGGAGGATCCTATGGAAGGGGCAACAAATGCCGGAGTAACCATCGCTCCAGCTAAAATAAATAAACCTACCCAAGCACCTACAAATTTCGATATGGGGCAATTAATGGCACCGATGCAACAAATGGTGAGTGGTTTAGAACTGTGCTAGAAAGGTTGGAAGAACAAGATAATATTCAACGGCATTTTATATCTGAAGTGAGTGAAAAGTTCCGCGAAATGTCCATCTCGTTTAATGCCAAAGTGGATACAGTTAAATAATGTGAAATGAACGAAAAGTTTGAAGCTACTGATGAAAGGATTTTAAAAACTTGAAAAAGAGATGATAGACATTAAAACTAATGGACGTGCTACTCAAATCCTGAAACCAGTCAGTGGAATTAAATTAAAGCCTCCGACATTCAACGAAACAACGTCGTTCCACATTTTAAAATTACAATTTGAAACGACAGCATTAACAAATAATTGGTGTTAGGAAGACCAGGTCGCAGCTGTCATAGTGGCGTTAAAAGGCGGTGTAGCAGATATGTTGCAAATCATTCTTGAATCTGAACGCGGGGACTATAATAGAGTCATGCAGGCCTTGGAAAAAAATATGGTGCTGATCACAAGCGTGAACTATACAGGATGGAGCTCAGAAGGAAGTGGCCATACGAATTGGTATTTCTGTCATGAAGTTTTGATGGCTGATATTGTCGATGAGATGATTTTGGGAGTGGACTTCATGAAGAAGAACAAATTCGTATTGGACATAGGGCATGCTACAATAAACTGTGGAAAAATTAAGCTACAACTACAGTCAAATAACGGTGAGCCAATCGTACGAAGAATTAAAGTGCGACATTCAACGGAAATTCGTGGTGAATTGGAAGATAAGATTACTACAGAGACGATGGAAGTTGTGAAACTCAGTAAGGAAGAGCAGCCAGTACAAAGGATAAGACTACCAAGAAACAGAGTGAAAATCTCGATATAAAATCCGAGGCTTGAGACCTAACAAAGAGCAGTCAGCCTGGCCTCACAACTTGCAACGGAAGAGAGGCTTATCACCAAAACTGCAACCTAGCTGGGAAGGACCATACAAGGTGATTACAAAAATCAATGATGTAATCTACCGAATTAAAGAGGGCTTCCGAGGAAAACCAAAGGTTGTACATTTGAAAAGGTTGGCTCTCTATAGAGGAAGGGAATTGGATCCTGTTCGGGACGAACAGGTTTGAGCGGAGGGTAGTGTAACGGACCCAGGTGACATCTCTGATTGAATAGAACTACTAAATGCTCGTATTTGGAAAACATGAACATGAATCTAATAAATAAATGGAAAATTCTACTATGACCGAGAAGCGGGCAAAATGAGTATAAATACGCGAGTAGAAAGCATAGACTTTCAGTCTGAATTGGGAAAGCGATAAATTAAAATCGGGAAAAACTAATAAAAAGTGAAATAGTGAAATAGTAAAACTAACATTAAAATAAAAGTACTGTGAAAGTGAATTGTGGTAATTTTCAATAAAAGTTAAAGTGAAAAACAAACAAGTGGTTTTAATTATTCACAATCCAGTGATCTAGCCCTGGAGTGGTTTGAATCCCTGCTAGGGGAAAACGTAACAATATTGTTGTTACAGACGTGGTTGACATCTCTGATTGAATAGAATAACTTAATGTTTGCAAAGGAAAATCAGCATGAACGCAGTATTCGGGCGCAATAATAAACAAACGGAAACTTCTACTATGACCTAGAAGCAGGCCAATTATTAAAATTGGAACAGCGTTATAATCGAGAAAAAGCGTAAGAAGTGAAATAAGTGTAATAATAGTAGTTTAAAAGTTAATTGTGATGCGTAATAATAAACGTTAGTGAAAAACAAGTGAGTGATTTTTTTTCACTATCCAGTGATCGAACCTTGGGTTGGTTTGAATCCCAACTAAAGAAAATCGTAAAAATATGTTAAAGTTGCTATTAATTTATCATGAGAAGAACAGGCATTCAAAGGCAACACAAAATGATGAGGATTGGCTGAATAATGATGCTACCATCAACGTACTGGTCCTTGGCAGTGCACCAAGTCATAAATTGTTGAGCCAGAGCTCTATTTTCGATCTCAGATTTAGTCCATTGATTGTTCAAATCAACGAATTTGGGAGGAACTGTAAAATGTTGGACGTGATGGGCAACATAATTTAATGTTGGGAGGTGAATGACTAAGAACAGAATTTTGGCGAGTGCGTTTACGATTTTTCACTTAAAGCAAAAATGTAGAAATACAAATCAAAACCGTCACTATTGCACATGAAGTGATATTGAATAAAGGAGATACTGAAAATGTAACTGAACTCTCACAATGTAGCAACAATGATCATTCTATTGAAGAATTGTTGAAAAGTCGTTAATACCCTCTTAAAGAATCAAGAAACAGCGGGAGGTCAATATGAAACCCCCATGGATTTGGGAAAACCCAAAAAATGTCCATATATCATTCTGGTTATTTTAAAGAAAGCCAAGTAATGGAGCACAATGTCAACTATGTCAAGGAAAACCATGGAGAGACCATGAACACCAACCTCCTCCAACTGCTCATCTAAAACCTCCGACAAGAAGGAGTATAAGACAAATAAACTGAAAAGTTCGAACAGATGTAGGTTCGGACTACGAATTTACGCTTTACGGGTAGTAAAACGCATCATGAACTGAGTTTTTCACATTGCCAGTGTGTCAAAGAGAAATAAACCCACAACGCCATTTGGTTCGTAGGAATTTAATTTAAATGTATAGAAGTCTCATTTATTGATCTATGATTTCCGTTCGTAAATTACTTTTACGATGCTTAAAGTTAGGATAAATCTGGTACCCAATTTTGACATTTTAATTTAAGACTTGACTTTCCTTAAAGGATTTGGTGTCATAAAATTGTTTCATCAACCCTCCACAATTTAAGTACGTTACTGAACTAAATTAGGAATCATCTTCCTAATTAGTATCTACATTTTTGGAGATTTCTTGATTTTAGGAGTGAACATAATAAATTATCAGTGAACCACAACCAAAATCCAGGAAGCCCATGAGAAACCATTAGCATACCACTAAAGTAAGTTAATCCTTGATTACCGATGACATAACAAAATCAAGAACTATATCTGATTATATTATGTTATCTAGCTTAAACGGCCATCATAAATTACTCTAAGGTACGTTAAGAGTTGCGCAATAGGCTAAAACCATGACAGAATTCTCAATAAAATTATGAAACATTAAAACTCTGATTTGAACACAGATAAAATTTATACAGATGACCAGACTAGAGAATATTTCGATGTATAAAAATTTCTTAAATGTAGGATTAAAGATTATATCAAACGAAATTCATTGATGGTGTGACTACACATAATCTCTTTTTATATTGTCTCTTTCCCACTTTGTGATAATTAGACCAATTTTTTTAATGTGTAGTGTAGACATTTGTCCATTATTCTATTCACAAGAAATGTCAAATGACAATATAAATGGCTGTGCAGCACCTCCTTATTGATTTTAATTGTATTTTATTATATCGAAAGAGAGAGAAAAAGAAAGAGAGAATCTTTTATTTATTCTTTCACATACATTTTCTTTTGTAATTATTTTTATTACACATCGAAATATGCACTAGTCTAGTTATCTGTATTAATTTTTCTGTGACTTAAGTAGAAATATAATAACTCAGTTTTTAATTTTAGGGCAGTTGTATGAAAAAATTAGTGAAACGTGTTATTTGAAAGCTGTTAGTGTTTTGGCCTTAGTATCTGTATGCGCACTAATCGGCCATTTGGATCATTCTTACATTCAAGAATTCTATTCAATCACTTGAAACTGGTGAAACTGTTGGTGTCTCAATTCGGAAAATTTGGCCAAAGAAGTGCTATAACATACTACAAAAAATTTCAAGGGTTCTCTATACTATTGCTATCAATATATCAAACGGTTGTCGAAGGCCTAGACGTCAGTGATAGGTTATGTTCTATGAAGTAAATCAATATATATCCTCCCATACACAGGTGCCCATTGAACGGATAATGGTGAAAAGAAACTAATAATAATTCCAAGGGCATCACCACTTTAGCGGCCACAGCTCAATTTATACTCAACGATCGACGACAATTTGCCAATGTCCGAATCATTGAGAATCTTCAAGCTTTTATTTATATGAACCAAATTGCGTTGGGCAATCTGCATATGTACCATTTAATTACAAATTTTTATATATTCTACTTGCTCATCCAGAACGAATGGTGTCCCAACCACATCAATCGTGTACGTGTGTGTGATGCAAAGTTTATCTAGGCCACAATGAAATAAAACAACATGTCCACACCACAATCGATCGATGTTTATCGTTTGTACATAATATATTGTAAAGTTTTTTTTGTTGTATCACTATGCAAACACTAAAATTATGTTAAAAGCTCACCGCTAGTTATAAAACCAAATTATAGTGTTTTTTGTCAACATATGTACGATATTATTTTTTTTATGAGTACGTGAGATATTTCGCGCTACTATAATACCTGTGTGTTTGTTTTACATAGCCAAACGTTTATATATATAAATTATAAATCTCGATTTTTATCTCGCGTGCACACAGTACTCGTATGTATATAATAGTACATCATCCGAATATAAATAAAAAAAAATGTAACATTCGTAATACTATATCGAAGAGATAAAACACTTTAAATCTATACAAATCTATATGAATAAACTACATTACACTTTTAGCTTTTATGTGCACATTCGTATGTTTACATGTTTAAAGTTTAGCGAATACACGATACAGCGACAAAAGTTTAAATCGGATAACAACTATTCGAGAGTACGTAATGAAATTATTGTCTCGTGTGCAGTGTTGCATGACATTTATATGATTATTCGCGTTATTCAGTGCTTATTCGTCAGTTGATATAAAGCTTAGCAGTGTGCTTTAAAAGTTTCCTGTTACACTTTTGAATGCTTTTCATACTTGAAATTTATTATAATTCTGAATAAAAAACTATAAACTTTTTTTAAGATAAGTTTGGCATATTTTTATTTAAAATACTATACATTAAAAGCTCTTTCAATTAAAACTTTTAATCAGTTTAATTAAGTACAGTCGAACAAACTCTGAAACATTCTGAATTTTGTATATTATGCCAGTTGCTAATAAAGGTGATATATAAGGTGTTGAAACTTAATTTTTTATAGTTAAATTCGGCCGCAAACTTTTTAACTTGCTCAAAGCTTTTGTGCTATAATCATAATAAATACCACAACAAAAACTAGCTAATAACTGAAAAGCTTTTATCAAAAAGCTGAAAGGACATAAGCTTTTATAGTTCAATTAACAATATAAAATGTATGAGCTTTTATCCAACTAAACGACGCTGTTTAATACTCCAATGATAGATATCCTCAGTGTTTGGAGCTTTGATTTTAGGACATGAGCTATTATCTGATTTCAAAAGCTTTATTTAACGAAACCGGTTGTGTCAAATGTGACACGAGCTTTAAAAGCTCCGTTGCAACGGCTGTCTATCTTAGAAGTCGTACTAATAAAAAGTTTGTTGTGGACTCCTTAAACTCAGGCTCAATTGGCCCGTTGCTACGACATGCCTTTAGGTCCGATTTTCGTGGATCCAACTGTACATTGCATAGTTCTATGCCATTCTATAGTACTGATATGGAAAACGGGTTGACCCATGGATTTCATGCTCCACAGGGGGTCACAGATGTGTCAAAAATCCATTTTTCATCCTGCCCCTATCGGGATTAGAACCCAGTACCTCCTGCTCCAAATGACGCAGCTTCAATCTCTGCGCCATTTGGATGGTACTAGTGACTAGTAAAATTACTCTGGGATCTGATATGGAAGGATACAATGCTTTTGTTGCTACATTATTTCCAGTTCTAGGATGTATTGTATGAAAACGTTTGCGTCTCAATTAAAAAAAAAGCTCTGACGATGACCACAAAGCATATTAAACAGATGGCCAACTATCCCATTCAAAAGCAAGCGTATGCAAGATGATTTTTAGTGAAAAGTGTTCATCAATTCTACAGAGCTTTTATTCGTCAGTCCTTGGGCCTAATACAATTGATCGACGCGTTGTTGCTTGTTTTGGAATAAATCTCTACACTTTCTGGGTTTGGTGTATCCACACAAAACTTAGAGCCTCAAATTTATTCACCATTTTTGCAGTAATCTAGAATAACATAATCGAAAACGTTTCCATAGCGATGAATGACAAACCAAATTGCATGAAATGCTCGAAAACCAATAAACAGAATGTAAACGAGCCGAAGTAGTTTACCTTAATGGCTGTTCTGGTAATTGCCAGGAACTCGGTATGTATCGGATCGATAATTTGAAGTCGTATCGATATGTTCCAACCTAACTTTAACTTAAGAAAAGACCAAAACCACTTTGTGAGATTTGGATATCGAAAGCTTTTCACGTGAAATCTGTGATGACCTTGACCATCTCAATGGGAGTATGACTCTTTAATGAATAGCAACCTGAATGGTTTTACCCAATATTTTACTAGGCTCGATGAGGGCTACGATGTTGAGCTATTCTTACCATATTTAAAAGCTTTATAGATTGTGCACCCAGTTGTGCTTTATGCACTGTATTATTAACTATATATCTACATGTCGTGTTCTTGTTTGCAATTTTTAATCGATTCGACAAATATTTTCCTCATTTCCGCCATATCTACACGATACTGTTAAAATAATTCATTTTGGTTGTTTACCAAATAAATGTACATGTTCCAACTACATACCAGTATATACATCCATACAGTACATACTCGAACTTTTCATATGAAAAACTTTTCTAATAAAAAAAACCTCGAAACCCAAATTTTTTTTCTGTATTCAACACAAAATGTTTGTATTCCAACAAATAGAAAGCGCACATAAATGTACCACGAATTTTTAATAATGCTCGCAATGTACACAAAAAGCTCGCACCACATTAAATCACGATTTAGATTTCATGTTTGTATACGCGCACACATATATGTGTAGATATCACGTTTATTATAGATTTTTAACCCCCCGAAACCTGAATTGGTTTCTACACAGGTCGTTAACACTCTGATCATGAATAATCTTTTCGTATTCCCTTCTAGATATGGATACACACTCGACTGTTTCGTGTGTACCACATTACCATTGCTAGCAGCAACAACTACCAAAAATCGTTTTCTTATATATTTTCGGTTAAATTGTATCCTGTTTCATAAGATTGAATCGTTTTTAAATGATTTCACTTAAATTTTCCAAACAGTGATGTATACAAAACTTAATCAAATCAAAAGCAACGAGACGAAAAAGGGAAAACACTTTGCGCGTCTTATCAGTTATAGTTTTTACGTTGGTGAGATTTTTTCTCATTGCGAGGGAAAACATTTTATTTTTATTAAAAAAAAAAAATTATTTTCAAATTGTTGAAAGCACGAGCTAAGTTCGTGTATGTCTACGAAATTATATTTCCTCCAGTATATACATGCGAGTCGTGAGAACGGTGGTGTGCGTGTGTGTACACACCAAGATGTTGTTCGTATACAAAGTACTTTATATAATATTTCCGATACATCTTAAGTAGTGGTACATACTGGAGGATTATATACATTTGGGTATACATATGTGCAATTGTATATCGGATAAATCGACCCATTTAATTACCTATATGACCGAACAAACCATAAAATATATAAACAATAACATTAAACGTGGGTCGGATTGGATTCGAAAAATTTATTTATTTAGGAAAAAGGTTAATGGGAATTGTGCGGTTACCAGTTTTGGGTGTGTGCCAAAAATTTGTTAATTACTAAAAGTGTCAATTGCCATGTCAAAAACTTAAAGAATAATCGGAGGCGTGTTAACTACACATCTTGGTAGAGTTAACGATTATGTATATTCAAAGCTTTATCTCTTTACTGAGTTGAATAAACAGATCGTTACGAAAGCCGCACATCATACCTCCTTCGGTTTATCGTACTTCGGGGTACTCCACATACTGGAATATTATTGTTATTTAGAGTATAATACATGTTTCTACTCAAAAGGAGGTGGATTGTACCTCATCACTGAAACCGTAATACTTAGGGCCACGACAAACTTTGCAAACTGCATTGGTTTTTGTTTTACCCATTTGTCCTTTTCGTTATGTTATAACCAATTAATTTCAAAGTTAATTAGACTGACTTATGCAGGTTATGATTGATTCTTAACACTAAGTTCAAATGTTCGAAAAACATAGTGAGACACAAGTTTTAGAGAAATCCCATATTATAGAATATGCTTCTCTACGATATACCTCATTCGAATCTGTCAACTGTATCGTCAATTCCAGTTAACTCGATCGTATTGCACCAATCATTATTGCTTATAAGACATCTTGAGACATTGTTGTTTGTAAGACGAAAGTCTAATTAACTCCGTTGACCCTTGTGAAACAAATATCCATGACAATATCCACGACAGGAAAGTTTTATTAAGCTGACGGTCACAATGAGGTCGAGAGCCACAAATTTCGACCCCTCTCTCCTCCGTGCTGTGTTCCGAAAAGTGCTTTGCAAAGTTTATTTTTGAAATTATCTTCACACATGATGGAACGCAGTATCATTGAACTGATCTAGTACGCGTATCATGGAACCTAACAAATCGGGTAATTTGCTCAAATCAGGCTGTAGATGTCACAGCTCTGAATAAAGTTATTTTCAACTCATTTGACTTATAAAATGATTGATGATTATGTGCTATGTGTGCGTGCCAGTATACGATAGTAGTATATTTTTTTTCCTTGGCCTTCAGGCACTAAACATTTCGGATATATAGCATATTCGTGCATTCTATATAACCGTCTCTTTCCAAGAAACAACAATAGCTAGTGTATACAGAATCCAATTTTACTGTATTGTTAGTTTGAAAATCGTTCGATGCATTGAGCGTCTCATATGGCTCTAAGATTAACAAGAATTTAGCTTTCAACCGAATTCATAGACTTAATATTACGATCGGTGAGGTGTGGAACGTATATTGATCGACAAACCGAACATTTAGTAAGGTGATCGTGCTCGATTTTGTTTAGGTGGATACGTTGATTTCTAACTGTTGATGATTTCTAACTGTGATCTGATATAATTATATGCTGATACTTTCATGCAACTCTGCCCACTGAATGTAAAAGGGTGCAGAACTTTGTTTCAGGTTTTTATCAGTGACAACTTGCTTGTTGAGCGAGCGCTCAATGCACTTCTAAATTATTCGAAGTTCGTTTATTTACGTACCACTTTCTGCAATTATAAAGTTCAATCGAGGACTTACAAATGAGTCCGATCTACTTAGAACCATCTGCACAATACAAAGCTACATTTCAGAATATAATACTGACTTGTGAAATGGATCGGCCCATTAATTCCAAACGAAGCCATAGATGTGTTCGTTCAGACAACCGATCATACTAAGATACTGAACAATCCCATTGATATGATATGATGATATGATATGATAGGAGAAGTACAAGCCAACCAGTTACGGTGAATCTGAGATTGTTACCATAATCCTGGAGTATATTCAGCAGAGTTCCAAATAGATATCTGAGAATTTTTACTCCAAAATTATGCGGGCCCAGTCCCTGCTTGCATCTCAACATATAAGGTTTAGGATAAGGAAACAATCACAGAAACGACTAAGGTGATAATCCACAGCAGAGTCATTGCTAACTACATATTAGTTAATTATTATATATTGTTAGTATAATCATTTTCACATTTGGATTTGAGTTTGTTATTATTGTTAGTTGGATAGGTAAGGACCATTCTTAATTCATCATATGTATTCGTATCGCCTCAACAGTTAAACTGGAGTATTTTAAAAAACATCTTTGGGTCATCTCATCATATGCTGTATTTAAAGATGTGTCCCTATAATTCCCAATCCATCACCATCTAACGCGTGGGGAATATAAATTTTCGTAATGACCCGACAGCATTTCTATATACAATATGATGATCTAATACATTGTCAATTCGTTTGTAAGGGAAACTATTTAAATAAATAAATAGTTTAGTGCGGTCATAATTAGCTAACCTGATCGATCATTCCATTCCACACTTTCTATCTTTATGTCCGTTTTAAGATTTTACAACAAACAATCACACAATACACAAAAGTAGAATTCTTGTATAACACACCACAGTTCAATGAAAAAAATCACCAAAGCGGCCGTCCGATTCAGAAAGTTTAATAGTTTGTAATAGAATTATTATACAGCACAAAGAAGCTGCTTATTAAAGTAAAATAAACTCTCTGGTCGAGACCACCGATCAAGTGATCCCCATCCAATGTTAAGAATGTCACTCAAGAAATCTTATTCATTTACACTTATATGAATAAAGAAAACAAAATTATTTAAATAAATTAGTGTTTTCCATAGAAATAAAGACAAAAGTTATTTAAGACTACAACATACCGTGGTACATATATACACCCAAGAGCAAAATTGTGGACTTTATTGACAAAATAAAATCAAGAGAAATGTTAACCGTTCCTTTAAAACACGATTATCCTAATATATGAACAAGCATCTGCTAAATCGAACTTCAACATTTTAGCCAATTCAAATCTCGCCAACAAATAGGTAATTTTACCGATCATATATATTATCGTCAATATAATGATCGTATAGTGGTAGTGATCGTAGATCGTATTTAAACAATCTTCAGTCCCCTTTACCATTAATATACATGGCACTACATTAAAACCTCAATAGTCTTATAGATATAATCTTTAGTTCAAATTTGATATAAGATACAAATATGAAAGTATCATTTCAAAATTTGTTGAATAGCAAATCCATCAATATGGAAGGTTTTCTGTATTTACCGATATAAATGTATATACATACTAACATGTGTATTATAATATTTAAAAACAAACTGAAAAAATTAAAAGTTAATTAACAAACTTCATTTTGTTGTTCAGGATCAGGACTGATCTGTTTCACTGTCTTCAAACATTATATCTCATGAAAAGTGGTTTGGGCGTTAAATAGATTCGCGCTATAAAAGAAGAAATTTCGCGTTGTACTGAAACAGATTATTTATTTCAAATCGCGATATATCGAAAACGCGTTGTATAAGTACCGCGTTAAACGAGGGATACTTGTTTATATATATTTAAAACAATTTGTTGTTCTTTTTTTCCGTGCAAGTGAACACCTGCACAAAATATAAAATAAAACAAACCAAAATTCTCTAACCAATATAGGAAAGAGAAGGATAGTAATTTTGATGGACGAAACGAAAATATGTTATATACATAATATTAATACATAGGACGTTCAAATGTAGACAGAAATGTATGTGTTTGCGTTTTCAACATCAAAAAATGATGTTTATACAACACACACAATACACAATACCAACGTATATAAAAATAAAATGTAAGCCGCCAATTACATTGAATGTATATATAGTTGCCATTACAACGATCGCACAATGGCAGTGATCGCGTTAAATTTAAATCTCCAAAATCTCTTTTACTGTATGCTTTGATACATACATAAAACAAAATATTCAAAATTGTTTAAAGATAAGGGGAATATATAGCGTTCTATATGAAGAGCGAATTATGGGATGGGGAATGAGGTAACTAAACGAGACAGAACGAAAGACATATCGCATGCGATCGTTTCCAACGGAATATTGTGATGTGGATATGAAAATGATGTATATAGAATACAAAGACAAAACGTTATATACTATAATATATAACGGAGAAACAAGAACAGACTATATAGTATAATAATATAAAATAAAATATAATACTATGTAATAATATATAATGAAATCTAATATAATAATATAATATAATAGCGATACTCATCTGTAATTAGATTTTCAACTACACACACACACAACGCATTTATTTTATTTAATTTAATTATAGAAACACCGAGCAGACAAAAACACGTCCACTCGGTATGAAGATCCACACAACACTCAAGATACTGAACAATCCCATTGAATACAAATATTGGGTATCAGGACTTTTATCAATGAAGTTCACTGATTTTGATTTTTAGCACAATACCTTCTATACAAGATCCTATTTCGATTATCGTTGATTTATAGATTACTCGGATGAGTTTACCATCAAAAAGATAAAAATTATTCTAATCCAGATGTTTGATAACCATATTAAAAAAGGATTATCTAAATCACCTTAAACAAACTGGTTATTAATTCGGTTTAAAATCATCTAGTGGCTTCAGACATCTTTTCGTGTACTACAATGGTTGGAAATAAATGCCAAACCTTATCCAATATCAATTATAATTTTACGAAATCGACTTTCAAAAAGCTTTTTTTCAAATACCAGTTGAACATTAGGCTATATACTCTAGGTGATTAAACTAAGACCAATTGAACTAAATTTCGACATCACATTATAAGGAACATCTTTGTATATAATTTTTGAATGATTGTAAAGCTTTATCCTTTCATTTAAAAATAAAGAGCTTTCACAATCAAATTTATATAGCAGTACTGTCGAATTTTACTCCAGTTTCACCCAAAACGCCAGTTTTATGGAAACGGTAGAAGCGAGCTTTTTATCATTATATTATAACCTATGAAAACTTTGCTCCCAAACAGAACAACAAGACGAAAGCTTGTCAGCTAAACAGTCACTCCGGCTCAGTTGGCCCATTGTGACATCTCTTTCCAGACGTACACTCTCAGTCCTAGAATCTGTTTTTTCTTCTAATGAAGTCCAAGATATCCGGTATCGTCAAGGTCGTCAATTGATCTTCAAATAAAAATTGTGAGCCAAAATAGTGCAGTCTATGAGAAGAGTATGTAGATCAGAAGCACAAAAAATGAATTTTTATTCGAAACATATGATTATTCAGGGAGTAGTGTCCCGTGAGAATGCCCAGCAAGATCCTCATAGTTTATCTACCTTTGCTGGTTTACTGATCCAATGAAGACTTTAGATAAACGACAAGATATGAGATTATCCCATCTCGTTTGGTGCAAATTTCCAAAATTATAGTCAACTTCTTGTTTAACAGATAATGACGTCACTCATAGAGCCGCACCCAAACGGGTCAATTTATCGACCAATATAGTCGCTTTGATACCCATATGACTGGGTATCCAGTGTTGTCTAGCTTTATTCAGCATGCCTTCTAGATTTAAGGCAATTATCGTTTCTAAAACAAGTTTCGATGAAACAGCATTGGAACCAATCGCCAAATTAGAGGAATCTAGCTGTCAGAAAAAATGCAGATACGACGATATCTGCAATGATCTTACAAAGAGTGTTGCTTTCAAAATTTAAGCAGTTTCTGTCTGAAAAACCGGTAGCGTACCTACCGAGTGGGATAAATAATTTGATTCCGGGATTTTGTATGTATAACCCGGCACCAGCTCGATTACGGCGTTCGGATCCGTCAGTAAATATGTAATTTCCAGTAATAGTTATACATGTGGGCAGTTGTGTGCAGGCTCACCTCTCTAAAAATTGGCGTCTGTAAACGCTGCGCCCCTTTTTATTTTAAGATCAAGTGGCAACAGACCCACAGCCATTTAAAGAGCTGCAGTATAGGTATAGTGTGCGTAGCTCCTACAATACCCAGACAAACAAGTCTTTGAAGGTGGTTTAGAGGTTTCCTTCCAATCCCGCTCATTGTTCTGACTATCACATAAATGCGACAAACGAGATTATGGGTCTAATCACTGAACCGTATAGCCAGAACACGCGTCTGGGTTTGAGACCCCATGATTTACCAAATGACTGTTTGCATTTCCAGTAAATGTTGCATGCTTTGTTCCATTTCTTTGTTTTTGCCAAGTAATTTTCCTATATTTAACCAGACCTCCAGATACTTGACATCTAATGAGAGTGGGATTGTTTAAGCCCAAATTTTTGGAAGACTACAGTTTTCCAGAATCCTGCGTCTAGTGAAATAAACCATTTTAGTTTTCCTAGGGTTGACTGATAGACTCTGGCAGCTTGCATCCGATCATATATTACATCCGTATAAATACCTTTCATCAGCATAACCCTGGCAGAAAAGTCCGTTGTCGTTTAGTTGGACTGAGTTGACACAACACAGCACAAGAGCGAAAACAGAACCCCACGCTGAGGCCATCCCTTTTCGGCGGTCACCGTAGTCGTATCACGATACCTAAGTCTGCAGTAGTTCTCCTTGACCTAAGCATGGCACTAAACCGAACAAGTGTGGTCTCCATGCCATGACCTTCAGCTGCAAAGATCATGGAGTGCAATTTGAACAGATTTGATAGTTCATTTTCACTAAAAAGCATTAAAATAGAATCAGCCTGTCCTTTGATAGGCCGAAAACTTTGATATGAACACTACCTTGACTTTTCTCCAAGATCTTGGAATGTACCCCGGAGCCAAACTCGCTCTGAAGAAATATTCAAGGTGGTCTAGGATGATTTCCAGTCCTTCTTGTAGGATATCCGTCAATATTCCGTCTGGACCTGGTGTGTTAAATTTTGAGTAAGAACCGATGCTCCAATCTCCGAAACTTGGTAGTTTGTGAGGAAGTTGAGTTCCATCAACTTCATTAGAATTCTCACTTTCGGGAAAATGAGTTTTCATTAGAACAGCTAAAGCCTCCTGATTTGAACTCGTGTGAGTTCCATCAGGTTTTTCTAGAGTTCCGATAGTGACCTTCATCTTCCCACAGAGCACTTTCTTAAGTCTTTCTTGAGTTTAGCGGGTACCGTAATGCTATCCACTTCCTCACAGGAAGATCTCCATTTCGATGTTTTGTTACTTCGGATACTTTTCTTGTACTCTTGGTGAAGATAAGTCCTAATCTACCGTAGAACCGGTTTTCATGGCTTTGTTTAGAAGTGTTCTTGTCTGTTTCCTCAGTCCACCCAAATTCCCTAGTCCACTATGATGTCCCAGTTCTTTTAGGCTTACTTAAAGGACAGCTCTTTTCAAAGGCGCTAATTAGTGCTTCTTCAAGGTTGTCAGCTGCCCTTACATTCCCCCGCACTTTCTGATTTTCATAACTGAAGATAAAAGTGACTGGTTGAGAAAGAGTCTAAACCATATTATCTTTTTTGTAGTGGGGTCAGTTTTATTTTGGCCTCAACCAACAACCAAAATACTGTGTATTGGATGAAATGGAAGCTCACTTAACTAATTAAAACCATTCAATTGAAATACGTTTCAAAACACCATTTGATTTGGAGGCAGTAATAAACGTATATGGTGTTAATAAAAACATTCCACCCATTAACAAAGAACGTTTATGTAAAGCTAACCCGTCAATAATTCAATCTCTTATGAGACCTCGAGCCTTACAATAAACCAACCACACCAAAGTAGTTGGTGTACAAAATTATAAGTAGAGTCAAAGTTCAAACCAGCAAAATAAACTTTCCCTGTTATAAAACGATCGAACGAACAAGTTTCGACATAAAATTAAATGTGGCGAATGCCAAATATACGCAAACACATAAAATTATTAGAACATCTTAATTTATATACAGGCAACATAAACGGTCGTACATGTATGCGAAGGTAACGAAAATGTACGGTTCCTAATTAAATCACCTCTGTTTAACCTTGCGCTTCAACATCTCTTCAACCCATTTGAAAAGCTCAACTGAACCCTATACATTATATACGAGTATACGCAGACAAACGAAAATCAACAGCGTAACCGACTCACAAAGTTAAAAAACATAATCTTTAATCATTTTTACAAGATACATAATTTTTTTGTGCGTGTGTATTTTCTTTTTACCTCATCATTTTTCCAATTTCTCTCGTTTGCTCATTTTCCTCCTGTCTTACGCCAAAAAAAAAAACTTACATAAATTTTCCAAAACTCATCAAACCGTAAACAAAAATAAAATAAAATTCCGAAATGTTCTTAGTTTTTGTGTTACATACACGAAATTATGTCTTATGTACGAAATTATGTAGATGTACATAAGAATATTTCATGACATAAAACCATTTAAACGAAAGGCAAATATTCTACAATTTTGTATGTACGTATGTGGCAGGTTTTTATGACAAAATATCGCAACTTTTCCAATATATATTTTTTATCTATTAAATTTGTGCCCAAAACTAAACTTTTCGCCGTTTTTGTTCAAAATCAATTTTTACTTGTCTCCCATCGCGAGCTTTTTTTTTACTTATCGCGCCAAATTGAATAACAGAGACGACAAATTTTCTTTTTTTTGTTTTTCGAACCACGTAATATATGATTTTCGATTAAAAATATTTTATATCCGGTAAATATATTTTAATGTCATTTAAGACGTATAATTTTCTTATATATTTATTCGCTTCACCACAAGTCGATAACATTTGGCATTTACACTGTTAAATAGTTTGAAAGTAGTTCGACTTACCGTTATTATTAATAATACGTGGAACATATAAATTCATGTATAAACAATCTTCGGATTGATTGGCCAATTGGGGCAGCAATCTGCGCAATTGGGCCAATCGTTCGCGAGGTACTTCTAATAGCGCTTCGGGTCCCGTGACCGGAATAGGCGGTGCTTGCGGGCATACGGGCGAAAAACGATCAGCTAAACGTATATTTCGCCATGTGGAGGGTGTTACGGGTGGCATGTATCTGGAAATAAATTAGAAAAAACAATATTATATATATATTTAAATGCTAGATTGTGTAAACGTCATGTCGAGGCTTAGATCAAACCTATATGAGCTTTATTTAATTTATAAAAATTGACTAGAACCGAAAAAGGTTCCACGTTGTTATGTCATACTCTTCAAGGCAGTCTTTCTTTAAAGCCACATAAACAATAATAATTAGCACGAAGAGCTTCATTAGATCAGTTATTAAAGTCTAAGTTTTAAATATTGCAAGTTCACTAAACTGGCGACTAAATAACGCGATTTCATTTACACGAGTTTTAGCATAAAAATATGTGTAATTTACATATGGTAAAAATGTAAAATATTATTTTATGTAAAAAAAACTGACGCGCCATCTATTAAATCTAATTGTAACTCAAGCACCATCTATAAAAAAAATGTTTTACTATTTTACGAATAGAATTTGTGAAATAATAAACTGTGTAGATTTTCGACTACTGTTTTTCGACTTCATACTGTTGCGACAACTTTAAGAAAAAGATTAAAATTATCATCATAACTGGTTCGAGTGTGGACCTGATAAGTGAAAACTAACTGTTTTTAGAACGTTGGTAAATTTTTGACTTTTTAAAACAGATGGCACTGCGAATAGTGTTGTCTTCGTTTTTTACATATAATTTACACTGTTTTTACATAATTTACATAAAAAATGTAAAAAAAAATTGTTTACACGTGAAATTCCAACAGTTATAATAACATTAGCCCGTTATTCGTCCTGAAACGGGTGGTTTAGGAAAAATCAAGACCATTGGTGAACCAGATGGAGCTACTTAGAAACATGAATATCTAAAACAAAACAGGGTCATTAAGCTCAATTGCGGTCTTAAAGTTGCGACAATTGAAACTAATGGTACCTGATAGAAGCTGCAGATACAAATTTTCATATCATGAAGTGAATTGACCCGAAAAAGATAGTAGAGACAAAAACAAACAAACAGATAGTGAAATGGTTGATAAGTATACGTGGGTGTCGACCTCATAGTTCCAGTAATCACTCAAAACATAAATTTATGAAGACATTTAACTATAATTGATGTGTTTATTTTGTCCTTTAAATCCAGTACTGTACCAAGATTTTAGAACAGTGCTTTAAAAGCAAATCTATACTGTCATTCAGTCCCGAAAGGAGACCGCCAGAATTATACGGCGAGAATAGACTTGCAATATTTTGTTTCATAATCAGAGAAAGCGGGTGAGATGAATTCTCGATGGAGGAATTGAATACAAATATTGGATTAGGCGGTGCCTGATAGGTAGAAAATACATTTATAACCTTCCCGCTAAAAATTGAGTCACTGATAGACATAGAACACAATGTAATACCACAACCCTTCCTTACCTATTATGCAAATTTGTACCACATCCTTATAGAAGTGGAAATAATAACGATGCCTCCTTAGTAGATTAGCAAGTTTCTGGAAATATGGAGTTCAAATAGTGTGGTATGGAACATAAAACAATGTTTTAAGAAAAATAACTACAGCTGCAAGACAAGCGGCTCTATATTAATGCCTACTATTTTTGGAGTGACTACTATTTTTACCAACAACGCACACTCGATTATTTTTGACGATTTCTTAGTGAGATAGTAGGTTGGGAGGGAGTGAAACCAAAGAAATATTCCTGCAGAAGAAGACGCTGCAGAAGACGGACCATTGATAGTGCTACGAAAATTAGGTGAATGGGTGTCGCCATATAAATCATTCTTTAAAGATGATCTTATCGACTTTGAAGATCATTCGAGGAGTTTAAGTTAGTGCGAGCCATTACGAACACAATCAGAAGTGTGTCCTGCATGACTAAACCGAAAACAAAGCAGATAATCCGGTGGATACAAGTTTTGAAAAAAAATCTAACCCTTAAAGACCTGTAGGCAGCTTTTCTTTAGAGGAAAGTTCGCAAATTAGACTTAATCGAGACAAGATGTCATGATTATAAAAGCTTATAATAAAGCAGTTTAAACAGTATAGGGTGCTCGGTGCATAAGTTGAAAATAGTAGTCAGTGAAAAAAATATTGTGAAAATGTAAGTGGTCTGAACTTCTAACCTCATCAATCATTATTAGTACAGTAGGAATTATTGTGAGAGTCCTTACATGAATCGTTTTGGTATAAACTGTTTCAGTACTGAAGGGAGTTGTCAATTGGATTGAACATAGTTACACTTGAAACACTGGAAGCATTATTCAAAAAGTTTCATGCATCGCCACACCAACAACTATTGCTAGAGTGTAAAAACAAAACAGCTTATAATAGAGCTTTAACTCGAACTTGCATCTTCTTGACGATCTTGTTAATTAAAGAAAATTTCAAAAATCATATATACTCGAGGTCAAAGCGTCACCTATGGTATGAAGTTAGTTAAAATGGTAAATGGGGCAAGATATGGTATTGCTGGTGCCCCTCCGAGTATCAAAAATAGAACAGAAATTGAGTGATCAACTTCTCTTAAATGTAAGCCATTTGGGTATAGTCTGCATCGAACTCAAATTAACTAAAATATACGAGCTCGTCAAGCTTTGGTGGTTGTCCTTACCTAAGACACGATCACGTACTGAGTAAAGACGAAAACCTGATTTAAGAAGATTAATCGGTAATGCAGATTGTATTGTGTATGGTCAACGCATGCCGACTAGATTTTGCAACGTATTGTCTTTGTATAAATTATAAATAACAGTTGGTAAAGTCGAAACAACACAAACGAACCACAATGAGGTTGTAACAGGCCTCAATTATATAATTGTTTCTAATTAATTTTTAAGTAAACTTTAAGCTTTGAAACGTAAATATTTATTATTCATCGGTCCACAAACCAAATAATTATATATCCTATCGGATTTTAAAGCTAATTAATTGTTTAATCATGATTAAAAATAAATAAATATATAAATACAAATGAGGATAATTTGATATTTGGGTTGATGGCCGACTGTGTTTTTGTTATTGTGGTAATTTAATTTTAATTTGATTATTTATCAAATCGAATGTGCAATTATAACATTAAATAAAATTAATTTTTATAATAATTTACAAAATGACTAATCTGACCTATGGGAACAGGCCTCTCTTAACTGTTCAATACTAAGAAATTGATCATATGTAGGAGAAACAGCATCGGGTTATAATCTGAACGATTCTTGCACTAATCTATGCATCTATTACAATTGTGACCGTAGAAAATCAATAATTTCTTTTGAGGACAGTTCCTGTCGCTTTCAAGTGGCTATTTCACAAACAAATCCGAACGGGCAAGGAGAACAGTGGACTGATGTCTTGTGCGTTCGGTTAGCACACTTGGAGAGAAGCATCGATAATATCAACGTGGAAATCCAGATTTGACGATAATAATCAAATTTCTGAAAGAACTACGTTTAGCGTGATATTACTGATAAAAGCTCAACTTACAAACATATTGGGCTCAATATGACAGTTTATCGAAGTTTAGTCTTGAAATAGATATGGCAGGTCTCCGATTGCAAGATAACACCAATGCAGTGGTATACAATTGAATAAGTTGCTATAAAGTTGGATCTGCATTCCTATCAAAAGCGGAGTTTTGAGTCTGTTGTTTTCCAGGAGATATGCTGACTCCTGAGGACTCCAATGTAAGATTTCTTTCAATTATGATAGAATATCATATGGCTTCATTTAAAGAAAACGAATGGACTATCGCATTATTTACAATCTGGATGGAAATGACCATACAAGGTGACCATAACGTGGCTTTCGATCCTGAGGTTTTGGCTAACAAACCACAACTCTTGTGATAATTATAATTTGTCACTCTATATAGTCAAATGTTCAAGAATGTGAAGTAGAAAAATGAACGCGTTGCGGACCGAGCATAGAGAAATGCGACGGATCAAGGTAAATGGAGAGTTCAATAGTTCATTTGTCAATACAAGCGACTGGGTCAAAATTTGAGTGAAGTTCCGTGTGGAGATTCCGTGAAAATTCGATTCAAGTGACTTATTTATTCAAATGACTAGATTGAATTTTTCAACAGAATTGGAGACAGAAGTCTCAAGGACATTGATGTTATCACAAAAGTATTCCTTAATTCTTTGGTATTTTTTACAAAAAAGTCCAGGCTCTCCTGCTTCATACTTTTCAATAGGTTTCTAGTTTCGATTACCTACCTACTGGTTTTGAATTGCTTCTAACCGATGCTGATGATCCATTATTACTGAACCAGTTGTAGTTCTGAAAAACTCCGTCCGACTATATTGAATCGATAATTTCATATCATTTCGAACCAAGATATGGTGTTATCCTCTCGAACTGACTTTAACGATCAATATCAATCTTCGGAGACATTCGATAATTAATTCGCTATATTAACTTCGAGGGTTACATAAAGCAGCCATTATGTAAAATAAAACAAATATTTTGTCATAATGTAGATAAGGGAAGCGCCCTCGGCCTGTCCTTCGTATATATACAAAATTATTAAACAAACAGTTTGTGGTGTTCCAACCAAAACATAACAGCGACAACGGTAGCAAAAACATTACTTAGGATAAAAAAGGAATTATTATGTTGTATACATTAGATGCATATATAAGATTTTAATGTGCGTGACCAATTAATTCTTGATGACCTCATTCGCAAAAGTTTGGTAGGGATTTAAGAAACAACAAGAGAAATCAGAATTTATGTTGACCTTCCACAGCAAAGACGCGAACAAATCACTGTTATCCATTCAAAAATAGTAAAGAACCCCAACAGAAAATATCATTATCTGGTTGATAAATGTCGGCAAGGAATTTGAGAGCTGGATAAACGGGGTCGATATATTCGGAAATTTAATGTAAAAACTTAACAATTCAATTATATGTGCTTGAGCAGATTAAATCATTTCCAGAAATTATATCACACTATTTGCCGAAATCAGTAAATGAAACCGATATAGAAGCCAACTTGAACAATGCAATGCTGAGTCACCTCGTTATGCAGTGATACAGAAAGATAATTTTCATATTCATATTCATCATATTCATTTACAGACAGTCCTAACTACTTCTCAAACCTAAACATCCGTATTTTACTACAAACGTAAGTTTGCTCGGTAAAATTTTACCATATATAGTCTAAAACATTTTATGGGGCATAAAAAACCAGTCAAAAAAGGATTTTTTTAGGTGGCAATTTGCCTTAAAATTAGTAACAGAAAAGTTGTAATCTTATAGCTGTTAAGTTCAAACCCATATTTGTGTTGTATGCCTCGGCAGCCAAGAATATTAAAATAAGTTTTAGGAGGCTATAATGAAATAATTTTTCCTATTTCAAAATTCCGATCAGCCGCGAATTTTTCTTTTATGAAATTGTTTGGTCAAATTTGTCAAATATAAGCATGAAGTTGGCAATAATTGACAATTGACTTGTTAATTGGCTAAGATGAAATCTACTGATAAAATATTGCTCCTTAAACTGTGTTCAAAATAAACAAATTCAACACAAAATGTAATTCGTCTGCCTATTTGCAGTCGGATTTTGACATTCGATTTTCGGAAAACTGATGATTTTGTTTTGTCTTTTAGGTTTCATAAAATCGAATTTTTAATAGCGATCAAATTACATGCAACAATTGAAAATCAGATCAAAAACGTGGAGATATTTGTTCTAGTATAATAGTACTCCACTATACAGGTGGCGATAAGAAAATATAAAACCTAACAGATTCTTGAAAATCATATCGGGGACATGTTTCCTCTGACAAATAATCGAATTGTATGAATTGTTTAATTTTCGGCTGGAATATCATAGAATTCTTATACTTATTGAATTAAGATTTATTTATTCGCCTAATTTTAACAGCACAGATAATAAGAAGAGCCATCTTATATACAGAGCTTCAATTAGAGTAGAATAAAACGAATTGGATGGTTGCATTTATACATATAGTAATGAATCGAGGACAGATTGTTTGTGGTTTGTGCGTTGTTTGCTTGTTTAATTGGTTTACGCTATGTAGAAACTAGACTAGTTTACTAGAGTGGTTGATTAGAGACTTAAAAGCTGTCCTTTATACTATTTTGCAGACTGAAACCGGTCTAACGGTATTTGTTGAATGTATACCATTCCGAGTGTTTCTTTTAAACTGAGACGATCAAATAACTCGAAAAATAGCCACTCTACGGAAAAAAATGTCCATAGTTAAAATTTAATCATACCGCGGGGAAAATACATTAGTGCAAAAAAATTGTCTTTCACCTCCCGCTTTTTAGGTGGGGCAGGGGTAACTTTTAAACTAAGATAGGAAGCCATATTTTTTATTGCAAATACGGATTCTACGACTAAAAGATTTGAATGAAATATTTTGTTCGGTTCATGATAGATGGCGTTGAAATCGACGAAATTCATTTTTTTCAATTTCTTCTTCTTCCGTTTGAAATAAAATTCGTCATCAAAACAATTTATTCAGTTTTGTAAATCACATTTAACGTTTGTGTTATTTCTTATCTTCATGTTTTTCGTAATTGCAAAATAAACGATTAAATACTTTAGAATGGAGCGTTTAACTGTGCCTGAGAAAATTGGAATGGTTCTGGTTTATGGAGAAGCTGGCAGAAGTTTTGAAAATGCTGTTGCTATTTACGCTCAACGTTTTCCGGATCGGATTCGTTCACGTGATTTATTTGGCCGTACTATCAAACAATTTATTACTAATGGAAATGTCCAACCGAAAAAGAGGATCCGTAGAGCAACAGTCACTGGAGAAAATAATGAAATTGCTGTATTGGCAGCAGTGGCTCATAATCCTCATGTTAGTACACGATTTTTACAATAGTTCACGATTCCGGATTGTCCTTCACAAGTGTTTGGAAAATTTTAAAACGGCACAAGTAATATCCATATCATGTGTCTTTACACCAAGATCTTCATGGCGCTGATTTCCAAAATCGGGTATTTTTTGTCAATGTGCACGTGAACAAAACCTCAATTTTTTCGTTGACTAATATTCTCTGACGAATCGTCTTTTACAAATTATGGAACGGCTAATCGACATAACATGAATTATTGGCGTGTTACAAATCCGCACTGTTTCGTCAAGTTGAACATCAGCGTCCTGGGACTGTCAACGTGTGGTGTGGAATAATTGGCAACAAACTCATAGGTCATCACATTATTGAAGGAAACTTGAATGGTCATATGTAACGAAACTTTTTGATAAATGAACTGCCAATATAACTTGAAAATTTGATCTAAGAAGTGAGACGGAACATGTGGTTTCAACATGATGGTTGTCCTGCACACTATTCGGTGGTGGCACGTGCAATACTTGATCGTGATTTCTATGGTCGCTGGGTCGGAAGAGCTGGTCTGGTAACTCTTCCCAGTTGTACACAATCATTTCAAATGCGTATTAATAAGTGCATTGAAGTCGCAGGCCATCATTTTGAATACTTATTTTTTTCAGCTAAAACTATTTTATTCACCTGCCATTTACATTAATAAATTGTTTTGATGACGAATTTCGAGTATTTCCAATGAAAACGTGATGTTTTTTTATTTCAAACGTATTGCAGAACCGAATGCGTGTGTTCTAAGAAGAGGAAATTGAAAGAATTGAATTTCGTCGATTACAACGCCATCTATCATGAACCGAACAAAATATTTCATTCAAATCATACGTAATTTTAGTCGTGCCCCACCTACAAAGCGGGGGGGTGGAAGACTATTTTTTTGCACTATATTAATTCGCTATATTAATTTCGAGGGTTACATAAAGCAGCCATTACGTAAAATAAAACAAATGTTTTGTCATAATGTAGATAAGAGGAGCGCCCTCGGCCTTTCCTTCGTATATACAAAATTATTAAACAAACAGTTTGTGGTGTTCCAACCAAAACTTAACAGCGACAACGGTAACAAAAAATATTACTTAGGATAAAAAAGGAATTATTATGTTGTATACATTAGATGCATATATAAGATTATAATGTGCGTGACCAATTAATTCTTGATGACCTCAATCGCAAAAATTTGTTAGGGCTTTTGTGTGATTTAAGGAAAAACAAGAGAAATCGGAATTTATGTTGACCTTCCACAGCAAAGAAGCGAATAAATTGCTGTTATCGATTTAAAAATTCAAAGGAACCCCAACAGAAAATATCATTATCTGGGTGACAAATGTCAGCAAGGAATTGTAAAACTGGATAAACGGGGTCGATATATTTGGAAACTTAATGTAACTTAACAATTCAATTATATGTGCTTGAGCAGATTAAATCATTTCCAGAAATTATGTCACACTATTTGCGGAAATCAGTAAATGAAACCGATATAGAAACCAACTTGAACAATGCAATGCTGAGTCACCTCGTTTTGGACTACTTAAAGAAAAATAGAGTTTTATGCAGTGATACTGAAAGATATTTTTTTTACTAGTCAAAAATTTGAAAACCCCATATATCATATTCATTTACAGAAAATCCAAACTACTTCTCAAAGCAAAACATCCGTATTTTACTACAAACGTAAGTTTGCTCGGTAAAATTTTACCATATATAGTCTAAAACGTTTTATCGGGCATAAAAAAGAAGCCAAAAATGGATTTTTTAGGTGGCTAACTAAGTAACAGAAGAGTTACTAATACCAAGAAGTACCAGGGAGGCTATAATGAAATAATTTTTCCGATATCAATAAAATCCGATCCGCCGCGAAATTTTTCTATTATGAAATTGTTTGGTCAAATTTGTTAAATTTAAGCATGAAGTTAGCAATTATTGATTAATGACTTGTAAATTGGCTAAAATGACTTGATTTATAATTGATTAAGACTAATGACTTGTCAGATGAAATATACTAATGAAATAGCGCTCCTTAAAATGTGTTCTAAAAGCAGCGAGGATTGGCTCAAAAATGTGGAGATATTTGTTCCAGCATAATAGTACTCTACTATACAGGTGACGATAAGCAAATCTTAAAACCTAACAGATTCTTGAAAATCATATAGCGGACATGTTTCGTCTGACAAAAAATCGAATAGTTTGAATTTTTTTAATTTTCGGCTGGAACATTTGGTCTGAACAACCGGTTTTTATTTTTTCGCCTAATTTTAACAGCAAAGATAATAAGCAGAGCCATCTTATATACAGAGCTTAAATTAGACCAGGATAAAACGAATTTGATGGTTGCATTTACACATATACTATAGTTGTGAATCTGGGTCCAATTTTTTGTTGTTTCTTATATTTTTTGAAAATATTTTTTTTTTAATTTTGAACGTAGAGGTGGCTTCGAACGACTAGGTAAATATAAACTTGGATGTATCAAGTGCGTTGTTTACTTGTTTAATTAGTTAACCCTAATGAGGAAATAAGACTAGTTTACTAGAGTATTGATTAGAGACTTTAAAGCTGTCCTATATACTTTTTTGCAGACTGAAACTGGTCTAGCGGTATTTTTTGAATGTATACCATATATACCCAATGATCACTTCTGTCATTTTGCATCACATATGACTATTGTTCTAAAATGTTAAATGCCATCAATCGAAGTTATATATTTCTTTGTAACACAATTTTACCTATCGAAATCAGAACTTAATATTATGGACATACCCATTTTCTATAATAAAAATGTAATATCGTAAAATCCCCTTCTATGAAAATAAAAAGGCAAACCGAAATCGGATTTTCCAAAAATTGCACGACAAAATTCGATTGCTATTTAGTAGTTTATTTTTTGTTTTAGAATTTTTGTGTTTTGAAACCAGTAGAAAGGAACACGATTTTTTATTAATAGATTTCGTCTGACAGGTCATTAGTGAATTAAAACACAACATCAAAATAAAATTAAGTATCTTCAAGTAAATTACAAACACGTGATTTGTAGCGTTGCTTGGTATGGTACGCTAAAATGGTTAAACAAAGCCACCAAGCAAGCTCGAACTGCAGTTTATTTTGTTTAAATCAATTCCCACATCCAGTCAATGCCCGCATTCATCTTCTAAGACTTTACACTCCCGCCACACTGAGCTCACCTGTATAGCATCGAAAAAAAATATAATAACAAAACAAATGTCGAGGTTGGGCTTAAGCCAGTATATTAACCACTTTTGTTTTTTTCATGCAAAAAATGCTGCGAAAAACCAAGAGGCATCAGAAACCGTGTAAAGAATAAATAGCCACGATTCCGGCGAAGAGTATAAATCGTAAAAAAAATAAAAAGTAGAGGGCAGTTATGGGTACGGCAGAACATGTGCCAAGTCATGTTCGAGATTTTCAAAATGTTACGAAAATCTCGAGTTGCTGAAGATAAAGATCGCGGAATACTTACCAGGGGGGCAAAACGAGAGCCGTGATGGTCAGCGAAAAAAACTGAAGAGGGACTATTATAATTTCAAAGTGGACGACGGAAAAAAAACACGAAACGAGAGGAGTAAATAAGAAGAAAGAAATGTGAAAAGTTGGATGACGGGCAGAAAATTTCCGTATCCAGACTGTTTTGTAATATTTTTTCTATCGCTAATATCTTGTTATATAATGGAATATTTTTGTAATAAGAGTGTTGTGGTAATAAAAAAAGAGAAGACTGCAATAGTCAAATTAGTTGTGAACTTTGTTTGAAGTGTGATAATGCCCCAATAAACTAGACAATAAATACGTTTATGAACTACTGAGATTGTTTATTGGAGACAGTATATGAATACAAATTAACACGAAGAAGCAGACTGTGATGGTGTCTATGTGCTGGAACAATCGAGCCAAAGTGTCAGCAGAGAAGTGCCCGCAGCACTGCAATACAGGTGAGTCTTCCCTTAACAAAGCATTCCCACCTTCTCACTTCCGATCCCAAATTATCCGCACAATCCCCTTGATATAATTCAAGTTGCTTGATGGTTTTTCTGGTGATATTTTTGGATATTCCGCCCAAGTCCACTCGCTCTTATACAAGAGCAAAGCAGGACATACGTGCTGGTAGACTGGCGCCCAACTAAGAGTATTTTTAGTTGTCTCCCCAAACAACAACCAACGCGGAACTGCACGTTACAGATTGCTTACATCATGCTTGCACTTGACAAATTCAATCAGACAATTTCATAATAATTAAATGAGAGCTTAAAGGTTAAACATATTTTAAATGCATAGGTCTCATTAAAACTAAATGACAAACCTTCGATAGTTAACAAGAAATAAAATTGATAATATTATTTCAGAATTAAGTATTAATGTTTTAATTTTAATGAAGGCAATTGGCAAATGAAAAGATAAGTAAATTATAAATCTGATTGTTGTGTGTGAACAGAGATTTAGTAACGATTTGCCAGGTATCTTTAACCGGAACGTCATTTTCCAACTGATATACCTTCCGATCTCTATCTAGTGTTTAAATGGCGGTAGGAATAGCCAAGGCATCATCAGTAGTCCTACAGTCCAATCAATCAATTTATTACTTTTATGTATATTTTCATATAATCATTTTAATAAATAATAGTAATTATTACTATGATGTGTAAAACTATAATGTTTTCTCATGTTTGTTGGTTTCATTTCAAACCGTATTTCAAAATGTAACCGTATTGTTGTTAATTTGACAGTAATATTGTGATCTTAAATTTAACAGTAATATTGTAAATTTGGATCTTCTTTTGTCGTTTGGATCGACATCACATACCCATATGCATTTTGACTGTATTTTCAATATCTTAAAATCATACTAAACTTTTATTTATGTTTTATTAAATTATTATGACATTTAGGACTCTAATTTTAAAATGTAACAATATTCGACGTTGAAGGCACTAAAAGCAGTAGAAATCGAATCCAAATATATAATTTATTATTCATAAACATAATGTCAAAAAATTGTAATTATTACATTGTGGTGTAAAATGTATACGGCTCTGTATCTAGATGGCTCTTTTATATGTCATAATTTCAGTGGGAAATAAATATTATCAAATTTATTTCTTAATGATTAAGAGAATTTTAGTAAAATTTATTTATTTATTTGTAATATTGAATCTTTGTCTGTATTCTAATATTCGACTGTAGAGTCTTATAATTGAACAAAAAACTTACCTTAAATTTCCTAATGGCGGCGTGGCATATGGTACCCCTAAATACGCTTCAACGAGTGGCTTATTTCGTATTACAATACCCCGAAGCAGTCCATATTTTGTCTTAACAACATTCGTACTGTATTTTACATTGTTATTATTATTATTATTTATATTATCATTATTATTATTTTGATTAATAAAATTATTATTATTATTTATATTATCAATATTATTTGTATTATGTCCATTTATAGGTTTTATTACATAAATAATTATAACAATTATAAGAAATTTACTAATTACATTAAAAAATTTATTATAATTTAATTTAATTATAAATAAATGATTTTTATTTAAAAAATCAATTCCATTTAATATAATACATTTTAGTTTAATTAATTTTAACTTGATTTTAAAATTATAGAACATATCATAATATTTATTATTATTATTATTATTATTTGTATTACATAATATTATAACATTATTAAAATTATCACAATTAATTATTTTATTATCAATTATTATAAATAAACTATTATAAATTTTACTAATTATTATATTATTCACTATTATAATATTATGATAAATATAATAGATAAATTTAAATAATAACAAAAATTTTATTATTATTAAATTATTATTAATTAATCGTTGCTCGGCCGTTGTTTTTATGAAATTTTCATTTTCACCGAAATTATATAGCGATATAGTTTTTCCAAAATTATAATTAAATTTAACATTATATCGATTTTGTTGGAAATTTTTTCGGTTTGTGGTTATAAAAAATTTTTTATTATTAATTATATGATTTTGATTTGGATTTTTTATATTTTTTTGATTTTTTAAATCGAAATCTAAATAATTATCGTGAATTTTATGGACAATTATTTTTAATTAAATATTTTATTAATTATAATATTATTTTTATACATTAATTTGTTGCTGTACAATATCGTGTTTAAATTTGATTGGGTAGCTTTGAAATTTTCACGAGTCTGGAAATAAATAAATAAAACAAAAATTAAAATTAATTAATTAATTATTTTTATGTATCGGCTTAAAAATAAATATGATAAGGAGATTATGGCACTCCGCACACACCGTCCACAGTTCATTGGGTCAGATGATTTTTAACAGCTGACACTTACATATATCGACGGACAGTTGAAACATTATAATATGAGTTTGTCGGTTGATTTGGCAATATTATACAATTCATTAGGCAGACATTCGAAATATTATTATTATTTGCCAACATAACAACAAAATGACTGAAATACCAATATATTGTTGGTGCCATTTGATGTAAACAGGAGGTAGAGTGACTGCGCAACACGAAGTTTATGTATATTCGGCGTTAAGATACACATAAAATATAGAAATTCGATATATTTTATCGGCTTTAATTGTTTTTATTTTTTGGAAGATTTGTTAACTATTGCCATAAATAACTCTAATGGCGGTATTTATTGATAGCTATATACATACACCATGTATGCGGGAAACAAAACGGATAAGTAATGGGTATTTTACTCGAAACATGAGGATGTAAATTGTTTGCCTGATATGGTGTAACATTTTCAACCATTTGGTTACGTATGTTGTTAATAGATGGGGGTGAAGTTGAATTATGATGATTTGTTATTAAAATGCTGCTGCCATGATATGATGATATATACATATTTTCAAAAATCATATTGCCTGGATGCGAAATACTGCCATTCTTTGTATATAGACTTAATTATATACCATCCACTAAATTAGGACCGTCATATATAAATGTCGGCTTGCTAATATAGGTGGCTCAATGACATTGAGTATAATAGTTCGACAAAATTCTGTGTGTAGTGCAACGAAAGACAGCTCTATAATTTAAAGATAACAATTTGGTATTTCCTATTGTTCACATCTTTAAGAAGAGGCGCTTGCAAGATTGGCCGTAAAATATGTTACAAGGGTTTCCTTTTTTTTGAAGCAATACTGCATGAATGATGCTTAGTCACTGAACAGCTTCAATAATAAGTGGTTAGTGCAAAGATTTTATACTTCGCAGGAGTTTGTTTAGATTTTGTACAGTAGTTATATTTTGCTAGGCACTTGATTCACGTTGGAGTTCTAACAATGCATTTTTATAATTCATAACTAGCTTCAATCTATATTTTCTTGTTTTGTAAATTAATTAGGAATTTTTTTCTAGATATTTGGATGATGTGAAGGAACACTTCCAACATCCTCGATAAGAGCCAACATGATCCGTCCAAGACAGACTGATGAGGGTTTAAATGTAAATACTTATCCGAGGATTTTTATTAACTTGGTTAAATATCTTTGTTTAGACTTGAAGTTTGTCATTACTGGAACTCACTAACTTTAAGGTTCTGGGTTTTGTCCTTATAGGAGTGTCAGTTCATTTTTCCAATATCTGGATCACCACTTCTAGATCTGATCCGCAACTGTCCTTATGAAGGTTCGCTTCATTTCGTGATTTTGTACGCATGGAACACCGTTTGTGTTGCTAGGTTTTAGACGGGATTAGGTCAAAACTATAGCCAGTAAACTTGATTGATTTCAGCTGTTTCGACGCACTCAGTGAAAGTCAAGTTCCAGTTTTTATTAAACGTAAGTTCCTTTATGAATGAGTGGAATAAGCGGATGAGAGATATCCGATTGTCCCAAGTTTACATGTCACTTGATTTTACTATCCATTTTTAGCACTAGTTCATGTGCTAGATTGAATTTGAAGAGCTTTTATATGTTGATGACATTTGAATATTGTAATGCTTACATCGTTTAAAGTTTTTCATTGGTTACCAGAGTCAGTTTTTCACGTCTGCTAAGACAAGGAAGATAGAGACTAGATAAGGATTAAAATTTGATTCTTAAATGACTTTTGGGAGTCTTTTTAATTTACTAGGCTTGATTGACTCATTGTGACTTCCTTTAAGCTCGTTAGTTGAACCTCGAAAAGGAACCGCGATCAAACGAACTGAAGTCTTTTATGAGAATTGACAAGACAGACAGGAAGTGCTAACAACGTCTGTTGCTTCTGTCTTGCACAACTCACAAGTTGTACTGTGCCAAAGTTTCATCCGAGATGTGATAACTCAAAGAGCAGTGTTCAGTTAGATACAGTAAGACTCTCAAAGTTTGCCCGTCATATTTCAAGAGGAACTGAGATCGTTACTGGTTTTCTGTATTTGTCTCATCTCAGTAGGTGAACATCATTAAAATAATTTTCTATGTCTCTCTTAAGAAACGACAACGTCACATTTTTTAAAGGTCTAGGTCCCAAAAAATGTAAGGTGGGCATTCCTGGGCCAGGCTATCGACCTAAAAGCTAACTAGAATGTGGGGAGCATTTTTTAAACACACTGTCAGAAAAATAATAACCTGAGAGCACTTAAACCTCTTTACTTTCATTTTTTATGTACTTAGACCACCAAGTACTCCGCACACGATCCATTGAATGAATTTATTATTTACATATACGTGGAGTGCAAAACGACGAACGATGCTATACGCTCAAACTTTATGAACAGGTATAAATAAGAAGAGAATATTTCTAAATAAGAAGAGAATATTTCGTCAAAAAATCTCTATTATACGAATTCGGAATTGCATTGCCAGTTATGCATCAAGATCATTGCGAAACAGGATAATTGGCTGCGAACAGATTAAATTAAAAGTATGAAGATGACTTGAAGGAAACAACAACAGTGTTAGATATACGAATCGGACTTAGAGTGACTGCTGAAGGAACGGTCTTGCAGAGCACTTGTTGTTTATTAAGTTGATTATTCAGTCATAAGATTATGGTACAATAATTTTCTGACCTGCGAGCTTTTGATATGCGCTTTGACCAACATATGCAGATGGTCGCCGTTGAATGATGTCAATACATTCGATTTAGTTTAAGCTGTGATTGCTTGTGATTCTATACTAAAAAATTACCAATTCGTAAAACGTTTACGGTTTAATTTATCCAAATATTTACCATACCCGATAGATTTATTGATCTATCAATTTTATTGGGTTGATACCTTACCGAATCAAAACCGATACAAAAAGGATAAACAAAAAAATTTACAATTCAACGTACCTATAAAAATATATCCTTTTTTGGTTACCAAAAGCATAATAAAAAGGGAGCACAAATAGGATTAATATTCCAAGAAATTATTTTCCAAATAATAATTTATTTTCCTAGAAAATTAATGTTTTGCTGAAAAACCAAAAAATAAAATAAATTAATTAAATTATTATATAAATAAATAAACTTTAGTAAAAAGTTTTATTATAGATGTTTCGATTTTAAATTAAATTTTATGGTTTGTTTAATGTGCATAACCCAGATACTAGAGGTTCGACTGGATCACAACTATGTGTTGAATTATTGGTGTATTGTATCGAACTTGAAAAGTCAAAAAGCTTTCACTCTAGTTCAGATGTATTCAATTACTTTATCTATATAGCTTTTTAGTCCTCTCGTTTGGCATGATATGTCACAAAACTCAAATCATGACCGACAATCGCAAATTAAATGGTTTCCAAAGGCATTTGCAGTTATATGAACGGTTTGAAGTGAAGTGTTGGATCTTACATATTAGGATTAGTCATCAAAAATGAAAAACACTATGTCATGTGAAGAAACGCTGCCAGTCAATGTGCTAAGCAACAAAAGCATCCCTATTGGTCAAAATGGAATCGAAGAATAATGGGAACAATTCGAAGAATATGTGGTTAGAATGTACCTTGGGTTATTTTGTATAACTTGAAAATAAAAAATCTTTAGATTCAGTTCGTATATGGAGGAGCTAGTTTTTTATAACCAACCCCTTTAGTCATTAAGGCTCGATTGGACCACTATGGCATCCCTTCTCAGACATACAATCTCAATCCTGATATCTAGTAGTAACAAGAATAGCACTAATACGTTAAAATGATACGTAAGGTCTCTGTTAAGACTCAGTTGCTATTGTGAACATATGATTATGACTACCCAGCAGTCTATCATAATTCGTAAGGGGCATTGTTCCTCAATTTATTTCGATATCCTCAATGTTGTTGGATTTGAGCCTACTTTTGTTAACTCTGCTCGCAAGGAGGTAATTGACATCAGTTTATGCTCCATGTACTTCACTAAATTCATATTTCACCGAAGAGTGATATTCTCCGATCACAGGTGCATTTCCTTTAATAATAATCTTAAAAGAATACCGCTTAAACATTACCGTAATAGGAAGTTTACCAAATGGGAAACATTCTCACTTGAGCCAGTTTCTACATACTCAAATCACCTATGATTATTCGTTCGTCTGTGGGCATAGAGCTGCAGGTTTCTGGACAATCTAAAGTAATCACAACTGCGTATGAGATTTCGTTTCCACATGTCTCTAAAAAAATAACTCGGAACAAACCTTTTTGGCGCTCTTCTCTAAAACGGTTAATGAAAGCGACCAGAAAGCGAAATTAAAAGCTTACCTATGCTGTTTAGACTTAACCAGTCGCTGAGCAGGAATAAAACTTGAACACTTGTTTTACTTCGGCCAACTAAGAGTAAGCTTACTTCCTCTAAAACAGAAGTAGATGACCTATCCATCTCACTACACCTATTTTCCGGTATATTTTTCATCTTAATCGTTTAGGCCTATATGTCTGTTACTTTTCTGAAATCTTTATAAAGGATTTTTGACATCAGAGACCGACATATAATCACCGCTCCGCTCTGTAACATTCAACATTCTTACCTAATGGCCAAATCCTGGGAGGCTGCGTTACATGAACGCGTAACTAGAATTGAGAGATTTATGCATGGCAACGGGTTTCTGGTGGGCACTTGTCTGGATATTGACGAAGGCCTTGATAATACTTCTTTCGTCTCGATTGAATGTTTTCTTGAATCTTACATTGTGATTTGCGAGGTTGAGGATATCTTTACCTCGGAAAAAAAGCTAGAGGTAGCCCGCAAGGAGATGTACTTCCACCCCTGTTGTGGCATCTAGTCATTGACGAATTTTTTGTTATTTTTCATGAGTCTGGTTTTTCCGCTCCATGTTATGCTGACGATCTGGTTCTGACAGTTTTAGGCAAGCACCTGTATGTTTTACCAGATTTAACTCAACACGCTCTTCTCAATTATAGAACAGTGGTGTCTGGATAAGGGTTTACATGTGAATCCGTCTAAAACCGTTTTGGTTATATTTGCAAGGTAGGAACACTGTAGCGTTTTTTGTACCATCACATTTCAGATGTAATTTTAATAGTTCAGCCGACCTGAAAAACCTTGATGGTTTCTTGGTTCATAAACATTATTGGAAGTATCATCTAGATTTTAAACTCTTTGTAGCCAAACGATTTTATGGCAATGCCGTAGAGCTTTTGGTAATTCTTGGGGTTTGTCTCCCAAAATGCTTTATTTTATCTACAAATCACTGGTTCTATCAATGCTACCTTATGCATCTGTTGTTTGGTGGCCAGTGGTTAAAGTAAAATCTTCAATTAATAAATTCAACTATTTGCAAAATATCGCTTGAAGGGATGTAGCTGGAGCCATGTCTTCTACGTCGCTCGATGTAGCTAACTCTCTCCTTACCCCAATTACAATCCTTCATTTTACGTTTAGCTTGTTCGCCTGCCATTTGCTTGAGGAGTGTTGGGTGTGGAATGCTTTCGGCACTAATTCAGACCATAGAGCGATTCTTAATGAATTCATACAAGCTATGCCAGAACTCTACATGTTTTTTGATCGGCGTCTACCTGTTTTTAATTTCAACAAATCTTTTGATGAGGTTTATTTATCCAGGGATATGTGGTTATCACCAGATTTGCTCAATAAGAGATCAGAATTGCTACTACTCGTATGATTTGACAATCTCTGGCAGTTTGTGGACCTACTGTACTACTTATCAAGCGGAGGTAATTTTGGTTACTCACTGCGTGATTTCAGCTTTTAATCTCGTTGCCAACGACAAAGAGATTACATTTTGTGCGGATAGTAAAACTGTCCTTAACTCACTAAACAATCCTCAAACAAGCTCTACATAAACTATTAGGGCATTGTAAGAAATTGTTTAACCTCCTTGGTTATTACAACAAGGTATCGGATAAAAATATAACAATAAGGTATCGCCCATTGTGACATTGTAGGCAACGAAGTTGCAGACAGTTTGGTTTAAACTGTTTCTCGCTTATTTTTCGTAAGCCCTGAACCAGCTGCTCCTTTAAGCCTTAACAAAGTGAAAAAACAAGAAAAACCCTTGCCTTATCGAAACTAAAGCTGATGTGGTTATCCACCTTGTCGCATGGCGAAGTTCTTTGTACTTAACCCGGATCTGACCAACTAGGTTCTTTCATTGAAAAAGATCTGTTTCTTTACTTACTGGCCATGGCCAGTATATATGGTACATCACATGGTACCGTAATGTGACGAATGTGCCAATGATACCGTATGTGACGAATGTTTTGGGGATGTTGATGATTGCTTACACTTCATCAGCAGCTGTCCGGCTTTCGACCGCATAAGATCCCTTGTGTTCAACCCTAGGACTTTTCCTATAAATCTAGTTTTCTCTATCCTAGTTCGAACTGCTCGTCTGTACGCTTTGATAAAATCCAAGGGTAGCACCAATGGCCCTTTGTGGTATTAGAAAGAGCCTTAAAAGGTTCCAGCCAATGGAAATGTTCCGGCAAAAATGAGATACTTAATTCTTAACTAGAAGTTGTATGGATCTGTATCTTCTACCATATACTAATGATATACACACATAAGATCTTAGTGCAAGTTGGACATTGATACAACATATATTAACGATACTGGGTTAGTTTATATCTGGTGACCATATCACCCAATCACCGCAATCGTTTAAAACGAAATACTAAAATCTTAACTGAAGTAATTTAGTCGATCCAATAAAGTTCTTGAGCTGTCTGAAACAATCGCAGGCGTTTCGCTTAGCTCGATGGGTAAGAGTACAAGCTTGTTACTATCAATGTCTTTAAATTTTCTTAACAGATATAACAATCAGACTTCTACCATCATACCTTGTAAAATTTAATCTTTAACTACTCTCTGGATGGTAACAAATATAATCGAGATGATATTGACCAAACAACACTATATGCCATTGTTTAGGATGACCACACATAATTTTCGATGTGGCACGTCGTTTGCAAAAGGGCACATAAAAAGGTGTAATTTATGTACATTCACACATAATAGATGTACACTCAATGTCATATCCAAATTAATCCCTAATCTATTATTATCTCCCATAAGCAAAATTAATTATTTTCGGTATATATCTATATGTGGTGGTGAAAACTCTAAGTGACACATGAGTAATGAAAATGAAAACATTACGCACACATACACATATAAATACCAGTATATATGTATGTGTATATGTAACCTACATTAATTAATGATAATTCATAATGTGAAGATAAACAATTTTGTTGTTTGTTTTGGTTTTTGATATAAAAAATCTATATTACATATATATGAAGATACTTAATCTAGTGATACACTCGTGTATATTATAGTAAAACTGTCACCTGGTTTAGTATACGATGAAATCTTTAGAATCTCAAGGATAAATAATGGTAGAACAGCATGCAATAAACTGACATGCGTGCCATATATTTTCATTTCATTATGCCGTATGGATTTTTTTTCCATCTTACTATCGTTTTCGACACACATATAAATTCTCATTATATATATGAAAGGTGTTGAAGATATGTATCCTTCATGTCTTATACTTTCGATTTTTATGTCAACTTCATGTTATTTTCGTATATTTCTAATTCCCTTTTGTGAATACTATATATTCGTTGTATATATTGCGATTTGTGGTACGTGAATGTTTGAATTAAATCTTAGACACACACATACGCTATAAACGAGATGAAGCTTTTTTGTGCTTTTACTCTGTTCGATACGAAAACAAGATATTTATTGATTATGAAGTGAAAAACACTTTCTTTGTAAATATGAAATTTAATGTCCTGAACTTTTTGCTAGGGTTTTGATGGAATCGGTTAAAAGCTTCAGCACAAGTTTGCTACGTACGAGTAGTTGTGGTGAAATAAAAATGTTTGCCTGCCACATCCTGACTGATCATCTAAGCGTTTTGCCGCAACTCTAACTGCTACACTCTTTTGTACTTTCTTACAAAGGGTTCGGTCCAATAAAAGCACCTTTTGCACAGCAGCCAAATTCATCTTGACTTCAGAGTGGTGTTCTCTTTATGGTTATCAATTGTTTAAATGTTACTAGTATGGGATGGAAAACCCATATGGGCCACTGTTTGAGACAATAAATATCTGTTTGCTAAGGCCCCTGGTTAAGCCTTTTATATATGGTTTTCCTGAAATGAATACTCCCACTCAACCTTCTGTTTTTAATCCGTCTGTGTACCATACCATGGATCCCCTTCCAAATAAACAAAGGTAGAAATCTTGGCTTTAATTAGATCTGTGCGAATTTCCAGGTGAACGACCATATTTCCTGATTGTTCCTAATTCCTGAATATAATTGTCCAGTATTTTACGATGGTATGTTTTCATATATAAATATCAAATTGGTAAAGATACCTCGAAAAAATAGTATTTTCGTATTGACTTCTATGATCGTCGTATATCTTGGTACATAGATACCACTGCATTTGTACAATCTTGTTTTTATCGTGATGCTCCCGGATAAAAGTTAAAGTCGATCATTTTTTTCAATAGACTTTGTTTAAACCACAAATAAAAAAGAAGCACAATATAGTCCCTCTTTGCAGCAGAATGTAGTTATTTTTAATCTTAGATGAAAACGAGCCCCACGCCATTCATAAAACGTCATAGTTTAATTTTATCACATTTATTTAAAACAATTCGCCCAAATACGTCACGCACTGATTAGACATCGCAATGCTAACACCTATACACTGTATTTTGTTTCCGCTAGTAACTTAAATCGTGATTTTGTAGACCAAACAAACGCTTGTCGTTCTTTATGAACGATTTGTGTATCAATGTATTGTTGCTGCAACATTGACAAATGTTTCGAAACTACCACTGACAACATATGCTATAATTCGAAATATAGTTTGTGCTGCGTTTAAACCGGGTTCTCATTTATTAAATATAAGAAAGCGATGAAATTAAAACGACATTTTTAAAGATTTGATTATGCTTGCTGCAACAAAGATGAGCATTCTGAAACTAATAATTATACAAACTTGGTAAAAATCCGAACAGTATGAATTGTGTTTAAATGAATGTTACCCATGTATTAACTAATAAGGAACAAGACCATGGCCCAAATTTGACATGGACACGATGTACATTAACAGTTTGACTAAGGATTATATATTGTTGGTGCAACATTGAAGAGCATTCTGAAACTACCACTATATAAGTTGTATTTATTTACCAAATATACAATTATAGTCCAAGTTGGACATTAAAATGCCTTTTATTAAATATTTAATGATAAATTATATACGCTGTTGATCCTATAGTTGCTGCAACATTGACGAACATTCTGAAACTGACATAGACTTTTCAAAATGTTTTATTTATTTAAGCGACATTTTTATAAAGCGATATTTTGATTAAGCAAATTTTATTAACAGTTTAATTATGCATTGTTGCTGCAACATTGAAGAACAATCTGATACTTGTACGAACTTTAGTTTACTAAATCTTTAACTGTATTATTAGTGTACGGCCTAAGCTTATTTCGTGTTTAGATTTCTCAAATACAAGATGGTGGTTAAAATTCGACGTTGATTGTGAGTTTTATTGTTGCAGCAACATTTGAGAACTCCTGAAACTATCCTTAACATCAATAGTTTGAACTCAATCCATTTTTTTGCAAAACATTATATTGTTGCAACAAGGTTTCTGCAACACTGATGCTGCAACAAAGTTTCTGCAACCAAAATCTTGTTCAGTTGGAACGTTCGAAAATATAAGAAATGTAAGTCCTGTTATGTCAATCTGAGAACATCTGTTCCAATTTTTGTAGTTGATAGCATATGAACTATAAGGACATTACCAAAATTTTACACCCAGGTGATTGAGCAACCTGTTTTATTCGCGAGAGCAAAATTAATTAAAAACGATAATCAATGAAAAACAGTGGTATGGTCCAAATGAAACATTCAAACGTCATTTATTGGAACTACATTCTAAACTTTTTATTGTTGCTGCAACATCTAAAGTAATTTGAAACTGACATTGACATGACTATCCAAAAATATAAACAGTATAATTTATGTCTAAATGGACTTAAACGTGTTTTCACTTATATAACACAAGAACTTTAAGCAAATTTGAAATGGACACGTGATATATTAAGAGTTTGAATAATGTTGCTGCAACAGTGAAAACCATTCGGAAACATCTTAATAAAGATTTACAGACATTTGAATATATGCCTTAATAAACATAACCCGCGTTTTCACTTATTAAAAATAAAATCATATATTATACAACTAGATCAAGAATTATATATTGTTGCTGCAACATAGAAGAACATTCTGAAACTACCACTGATATATAAGTCGAATTGGTAACATAAACAATGTTATTATATTTTATAAATACACAATCATCGTTCAAAATTGACATTAAAACCATTTATTGTAGGTTTCATTATAGACTTTATATTGTTGCTGCAACATTGAGCATTCTAAAACTGACACTGACAAAGCTTTTAAAAATTTAAACTGTATTATTTGTGGCTAAATGGAAATAAAGGCGTGTTCATATTTATTAAATACAAGATTTTTGCAAAATTTGACATTGATATGATATTTATTAAATGTTTTATGATGGTTTTTGGAACTCCTGCAACAGCCTCTGGCATCATTCACTGAAACCAATATTTCAAACAAAAGCGTTTGTCGTGTTGCTATATGTGTTGTATTAAGCATCGTTTAAATATGAGAGTACATTATGTTGCTGCAACAATAATTGCAACTTAGTTGCTGCAACATTATTTCTGCAATAAAAGTTTTACTTTAAAAATCATGTGCTTGCAAACTTTATTCTGCTGGAACGACCGAAAATAAATCAGTTTATAGTCCTCTCAGGATGTCTTTCCCAATTCTTGGAATTGTAACACAAAAAATCCAGAAGGAGCACCAGACTTATACACCCAGTTGATTGCACCGACCCTGTTTTGTTCGCGTGACCACAGTTAAATAAAAACAATATTTAATAAACCAGTGTTATTATTTACTAAATCAACAGCTATGGTCCTAATGCCATTAAAACGTCATTTATTGTTGCTGCAACATTTAGAGCATGTTGCAGCAGCAATAAACAATGACTAATATTTCTATGCAAAAATCTAAACAGTATAATTTGTGTCTAATTGAAATGTGTTTCACTTATTAAAAACAAAATCTTGGTCCTATTATATCATGGATACGTCATATATTAACGGTATGTATATTGTTGCTGAAAGATTGAAAACCATTCGCAAACTGACACTGATATATAGATTAGATATATTGTTGCTGCAACATAGAAGAACATTCTTAAACTACCACAGACACATAAGTTGTGTTGCCTTGTAGATATAAACAATGTTATTATTTACCAAATACACAATCATGGTCTAAATTTAATATTATTCTAGGTTTCGTTATATACTATTTATTGTTGCTGCAACATTGAACATTCTGAAACTGAAACTGACATAGCTTTCAAAAATTGAAACAGTATAAATTGTATCTGAATAGAATTAAAACCATGTTACTATTTAAGAGATACAAGATTGTGGCAAAACTTAACATTGATGTGACGATTAGAATGGCAATATCAAGGAACTCCTGCAACAACTAAATCTCTTACTAACATCAATATTGGAAACTATAGTCGTTTTTTCGTGTTGCTATTAGCGTCGTATTACAAATTTGGAATCGTTTAAAAATAGGAGTAGATTATGTTGATGCAGCAATATTTGCCACAATGTTGCTGCAACATTGTTGCTGCAACATGTTGCTTAAAAAAAGTATTTTACTTAAAAAGTTGGATCAACGAGCTGTCAAACTTTATTCTTCAGGAACGTCCGACGAAAATATAGAAATTTCAATTTCCGTCATGTCAACTTAAAGGCATGTGTCACTAACCAAAGGTATTCCAGACCTATACACCCAGTTGATTGCGCGACCTGTTTTGTTCGCGCGAGCACATTTTCACAAAACAATATTCAGTATTTTTATATAATTAAGTAACAGAAAAGCATTTAAAGTATTAAACAAAGTGTATTAATTTGATACATGGTATTATTTTAACAAAAATATGTAATTAAATTAAAAAAATGTTTTTTTTTGTTTTGAAATCGGCTTATTATGAAAATTATAATGAAAAATTAATTAGCATTAAAATTCTAGTCGAAAACATGAAACAACGAATTTTCTTTTATAATATAAATTACACCCGTACCGTGCCGACTGTATATGTATGTGTGTACACAAAAAAAAAGGAAAATTGAAAAGTGATTATACGCTTATCATATATTTTGTGTTTCATCTCATTTTCGTTTCCCACACCAGCACCGATACATATATTTTATATTTGAACGAAACCATTCTACTCCATTGCCGTACAACAATATACAGCGGGAATCACATACGAGAAAGTTAATTTGGAAGTCATGCACAATATAGACGTGTATACAGTATTTTTGTTTGGTTAAGACAGTTGTGGTTTAATTAAAATCAGACTCAAATTTCTTGTAGAAGTGTACGACCTTGGCAACAGTACGTATATATAGTATATATATATATACAATGTACACCATCTATTGAAACATTTAGATGGGTAAATTTAGAAAATCTGATGGGCATACAAATAACACATATGTACGAATACATATGTGCGTGCGTGTATCGAAAAGGATTTATATTTTTAGGACGATTCAGCATAAATATTTTGTTGGAAATAAATAAATACATTAAATTTGATGAAATATTTAGATCATGTACCAAAGATCTTGGAGTCTACATATAGACACACACAAATCTGTATCTCAGATGATGCCCATTTTCGTTATCGTTTCGTACAACAAATTTATTGTTTTTCGGCTCGATTCTTGAAAATTATATTAAGTGGTTTTCATTTTCAATTTTAGATATATGAAAATTTGTATTAAAATATAAATTTTTATGTATTTTATACTACACAGCCACCCCACCACTGGTATACTATATATGGTATGAGTGTTAAATATATGTATTTCGGCCAAATACAATACGAGATAGAACAAAGAATTGAAACACAAAAATTATATTTTCGACCAGATGGGACGCAGACATAAAATACAAGAATATTTTATGTCGGTTTCGTCTTACGAGTCTTACGTCTTACATAACATATATATGTATATACAAGGATTTTGGTTTGGGGAATAAGTTATGATTTTATTGTGTCATTGTCCCTTATACATTTATATACATGCACATTAGGGACTACGAGACATACATTGTACGTGTTCTACAAATTTTCGTGTTTACATAGCTGCACCGGATTTGGACGAAGCATATATTGTACGTAAATCTGGCTAGGTGCGGCAAAATTGAGGTCACGATGTCCATTATACCGAAAGTTATGTTGTTGTATCCCAGGCGGACCTGATATTTGATACGCGTTTGATTTGATTGGGATTTTGAGGACGATTTCACTCTATTTTGAGATACTTAAGCGTATCAGGGATTTGGACACAAACATATAATTGATTTGGTAAGGAATGATGTTGATGATGAATATACCGAAAACAATTGGAACCTGTTGGAACGTTTCATCTCTTTAATGTACTGGGTTTCACCTAGCAATGAAACAAGCTTTTAGCTGTAGTAGAAAATTTCAAACATCGCTTTGGTTTGACGATGGTTATCTGTTCATTGTATCTATGGAACTAGACTTTAAAATCAAAAAGCTCTTGTATTGTTTAGCGAGTGTGACATATAGAACCATAAAGTTTATATTGAAGCTTCAAGATTCGAAAAAATGAGGTACAAAATACAAGTAATGTACTTATTTTGGTTGTATTGCCTTTATGAACGATTAACTTTAGGCTCAGTGTTTGAAACCTCATAATCCAGAATGCTGAACTCATAACCCAACCCATACATAATACTGGAATGAAACAATGCGATGTGCAAAAGGTGTACGAGATGGTTCAAAGAGAAGGTAGTGATTCGGCTCCAAAACAGATAGTATAGAGATAGAAACAAAGTAATGAAATCAGAACAACTTATACCATATGCACGCACCAATGATACTGGAAATTACAAAGGTAAACAGCAGAGTTTAAGAATCTCATTGTCATCTGAATGGAAATATATGATCCAAACTACTCAAAGGCCTCGAATCAATGAAAGCTGACATCTTTACACTATTATTGTGGAACAAAAAAAAATAAAGCTTGATTATAACCATTCCATCAAATCTATAAGTGAAGAAGTTCAGCAAAAACATATTACCTTCATGGCCACCTAGCCATCATATGACGAACTCACTATGTATCTCTTCAAATTTCGTTTAGTTTAATAGCAGGCTCCACCAACTATTATCGAGGTTCCTAGTTTTCGCTTATTATAGCTTATAGATGATGCAACTGCTTTCAAACCACTCTGTGAGGTTGGCAAATGTCTATGAGAATAGGCTTCATACAAACTACCTATTTCAGCGGATAGTTTTACGGGCCGATTTGAAGCATCTGGCTTCGTCAATCCACATTGCACACCACCTGAAGAAAATGCAAACCGTGAATTTCATTAGAACGCACAGGCGCGTTTTGCAAACTTAGCACAGTGGAGTAGTTTGAACCAGACCAGAAAAGACAGACTTACAGGTATACTCTGAGAGTTGAACACAAGTGATAGTTATCATCAACATGCTCAAGACACGAGTAACTAAAGAAACCAATATTCTCAAGCTGTTTTTTTTCAATGAAAGTACGTTGTTGGTCAGATTCGGGTTAAGCGCCCATGCAAAGTATTTCGTCATATGACAAGTAGGGATGGCTAACCACGTTAGCTTTAGTTTCGATATAGGGCTACGGTTTTTATTGTTTTTATTGAGCAGCACGAAGAAAAAGCGAGAACAAGTTTGAGCCAAACTGTCCACAACTTTACTGTGGTCGATGTCACAATGGGCAGGAACCCACATAACCATAACTTTATTGTTAGAACTAAGGAGGTTCAACAATTTTTTACAGTCCCCTACCAGTGTTGTTTAGTTAGTTTTTATGGAAATTCGAGGATATACCTTGTTAAATTTCTTTTCTTTAGTAGTTAAAAAGAACTGTAAAGTGGCTAACCGTAACCACCCTATGGATGAAATTTCAGTTCTACCTTAGGACTGAGGAACACACCAACCACAAAAAAATTATTTTAACAATCAATTTTCACCTGATAAAATTCGAAAATTTATCGATTGAATGTTTATATATAAATAAGACATATGCGTGAATATACTACACACCCTTTCGTCTAATGATGCATTCATTAACCCAAAATCAAAACGAAAAAAAATGTGTTTCAATTAAATCTCACTTTAATCGGAACGATCAGCTATACGCATAGGATAAGGATGTAACGAACCAAAAACCCAAATTCTTAATACGTTATACATGTTTGAACACCCATGCCCGGCGTATAAACCACCCACGGTCGGCATATAAACATGTCACATCCCAAAAAGTACCGCATAAAAATAAACGAAAATGGACAAGAAAAAATTAGCTTTTCGTTCACCGAATTTATATAAATGTCTTTAGAAAATTCTGATTGAGTGTCTTGACATTATACCACAATAGATTACATATAAACTAACACACAAACGAATAATTGAATGATGTCGAGCTTTTTTTTGTTGTTGTGTGTACACAATCACATTAATATTTGTATGTAGGACAGTACAGTGTTTAAAGCTTTCACATAAAATTAGACTTTTTTTTTACGGAGAATGACATCGGTTATGGTTACGGTTATGTGAACAGTACGTCGATCTATATATAAACTTGAAGCTGCGTATGCCTACGTTTGTCTATATAAAAAAACATATTGTTTGACCAGCAGCACAGTGGCATTTCTAAATGAATATCAGATCCATGCCAATGCTCCACAATCCATTAAAAACCTGAAAAATTGAACTCTTGAAGTTATATCGAGGACATACAGCCGTAAATGGGCGAATTGGTCCTGGAAAATTGCATGACAAAAATGAAACCTCTTATTGGAAAACCGTTTATGTAAGGTGTGGTGTTGAGAACGTAACAACTGAACTTAACCGAGTTTTAATTCGATTGAGTTAAGCTGTACAGTTTTGCTAGTATAGTTAAGCACAACTTTCTATAAGGAATCCAGCATGCCACGAATCAAACGCTTGACCAACAAGTGAACTCAATTATGGATGTTTTGTATGGGATGTGGTGACTGCGAGGTGTGGACATCGTGCCTATCCATCATTATGCTTGGTTTAATTCGTGAACTGCATTTACACAAAAAATTCTTATGACTTCTTTTTAAATCGTTCTGGATTCATTCCGTGAATAATTTCTGTCGAATTTGGACTTGACATTCTTGAACATGTTCATTTCAGTTGTTATAGCGAGTTTGAAAGAATTTCTTTGTTTATCGCTTATAGGATTAATATCTGTGTTGTCTAGATAATTAGAAATTTTTTCGTACTTTGATTAGCTGACAGTAATCCTGCTGACATATGCGCGCCACAATTGATTTACTCATTATTAGATATAAGGTTAAATAACACGATTAATTGGTTTTTCTAGAATCGCTAGAAAATGATGAGCGCCACGGTAGACCACAGAATGCCATCACGCATGAAAACGTTATTCCCCGTTCCCTAACTCCGGAACATAAAAATTCTGGGATTTTCTGGGATGCAGAAAGAATTTTGTTAGTTGATTATATGTCACAACATTGTCACAGACAACGAATATGCGGAAATTTTATACAAATTGAAGTTTACCATCCGGGGGACACGGCATGGTAAAGTTAAAAGTATGATTTTAATTCTGCAGTAAGAATTCTTTGAAGAAATCTCCCACCCATCCTTTAGTCCAGATTTTGCCTGAAAAAAACAATTAAGAGACCGCAAATTTTCAAATAATGATGAAGTTATGTCCGCTACTAAAAAATATTTTGAAGACCAAAACAAAACTTTTTTTAAGATGCAGACAATCGGTGGCAGAATGGTGTAAACAATGTGACAGTTAAAGGTCCTGCCAAACAGAGCCATGGAAAAATGCAGCCGTATAACACAATTTGAGCGAATTGCTACAGATATTGCTGGTCCATTTTCTACCAGCGAAAGCAGACACAAGTATGTTTTAGTGGTGATGGATTATTTCATCAAATGGCCTGGATTCTATCCAATACTGAAACAAGAAACAACAACAATCGCTAATGCTGTGGTAAATAATTGAATAAGTCGATATGGAGTACCTATTGAACTGCATTTAGATCAAGGCCACAATTTTGAGTCAGTGGTATTCCAGGAAATGTGTCGATTATTGGGGATCAACTAAACAAGAACAACACCTTTCCATCCGATATGAAGTGAAATGGTAAAAGTAACAGTGTTAAAAGTTAATTGTGGTGTAAAAATTGCTGATTAATAATAAACGTTTTAGTGAAGTGATTTTTGCTATTCATAATTCAATATCTTTTCGATTTCGGCAGCGACAGCGCACCAAAATTGTTTTAGGCAAAATTTCTGGCGAGTCAGCAGATGTTCAGCAAGGTGGGTAGCATCTGTGTGGCCAAAACTTCGAGTTGGATACACAGCTTGTGAAATTTAAAACATCGACGGAACCGGTTTGTTTTATAAAATGACACCAGAAAAAACATTTTAGGAGCTTACATGGCTAGTCCTGGCAATGAAAAAAAAAATTGCTCGTTATAGCAAAAACTAGATCACCCAGGTGCTTTTAAAACATTAAAGCCTAACCTGTTGAATATACAGGTAATAAAAAGGCTTGGATGATGTTCGAAATTTTCGAGCGCTACTTACGGAAATGGAACGCCGATCAGATTAAAAATAAAAACAAGATTACTAATCGACAATTGTCCTTTACACTTTAAGTAAGCCATTTTGCCACCAAACACATCATCAGTTTACAGCCGAAGAATCAAGGCGTTAAAAAAAGCTTTAAAGGCTATTACAGACGAAGTCTCTTATTAAAATCGGTCAGAAATTAAGATAGTGGTCAAAACATTGTCGTAACAATACGGTCGTAACATTGATAGATGCGGTTGAAATGGCTGCTACAGCGTGTAATCGGATTAGTAGCTAAACAGTAGCTAACTGCTTTAGACATTCCGGATAATGTTTAAAGAGTAATCCTCACACAGACACTCAGTTATAGGACGAATATAATGAATATATGTATATATATATATATATATATATATATATATATATATATATATATATATATATATATATATATATATATATATATATATATATATATATATATATATATATATATATATATATATATATATATATATATATATATATATATATATATATATATATATAGGGTGGCTGAGACCAAGTGTTACCAAATGAAAACGCTGTAATTTTTTTAATTGTGATTATTTTTTATTGAAATTTCGTGGAATATGTTGAAAACATATTACATTTTATGAAAACATGTAATTGCTCGATATAACCTCCTTTGGCTCTGATTATTTGATTCAGTCCTCCATAGAAAGCATTGCATGCTGACCGTACGTGGGCATGCGGAATTTTATTCCATGCTCGAACAAGAGCTGACTTCAATGCATCAACACTTTCGAATTTTTTAGTGGACACCCTACTCTACAAAATGGACCATATGGAGAAATCCATGGGATTCAAGTCTGGTGAATATGGAGGCCAAACTTTCGATGAAATCAGCCGCGGAACGCAATTTTGTAAAAATTGCTTTGTCGCTCGAGCTTTGTGTGACGGTGCCGAGTCCTGTTGGAATGTCCAACGGTTCGTACCAAAGTGCTTACGTGCCCAAGGTAGCATAGCATCGTTTAGGATCTTTTGGCGGTACATCTCTTGGTTTACCTTGACTCTATGTTCGATGAAAACCAGAGGAGTGCGTCCAACTGCAGTAACTGCAGCCCAAACCATAACATAAGCTGGTGATTGCCTGCGCATGGCAACTCTTGTGTTTAAATTATCGTTGGACTTGTGCTCTTACCAAACACGATCATTTTGTTTATTCACATACTGTTGAATGGTGAAAATTTTCTCATCAGAAAAGACAATTTTTGGAATCTCATCACGTCCGGCTAAGGCCTTTAATGCTCGTGTTCTTTCAAACCTAACTTTTTTTTGTGCCTCCGTGAGATCTTGAACTTTTTGTATCTTGTAGGGCTTCAAGTGTAGCTCATTTTTCAATATAGTTTGAATGCTGTATCGTGAAACATGTAGACGTGCGGCTAATTGATTGGCATTTTGACGAGGATTTCCTTGGATTCGTTTCTTCACCTTTCGTATCATTTCTTTTGATGTTGCTGTCTTTTTAGGACCGCCTCTGTTGCGTGTAGCGATGCTACCAGTTTCGTTGTATCGAGTTATGGTTCGATACACAAACATTTTATTCACATTCAAATGCTGGAGCTGACGAACTTCTTCTGTTTGAGAATTTCCACCCAAATATATACAGTGCAATTACACTATAACGTTTGAATTCCATTACGATTTTTTTATCAAGATATTAATTTAGAACAATTATTTATTGACCACATATAAACAACTAACCAAACTCCGGTATATATATATATATATCTATATATATATATATATATATATATATATATATATATATATATATATATATATATATATATATATATATACATATATATATATATATATCGTGCGACAGCAATCACTAACTAGAGTTCATTGTTTAGTGTACATACAAAACCGAGACCAATTATTTTCAAATATTTATCGTTATACCATGGCAACAGTATCCAACAAGCTCGAACGTTGTTTTTTTTTTTTGAAAATTGATTCATGTTTCAATTAGATTAATCTATTCGCTCGAGATGCAGCATCTTCAGATACATACCATATATATGTGTACGACTTGATGTGATATGATCCAGATGATACTTTGTCGATTTTGTTGCTATTCTGCGTTTCGTCTTTTTATTGCCAATTATTTAACATTTTCTCAATTTGTTTTCTCGTTTTTCCAATATTTTTTTTTTCCATCTTTTTAAGATGAAACTCATATGCTTCTTATTATTGTTTAAAGAAAAACGCGAACAAAGTTAAAAAATATATATTTTTTATATATCAATTTATTTTGTCTGTTTTCTCAAGAAATGTGATGAAAGGAAAAACGAACAAGAAGAACACGTAAGGATGTTTTCACATGAAGTATAAAAAAAAAATAACGGAAAATGATGAAAACACTGTATGTGTATGTACCAAATAATCATAAAAATTTCATCGCTAATATGAAAATAAATTGAAATGGAATCTCAATGTAATTGGAATTTAAAATATTCAACATTTCTTTAGATAATATCTCTGTCTTTATAATAATATTGCTGTACCAAAGGAGGAGGGGGGCGGTAAGCTCGAGCGGTATGAGGTTTTTGTATCATATTAGCGTCACTTTTTATATATATTATATTGACAGGTGTAACAAATTGTTTTAGTGATTACTTAAATTATCGTTTGATTAGCAACGTCTTCAACATGTTGTTTTGTGTGACAATGTCCTCTTTATATACATAAACTGTCTGCTGTGCAATAAAATGATATTAAACGAAATTGAAAAAAAAAAAATTAGTTCATCTCGTTTGACAAATATACGATATGACATTTTTATATTTAATGGTTAGATATTGGTCAGAATAGAAAATTGATAAATAATGTGCATTGTAGACTGTCAGACACATCTGCGACGGTATTTTAATGCATGATTAGCTCAATATGAGGGTTTCGATATTATAAAGCTACGTGCTTTATTAGTGCAGACTGTGTGCTTTAACCTTACGTCACGAAACATTTGGTTTGGCGTAATGGATAGTGTTGGGAGTGCTTCGACTCCAAAGTATATTGTATAAGATTTGATTCAGAAGGTGATTTGATCAGAAGGTGTGTGAAATTAGATGTGGACTAATTTCAGTAAGTTCAGACAATATACTGAAATTGGATTAATTTCAGTATATTGTTGATTTGACGTATTTCAGACTTTATCTTGGTGCTTTTTTGAAGAGATCTGTAGTTTTTTCTGATTCGTTCAATCCTATTCGATTACTATTAAATGTCGTAATTGCTTCCCAATATCCTGGATCGTTTAACAATTTAAGTACCTTAGCTTAGCCATCCTTTGTAACATACATACAGGAGCGAGTAGAATTTATTAACTTCCTGCTGATAGTTGATCTGTCAGATTCATTTTTGATGCCGTTCGACTGTATCCCGTATAATGTATGTTACTAGTATTGTATTTACTCTGGACATTCTGTACAATGTTATAGAAGTGCAGATCTTTAGTAATCTCTTCACCAGATTTAACGGTTCAGTTGTTATTTGAATCCATTCCTTAATTGCACGTAATACGGAAAAATACGGTAAATTTATTTCAGACTAAATGTGCTCGGGTGACTTGAAATGTTGACTTATCAAATGAAGCAGAAGAGTTCACATATATGTATAAATAACATTGTTTGTTGGAACTGACGACAACGTTTTTTAAATAATGGACTGATTGGTTTTGACATAAGGCTTTGTAGCCTCTAGTATCCGAATATTTCATTATGCCATCGCTTTCCAAAACGAACGGTCACAATCCTGGATTCCAAATATAGCTCACGATTTTTATAAGTTAGTTAGAAAGCAAGTTGTTCCTCAAATAGGAACGATCATCGAAAGCAACTCACGCTGTGGAGAGAATATGCGGGACAAGAGGAAAAGAATAACTCCTCCACTGGATTTCTCGTCATTTGCATTGTCAATTGGCCTTGCGATATTTTTAAAGAAATTTACTATACGGTATGAACACAATGGCATACATGGAGACAAATACTCAACTCAATCTGGTCGTATCTATAAGTTTCACTATAGACATATTCAAATCCATTAAAAAAGATTTTAAGAATCGCTCAACGTTATAACACTAGTACATAACACCAACAATACTATGGACCCTAACAAATTTTCGATTTGAAATGAAAATTATGCCTGAACGTTCACTTTTGCACCGAACTGCATATTGGCAAACCAAACTCAAAATTCGAACGTTTTTTGAACCTATTCTGAAAAGTTGACCAAATTACATACGACCAAAAATTTTGTATGGTGGCGTTCCTTGATATTGAGACTACCCTGTAAGTGGATCAATCAATCACATGCTTGGGTGCAGGATGATTAACTCGGAGCTGGAGGAATCCATCATCAGAAGGTGGGTGACCATAGGGCATAGAACCCTGCAGTACGGTGTTTTGTCTCCTCTCCTCTGGAACATAGCCAGCAATGGGTGCTGTTAGCGCTGGAGAGAGCGAGAGGAGATCGGAGTTATTGCCTATGTAGTTGATGTAGCGATAGCCGTCGCTGGTAAATATTTAAGCACAGTGAAGGAGGTAATTCAAAGTGCATTACGAGGTGGGCCATCAAATGTGGACTGGTAATTAGCTCGTCCAAAGCTGAACTAGTACTATTTACTAGGTAATATAAAATCCCGGTAGTAGATCCACCTCTATTAAATGGCAAGAGACTAGCTTTTACTGACAATGCAAGATTTTTAGGCGTAATCTGGGACAGTAAACTTAGCTGGAAGCCAACATTTTGGAAATTGTAAACAAGCCTATATAGCCATGAACTTGTGTATTAATGCGATCGGAAAGAGATGGCGCCTGAAACCGGAGCTGGTACAGTGGCTATTCACTTCCGAAGTAAGCCCTGTACTTATGTATGGGGTGAGCGTGTGGAGGCCAGCTCTTGATAAAGTAACGTACAGAAAAACGATTAAAAAGGTGCAAAGAATGGCCTGCATGCTTATAAGCGGGGCGCTGGGGACAACACCTACAAGTGCTTTGGAGGTCATATTTCGCCTTCTTCCAGTGGATATTTATAGCCACTCGACTTTCAGTCAAATCTCAGTGGAAATGTTTTCAGACAATACATTTGACGATAGTTGGATCGCTGAGGAAGGAACTGGCGAATCAAAACTATGTTATACCGACTTTATACTTCAAGAAAAGGTTCTAAACTCTGTTCCTCAAGGGAATCTTGCAGGAGCGGGTTCGCTGCGGAAACGGAAGAATTGCAGTTCTTGACGGATAGCTCCAAGCTACACGGTAAAGTAGGAACTGGAGTCTTCTGTCATAAATTAGAAGTAGATATAGCAGTTCCTCTACCTGATCACTGGACCAGACAGAGGTGATAGGGATTGAGAAGTTCCTGAACTGGTTGAGACATAAGATGAGATGGTATGCTCGACTGAAATCGCAATTTATGTGGACAGTAAGGCGGCATTCAAGTCACTGGACTATTTTTCTCTGACGTCTAGAGTGATGTTGGGTTGCCACTCGTCTTTGAATGAGATGAGTGGCCATTTCGACATTCAGATATTCTGGGTCACTGGCCACTCGGACGACATGAGAACTGCAGGACAGACGAACTAGTGAGGCACGATACAACTCTGCTATCGGAATGGCAAAGTTGGAGCATATTAAGGCACTCAAGACTATGCTCAAAAATGACAAGACTATGCTCAGTAGCTCCAGTGAACGACAGGTGAACAAATATCCTCTCATGTAGAGTAGCAAGGCAGGTCTGGCCAAAGCTGGACTTGAAACGCTCAAAGAGACTAATATCCTTACGAAGACGTGAACTAAAGACGATCGTGAGAATACTCTCAGGATTCTGCCTACTTGAAGAATATGCGAGGAGGCTAGTTCTAGAAGCAAATGACTTTTACAGAAGCTGTATGGACCAGAAGGAGGAAGAGACGATACTCCACCTCCTATGCTCATGCCCAGCTTTGGCACACAAAAGACATGCATATTTGGGTAAGTTCTTAATGGATTGCCTCTCTGATCTAGAAAACTGTAAGGTGCGAGACTTATCACGCCACGTAACTAGCTCAAACTGGTTCTCATAAGGGTAATAGGGAAGTAAGAACCTCTGGTATCACAATGGATTGTCACCGGTCTAAGTGTGCTGCACTCAACCTAACCGCACCAACATACGACCAAATTATCTCCCAACGAGTTCGACGATACTTCTTCATTCTGACGTGATAACATCTTTCAAACGCTGGTATTATCATGAAATTTGATCACATTGATATAAATTCTGCAGTTGTATAAGGAAACTGCGTGTAGAGCAGAAGTTCGATCCTTAGCTTGAAATAATTTTATGTATTTAAATGTGAACTGGAAGCTTGTACCTTAACATAAAAGAACGACGTTGTATTTAGACATTCAGAAAGGGTTTGAAAAGCTCACCTCCATTATATGTAACTGGATAGATGAATCAGATGGGCGTTATCGATATTTGCAAGGCTATGGACTGGTTTAAACATAAAGCTTTATTACTACAAATTCTCTTATTCTCAAGTTTTCTCGTTACTCAGGCTTGGTTGGGCATTCCGACGTCTCCTCCCTAACCAAACGCTCTCAATCCCGGAAATTTTTGGTTACCACAAATAAAAACGACCATCAGCAATAAGTCTGTGTATTTTTTGTTTTTTCACCACTACATTGCTCGCAGTTTGCATTGTTCTGAATTTCTGAATAGGCAGACAATTTTGACCAATAATCAGTTTATTTACAAAAAATTTTATCTTCGACCATTAGGATGAGGCTGCATGAAAGGCTTTGAACTTCAAGTTTTTTCTATTTAACTTTTCTCTGTCACAAACTCAAGTTATTGAGGTGGTAATGGTCGAGATTATTAACTTGCAGGTATGACCAACCCATTACGATACAATGTTGCCAAAAGTTTGGTCAAGACTAGACTTGGGGTGCAAAAGTACAGAACTTTGATTGTTCATCGTTTGATAAAACATGGTATAAGATCAAGTGGTACATTGTTTGAGACTGCTCATATTATCTTCGCCAATATCGATGTATTGGATGCGGTCACTTAGGTAAGATTTAAACTGTGCAACAAAGTTATTTGAGAAACGAAATGAGAATAACCGTTCTGCGTTAATGGAGTCAAACACCTGGGCAAAGTCAGTGTAAGCCACGTCAACTTGCCTGCGACTTTCTATAACTGTACTGCCGGTTAATTCAATACGGCTGATCTCTGTCGCATGGATTGATATTTATCTATTCATCCTGGACCACACACGAAAGCGGCTATATATCTCCATACTTATGTGTAGTTAAGATTTCTATCGTTCAGACATAACCGAAATTTTCAAAATTGTGGCTGAAATAACCAAGTTCTTCATTGGAATGAAAGGGGTATCCGTAAATCGAACGTAGAGCTGTCGATTAAGCAGAGGATGGTGGAAGGAGAACATTATTAAAAATAAGGTGTGCTTCGACTCTATCACAAATGAGAAATAAATAAAAAATTTCAATTACCTCCTTTCTCCAATAGCAATAACTGCTAGAACGTAAAAAAGCTTCCTTTCTAATTATAATCAAACAATTTCAACATTTATAGCTGAGTAATTAGAAAAGGCGCGTAAACGAGAGGGTGGGTATATTGGTAAAAATTATTGTAACCCAAATATTTTAATGAACTTAAATTGTAAATAAATCAAACAAAAATACAATAAAAAGCTCGGTAAGTAATTAAAAAAGTTTTCTTTCATTTTTAATTAATTCTCAAGTACACACATATAATACACATACATATACTGAAAACAAACTTTTGAACAAACTTATGTATAATATTATACATACTCGCACCAGTACCAAAACTATACATATAGTTTTTCTCCATCTTAATAAATAAATAAAGATCTGAAGATGTGGGCAAAACTAAAATAAAAAAGTTTTTGGTTAGGTTTGATATCCATCCGTACATATTTTGAGATGGGAGGGACGGGGGGTGTTGTGGTACATACATATATGTGTATTTTAAAATAATTAATATTCTCTGATAATATGATACATCTCTCTCGATATTAATTATCTTAATAACTATAGATACAACATAAATTCATTTATTTGGGTCAATTGAAAATATGATGCCTATCGTACACATATACAACAATAAAACATATTTAAATCAAATTAAATTAATTAAATATTTATTAACACACAAATATATTGTTTTAAGTACTATTATGTACTTTGGTTTGTTGTTGTTGAGTGGAAAAGTTTTGGTTATGGTTGGGTTATGGTTATATGAGGCAATGCTTCAACTAGCTAGACGGTGAAACACGAAGACGATATAAATTAAGTAGACAACCCTAAAAGATTCCACACTCAATGCTACAAAGGACCCATCTTAGCGCAAAGGTGCGCTCTGGGACTTTAGCAAACTGGAGCAGTATGAACCAGGGCAGAGAAGACAGTATAGATTGACAGGAATAGTCCTAGAGTTCAACACAAGCGATCTCTTCAAGACATTTATCGCATACGGCATCACTGGCAAGTGCAATGAAGGTACAAATTTGAAAAGGCCATTGCCAGTAAGTAAAGAAATCAATATTCTCAAAAATAAATTTTCAATGAAAGAACGTAGTTGGTCAGGTACGGGTTAAGCCCTCTTACAAAAAATTCGCCATACGACCAGTAGGGGTGCCTTACCACGTTAGCTTTAGTTTCGATAGGGCAACGGTTTTTAATGTTTCTTCCACTATGTAAAAAGGTAAGGTAGCAGCTGGTTCAGAGCCTACGAAAAATAAGCGAAAATCAGTTTTATCCTAACTGTCGGCCACTTCGTTGTGGTCAATTTCACAATAGGCAGGAAACCACATGGCCGTTACCTTACTATAAGAATCATGGAGGTTCAGCAATTTCTTACAATTTCCTACTGGTTTAGAGCTAATTCGAGGATTGTTCAGTGTTTGAGCAAGTCTAGTGAGAACCACATATCCCTGGATGGAAAGTCCACATCAAAAGAGTTATAGAAATTAACAACAGGCAGAAGCCAATCAACAACCTTGCCGATTTCTGGCATATTTTCTTCAAGCAAAAGGCAGCCGAACAAGCTGGACCTAAAATGAAGGATTTGAACTGGGGTAGGAAGAGAAAAAGCTCCATTGCTAGGAGCGGAGTAGAACAAATGGCTCCAGCTTCAGCCCTACAAGCGATATTTTGCAAATATATTTGTAGATAAAATGTAGCATTTCGGGAGATGATCCCAAGGATTACCAAAAGTCCTATGGCTTAAATGTCTTGAAATGGAATTCGCTGAAATTTATGGGGATGGAAATGATATTGGATGTTGTTCGATCTGCATGCTTCCAACATAATCTTTGCGTTAATATTGTACTTTTAGTACTAATTCCCAGTTACGTCGTTACATAACTGTGATAAAGTGGAAAATAGGCTATCGAAAACTTTTGCTGTTCAATATTAAGCTTCGGTTGGTCTCAATAGAACATTGATTTTTAAAGGGAGACCCACCTCTAGAATGGCGATGAGGTCGCTAAAGACGACGATGGCTGCATGACGTAGAGTTCTCTGGGAACATCTGGCATCATGTAATGATGTACAAAAAAAATTTAGAGCTGGTTCGTGATCGAAATCGATGTAGTCCGACATTTAGTACGTGTTCCAGAAAGTGTTAAAGAATTTTATCGCAAGATGGAACTTTTGGAATTGAATATGAACTATTTTGTAAGATTTGAATGGCATACATATTGAGAACTCTTTATCTTAGCCTTTCCCACACTTATAAAAAATAAGTTCCAAACGCATAAGGCAGATATCGATTCCTCACTCTTCTTTCAATCAGATTATGAATTTCACTGGAGGTCAACGTGATGTGTATAATTTGAAGAAGGAAGAAGCAAAAGCTGGGATTTCTGTAGTAAAAGAAAGAGAGAAATAGTTCCATCAAACTTAAAACCTGCCTTAGGAAACACGGATACAAGTTCTATCGAAATGGTTGATCTCAACTCAACCATACAACAAAGCCAAACGGTTCCTGTTTTTTTTACAGAAAAATTGCAGTTGGGGTACTTAGAAACTTATTTATACTATACGACAGAACTATATGATCTTTGAGATTATAGAATATGATATAGAACCCACCTTCTCGATTGAGACTAAAAATAAGTATTATCGAGCAATCCAAGTACATTCAGTAGTGGTATACTTGTTGCATCGAATATATTAAAAAGCTTAAACCGTCTACCATTGAGGTACGGATGAAACCTTTTAATTTATACGTTTTGTAAGTGGTCAACCCAGCACAAAAACCATCTCACTATACCACCTGACTATAAGATCAACAAATTTGATTCAAACTTTATGAGCTTTAGAACAGATTCTGGAATCCCAAAATTTTTTTATTACCAAAACTTCATCCGTCAACTAATTTACCAAAAACTGAAGGAGACGATGTAGGATACAATGATAGAGGAGAAAACATATATTTCTGGCCTACAGGTTGAATAGATCGAAATAAACAACCAATAATAGATTAAATTTCATTCAATAAAGCTTTTAGGAGTAATTTAATCATCTCTAGAATTTTTTTATCCAAGGTTAAATTTTTTATCAATCAGTTTGGTCAAGTTACAAAACCTTTCACATATTTAGCAAAACAAATCACTATATACTTCATCACAATTCTATTTTTCACTATATGACGTTGTTGAGTGGAAAAGTTTTTGTTTCAACACTGTGTTACCAGTAGGTATAGATTGTTCTTAACTCGAAGACGATATATTGATGTCCTTTATATGGCATGAGTTGGCAAACAACATGAAAATGGATCCGGAACAATTAATCATCAAATAAATGAAAGTGGAGTTGAACAGCGGAGATAGGCCTCAGAATCATCGAGTTCAAAACCAAATATCACTGATCTCTAGCTTAAGAGACCAATTGACTTCAAAAGTGATTAAAGCGAATGGTACAGCGCTCTTTAAAGGGCAAGCCACCTTTCAGCAAGCGTTGTGGTCGATTAGCACGGCGAAGTAATCTATGGAAATTTTTTTCATCTAATTGCTTACATCAGTATGTAAATTTGTGGGAAGTGTATACTTTTAGAATTAAAAGTGAGAAACAGAAGCTGTCATTCGATGGTCAACCAACCAAATGCAGATGATTTCTAATTTAACATTTAAAGCGAGCAAGCTGGATTAGATAGAACAGATTCTGGAATCCCAAAAGTTTCTTATAACCAAGACTTCATCGGCCAATTTACCAAAAAAGGAGGGTGACGATACAATGTTAGGAGAGAAAACATGTAGTTCTGGCTTACAGATTGAAGAGATAGAAATGAACAACCAATAATAGATAGAAATTCATTGAAAATCACCGAAGCTTTTAGGAGTAGTTTAAAAATCTCAAGAATTTCATGATGCAAGGTTAAATTTTTTATCAAGCAGTAAATATTATCAACTTACATGTCTCAAGTTACAAAACCTTTCACATATTTATCAAAACATATCACCACATAGTTCACCACAATTTGGCCCAAAACACAAGCCATCCTATATTTTTTCACTGTATGACAGGTATTTTTTATTTTTTAATCCGATCGCACCACAAGTTGTCTTAAAACTAACTAAATCGTCTCAGTGACACTGTCTTATATGTAGGTTTTCGAGTGAATAGGCCGCACAAACCTTTATATACACTCGACTATACACACACACACACATAAAAAAAAAGTTAATAGAGATTTATAATTTGAATACGATGTGATGAAAAAGTCAAGTACTTGCAATTCTAAAGGTATGCATACACTACATATGGATAATGGTTATTATGTGCATATGCAAACACATCAAAGAGAATATAAATTACAAATTTAAAAATGAGTTTTATTAATAAAAAATGTTATCGTTTTGTATGAACAGGATGTATTCACATAAAGGATGCTATTTAACCTGTGTGCAGCATGAATAGTTGAGTCAGTTTTGTATAGTTTTCCATTCAAATGAATAAATATTTGTTATTAGCTTTGTATAAACAAAACTATATACATATGGTATGTCCAAATATGCACAGCATGCGATATGGCATAATATTTGTCAGAATCATTATCAATCATATAACAAACATTTTTTTTGGGGAGCACCACCTGGTGCCTTACAGATTGTCGAAATCAAAAAGTCGTAAAATTACGATTAAAAAAGTCAAATTTAATCCCCTCTATATAAAAATAAACACATATATATAGTCGTAACAAAACGATTATCCTACCTGTGTATATAAATAACGAGCTTTTATCACATTTCATAATCATAAATTACCGCATGGAAAATATGTTTCACACGACCCATAAATTAACAAGTTCACTGAACTCATTTCCTTTTGTTTTCCTTGCCGCATCTCGTTAAAGTTCAAATATTTATCTTACTTTATGTCACTTCAATAAAGCCGAGAATATTATAAAGGCGATTGGGTGGAGTATATGTATATATGTAAAGGGTTTTACAATGAGAGGTTTCATTTTGATTTTACAAAAAACGAGTATTTTTTATGAGAAATCAATTAAATGTAGTCGAATAACATCTGCACCATTGCAGCACCATATACTTTTCATGAAATTTTGCGGCTGCAAAGCATTGGCACGAACCTTATCCAATAGATAAACTGTCATAATTATACCGGCCATTCCTCTTCACTATAATCACTGAAATTGTAATAACAAAATCGAATCGATAAAGAGATAGGACAGATATCTGTGAAATCTAAATAGAAAAAATGTATATTTACGTGAAAAAAATTGTTGAGTTCAATATTTATTCAGATTCTAAAAACTATTGTTTATATCATTTAACTGCCAAAAATTTTTACACGAAACCGTTGTTTAGTTCAAAAATTAAATTAATCAGTGAAAAAAATGCCTAATAAAATTTTCAGCAAAAAAAATTTTCTGAAAAAGTTCATATAAAAATTATTTTTCAAATAACTGTTTTAAACCTGGAAAAAACTTAATGTTTAAAAATTTTAACATTAAATATTTGTTTGTGGATGTAAATTATTGCAGTTGATCAAAAAAATTTATTAACAAAAAACTTTGCTGAAAAACATGTTTTTTTAACTTACACCTATAAAAATCTACTTCGCTTTCTCTGATATAACAAAAAAAATAACAATAAATCACATTCTAACATTTAAAATTAATTGAAAAAAAAAAAATTTCTGAAGAAAAATATTTCATGAAAAAAAAATTTTATAATTAACTTCATACAAAATGTATTTCAAATAATTCGAAAAATTTTATTGTTTAATTTTTTTGTGGGTGGCAATTTTGGCAGATTATTAAAAAATAACCTTTACATAATAAAAATTTGACAAACAGAAATTTTTTTTAAAGGAATGAAATTTTTTAATAGTAAAAATTTCTTCTCACAAATATTTTTTTGAAACTTTCAATATTGCTAGAAAAAAAAATTTAAAGCGTAAATAATTTAAATTTCATGATTTAAATATTAAATTTTTGTTAAAGGCAAAATTTTTTTTGTGGTTCTGCTTAAACTTGCATCTTATTACTCCATAAAATAATTTATTTCCACTTTCTTGCATAGGATTTTGAAGCTCTTCAGTGGGTGGTTTGATTCTGTTACTTCGATACGTTGCAGTAGTTTGAATTTCTATAAAGGCTGAATATTAAAAAGTCGATCAATATCTCACATTAGTACAATGGACTGGCATGAAGAAACAAATTTTATAGACAGTATACAAAAAAAGATCTATTGTCGTGGGTTTCACGTTGAAAACTGCAAACGAGACCAATATTAAGTTTTATTATGTTTTATTATCAGTCAAACAACATCGATGATTCTTCTTTTCTCGTTGCATGTTTCGTATGTGTCTGCATTCCCATTAAGCTTTTCAGATGAGCCACTTCTCTTGTTTATATTTTAAAAGGTACAAACGTGGTTTAAGTATGCGAGCATCATTTCGTATAGAATTTTTCTTACCGATAAATAATTATTCAAATGAAACCGAATAAATTTAATGAAAGCTAATTTGGATGAAAATTTTGATAGTTAATAGAAAATTTAACTTATAACAAATCGAAATTTTTTTAATGGAATATATTTTTTTTCCATGAACAAAATAAATTTTTTTTCTTAAAAAAAATTTACGTCAGTAAAATTTTATACCTTAATAAATTTAATTTCATGATTTTGACATTAAGTCAAAGTTTTATTGTATATGCATGGTCTGAAGCGAGCATGACAAACATTGTTAGTCTGGGTTAACAAATAACTGGGTTGCTTACACATGATCCCCGTACCATTTGCCCAAATGGTACATCGATACAGTCAGTATTACCGATGTGCCAGTAGATATATCCAAAATGAAAGCTCTTATTGGAAAACGCTCTTAATACATGTTCCTACCGCTCTATTATTATATATACACTCAATTGATTCTATGCAAATTATACACGAGTATAAGGATAACAGCAACAAATTTATGTCTTATATATACTGTAAGGACATATCCAGCAAGCACAAAACAAAAACTAATTTTCATCAATTCTATAGAAAAGGAAAAATTATTTTTCATTTCACCTTCATTGGCTTTCAAGCTATATGTATACCCTCTCACCCGCCATATACATACATACCATCCCACACACACACTATCGAATACACTTTAGGTTTTTTGTCTTAATCTTCTATTTATTATCAATAATAATTATTTTATGAATAATAAATTAAGTCTTTTGTGTGAATTTTAATTATAAAAGGGAAAAAAAATTCTTGGGAATAAAAAAATAAAAAAAAACAACCAACACACCCAGCAAACAGCAGCACCGGGAATAGTACACGAGGAACGACAGCTCGAACACAATATACATGTACATAGATGGGAAGTAAAATATATGGGAAATCTGTATAAGATACCAGAAAAAAAAGTGGGAGGTAAAAACACAGTACGATATTCTAATTGTAATGGCGTCATTATGGAGATAACCCTTTAACGAACATAGTAGATTAGAAAGTTTGTGCTTGAATAAATTTGTCGTTTCATTTGTATATTTAATTGGTGCTGTGTTGAAAATTAACTGAGAGGTAATCGATTATTTTGGAACCTCACTATCTCTATGTACGTATTCCGAGCTTTTTATAAAACAATTATGAAAGCTTTATTCGGGAATTTAGAACACCCACACTGATTTACTACACACTACATGTTTTTTCTTGGAGGTGTAAGGCACTCTCACAAAGAAATGGAAGGCCAAAAAACTAGTATAGTCACTGAAAGGAAGCACCGGGGGAATACTGGCACGAATTGGTACTTGACGTACCTAGTGGCACGGAGATATTAATATAACTATTGGTAGTAGTTACGGATAGAGGGCTCTGAAGTATAATGGTGTGCTTCTACTCCTCTTACTATCGGAAGCGCAAGTGGTTCGCTTTCAACCGACCATTAGGTACATATAGGGATAATGATAAATGCTAAACTGTCATATAAAACACAGCTCGTTACCTTTAGCGAAAGAGTAAGTATAGTCATCCACCCTGATGTATGGCGCACAAATTTGGGGCAATGCAATGCAACAGAATAGGAATAGAAAAAAATTTAAATCTGTTCAAATCATCGGTGTTGATTAGCTGATAATGAAACAGAATAAAATACTATACAATAAAGAGCCAACGCCAAACAGATATTTAGTGAGATGGAACGGTATCGGAAAACACTACCCGTATTTTTGCGGGCATGTATCCCATATAAATAATCTGGCTAAGGAACGTCAACTTATATATCTAAGAGGTAGTCACAAATCAAAAGTAGAGATTCGCTCGATAGCACGAAACGACACCATGGCATTATGGCAGAAACAATTGGATGACTCAACTAAAGACCGATATACTTATTACCTGATTCTATTGATCGAAACATTGCTAGCCCGACAACATGGTGAGGTGGATAACTTTTTAACCCAGATACTAACTGGTCATGGATGGTTTTAAGCTTTTTAAGTACAAGCTCAAAGAGTTACCCGAATATTCCTTGTGCACGGGCATATTAGAAACCGAGGAAGACGTATTCAATGAACAGACAAAGATATTGATTTTATGATGGAATCAGAAGCCGATAAAATGCTGAATGCTGAACACTTGCACTTTTGGTAATGGTCTGCATGAGATGCCTATCGAAGATTGTTCCCCCTACCACCACTGTTAAGAGTTTTTGATATAATTTTTATGCTCTTTCTCGTATTTATTCTTAACGAATTCGAATGAACACGGACAACCTTAATCATGTTAATCTTCTTAAAGACGTTAGGTTTGTTTGTGCTCATATACATCGAGAAGTGATGGATAATGGTTTTCAACTGTCTATAATCTCTTATACCCTTTAATTATACTGATCCTCTTGAGAACTTTATGATAAGAGGTAAACCTCAGAAATGGATTACTGAAATATTGAAAATTTGTATTTGTTTCAGCTGATATGCGCACCTGTCCTAATCAGTCATGATATTGGGAAAGTAAAACGTTCTTGATTCTATCAAGCTTTTATAAAATCAAGGCTTTGGATCCACCATATCAACTCGATTGGTTCGAAGCTGTGACCAGTGGGCTATCATTTCTTACGTACTTACTCGCCTTAATCACAAGACACACTGGTATCAATGAATTTACAATCAATAGTTGCAATTCCATGGTTAACATACGGCCCATAAAGCTTACTAGAGTTTCGTGCCCAAATCATGCCGATTGAGGTCATCAGCTTGTTCAGGTGGTGATATTTAGTCAAATCTGAGGTGACTAGGCATAAAAACGGTCAAATAGTAAAACGATCAAATCGATTTCATTTTCATCCAAACCAAAAAATACTCCACCACTGTTCAAATGTTCTCTAGAAAAACCAGTTATCAACACTTAAAATTCTTAGCTATAGTTTCCCGCACATTGTTTAATCAGGTTGCTGGAAATTAGAAGCTTTTTCGAGAACTTGAAGATTAATTTTCCAAGGTGAAATAGTTTTCATCATAAGATTTAAAGCGGTAAAGTAATGAAAGCTTCAGTACATATATTTAAACTGAACACTCACATGTTGCTTTCACAAAACTTGCATATAAGCCTTAACCATATAATGGTCATTTAGAAGTTTTTCTTGCTCAAATAATGCATACAGCTTAAACTATCCAACCAGGAGAAAGAACTGAAAAGTTCTACCAAAAATCATAGATAATCCGCCCGAGAAGTGGGTATAAAACTCCCAGCTCAAATGGTTAAAATCTCAGAAGGAGTATCCAAGGAAACAAATAAAAGCAAAATTCCAAAAGGATGCAGATTCCGTTTTCGATAAAGTGACGTTTTCGATAGGGCTTGGGAAGTTAGAAAAAGAATACCTTTCAACAGGAATGTGAAGAAAGCTCAAGCCATCAAATTTCATAAGATTTGAGATTGTATCGGAACCAAGTGAAACAGATAGTCTTTGTTGAGTAAAAGGTCAATGTGATAGCGCCAATAGGGCAATAGTGTTGCTGAAGTCTACGGAATGCTTCAGATCAGTAATGGGACATTGATAAGAATGATAAGCTTTTGCTTCACCTCGTTCAGTTAACTTTTTTATTAATAACGTTGTTGAAGTGTGAAGCTTTAAATCTCCGATAAAATGAAAAAATTCTCTTAAAATCATGGGTCAGTGGAGGTTATAAAATATTCAATTTAAAACAACAATTTCGTTTGACATGAAAAGCTCATCAAATTGTTCGATTCCACGGAATATTCAAGCAAGAGTATCAGGGTAGAGCACAAGAATCTTAATTAAATAAACATTGTACCTCAATTTTTACAATACACTGGTGTATAATTTCAAGCTTTCAAAAAAGCTTTATCGAAAAAGTTTTGAAACCACACAAAATTTAGAATTACAAAACAAAAAAGTTTACCGTTGTTTCCAAACCGGTAATAATTGTATTTCTAATATTTGCTAGGCCACGAGAAAAGCTCGTTATAAAACCCACTGAAAATCATGAGTTAGAATTTATGCTTGTTGTGGCATAGATTCAGACAAAAATGAACGCATATTTCGTTTCGCTTCAATTAGGTTAATTATTATGCGTAGCAAATACAATTCAAAAACAAAGTTCAAGAGGCTGAAAGTTGTTGCTCATACCACCCGCGAATACATCCAACCAAAACCAAAACCAAACCACAAACCATTCGAATCATTTGTGAGAGAATACAAATTTTATTGATTAAAAGAAAAATTATTTTCTTAAAGTTTAATTAGCTTTCAAGTTAACCAATCTCTCTAATGACGATGTGGAGATGTAATACCAAACCAAAAAGCACAAGCAAATAAGAATTAGTATAAAATTGGGCCGGGGGAGGTTCAATAATAAGTTTAAATAAAATTTGTGAGTTTATTGGGTAGTTTAATTCCCGTTTTTGGGTAGAAATTTAAAATCTGGGTGGTACTTTGGATGGTAGATATTACGATTTTGTCCAAATAATGTGACCAATATAAGGCAGATATTTATACGGATGTATCGTATCTAAGCAACATCTTTCGTTTATTATTATCTAAATTATATGCAAAAACATAAAATTTAATTGGTTTGGTAATTAAAATAATCTAATTTTGGTTTTGTTTGTTAATTTAATTAAAATTCATGTTATATATGTAGTCAAGAGATTTATAAAAATAAAAATGCGTCACTGGATATTTCGCGCATATATACATATAATTAAAAAGCTCTAGACATCGTAAACGCAAAAAACATGAACTTTGATTTTCATTAATTGAGTTATGCTCGTGTCTGTATCGTATATCGAATATTGGTTTCCGCCAACATAAAATTGATCAAAATTGTTGTTGTGTAGAACGAGCTTTTTTATGTTGAAACTGTCGTAATTAGTTTTCAAAAGTATAACGATGTATTTAACGCTTCAGGCGTAAAATCTACGATACTCAGATACAATTGGCTAAGAATAATATATATTCGATTTGTTTTAGTGATTATTTGGAACCAGTGGTGAGTGTAGATGGTGACTGTGATTGATGTTCAAATCATCCATTAATTCGATTTATATGTATGGAGGTTGGATAGATTTGTTATCCCACACGTTTAAACAACTGTCTACGTTGAAACTATAAAATCGCTTTGAGATGAATTACGCTATTATTGATTTTTCGGTATAGTCACTCGAGATAATGTATCGGTTTGGGTATCTTTGAGTTGACGAACTTGCTTGCTGTATCTTTTGTCATTTGATATTTGGATGGGTGTGTTTTTTGGGAAAAAGTTAAGCTTTTTATATTATAATGAAAGATATGCATTAAT